>CM070828.1:27479932-28065813 GCA_036326025.1 Chrosomus eos
ACAAACATGACAATTCTGTCATCATTTACTCACCCTCAAGTTGTTTCAAACCTGTATGAATGTCTTTCTTCTGCTCAACACAAAGTTATTTTGAAGAATGTCAGTAACCAAATAGTTGATGGCCTCATTTACTTCCCTAGTATTTTTTTCCCGTGGAAGTCAATGAGGCCCATCAACTGTCTGGTTACCCATATTTTTTCAAATGTCTTTGTGTTCAGCAGAAGACAGAAATTAATACAGGTTTAAAACAACTTGAGGGTGAGTAAATTATGACAATTTCAATTTTTGGGTTAACTATCCCTGTAAGGTGTTTTTCCAAAGTTCAACGTGCTGTGCCCTTTACTGAATTCACCAAAGTGAAAATGATGCAGGCAACTGTACTGTACGAGCAGCTCTGTTAAACTACTTCAAGATTGGCTAAAGATCAAACTGTGTTGGACATTGGGAACTTTTATGTGCATCCCTCTAGGTTAGTCGTAAAACAGCCTAGTTTCACATACATATGTTCTGGAGGAGCATGCTGGGTTCTCAGGGATGCCCTCCACTAAAAAGTTATAGCTTACGACTTCCCAAGCCTCCTATAATTGAGCTTAACACTAAATAGAGGAAAACATACTCTGTCTATGCAATGAGTCTTTCTGAGGGCATATCTGCCTCCCCTTCTGCTTTATACAGCCATTCAGAGCATTCCGACAGTAATCTCCCACAAACAGATGACGTGCTCGGCACACTTCATCAGCCACACACCTCACACCCCCCATGCCCTCCGGTGGCTCATTTAGAACACCAATGAGGTGGACCTTTTATGTATTCATGGAATATCGGATGCAGTGCTACAAGCTAAATGTGCTGTGCAATGAGGTTTACGCAAATGGCAGCACATGTACAGCACTAAAGAAACTACGAATCCGCCTGCCACATAAATTGATAGCATTCATCTGTGACTTTCCACACGGAAAACACTAACAACAGCAATTTAGACCTTTTTTCCATGATTAGCATGCAGGACATTTCCAAAAAAGCAAGCTTTCTTTGTAAGGCATAATAAATACGCCAAAATAGAGCAATATGGAATGGATCGTATACGACTTTAAATCAAACTGAACTTTTATTAGCAGTAGCATTCCTCAATATGTTGCAGTGCTAAAGCCAGGTCACTTGCGTCAATGGTGAGAGAAGCATTGCCTGGCAAAAACTATGCCATCCAGTATATCAATTCCAATCAGCCAGTGTGTCAGCAGTTTTCCTGTTGGCCTTCCCTTGTCTACTCTGCTGATGAAAATGTCTGCTGAATAAGTTCGGAGTTTTAAAGAGCACCAAGGTCATCCCACAAGAGGCATCTGCAATTCAAACTAATAACGCTATTCACTAAGTTTTTGTGAGAAAGCAGACTAACCAAAAAATTATACTTGCGGTATTTTTGCAGATATTCACACTTACACAAATAGAGAATCACAATTTTTTGCTTCAAACTGAGATCGGGATTCTCCCACGATTCTAAACAGACAACTAAACAAAATAACATGTCATTTACTAGAGGTTATGACATAATGTTAATTGCTGCAGTCTATTTAAAATGTTTAATTAATCTAAATGAATCATTTAAAAAAAAATTTGCTCAATGACTCACTCATACATACCTTGTTTCATTACTGGATGAATCAGCATTAATGAATAAATCTCTGAAATGAATGATTCAATGACAAATACATATTGTCATGGGTCACAACCTGGTGGAGTAACGATGTAACTAGTTTCCATTACAGAATTGCGCAAAACTTTAACGATTTAAAAAAAAAAAAAACGTTTGCGAAATGACGGCGTTTACATTAACCGATGTTATGCAACTAAAATGTAATTTTTTCCTCTCGCGACAAGTCATTCCAAAAATCATGGCGACGGATGTTGGAAGGTTTACATGTATCCCAGCCACTGCACGGGACCATTTTTAATAAATCGAAGGAGACGTATGCGTGTTATCCAAGCCTTAATGGTAAGGAAAGACCCTTATACTTGGAGCGGCTGGTGTTTCTGGGTGTTTCTCCCTCATATCTGCTTCGAGGTCTTGATTGTGGCATTTCTTTGAGGTTTAGAATCCAGTATTACTGTAATTCTTTTGTCTTTTATGAATTTAGTCTCGTATTCTGTCCAAACATACCGCGTCATCTACGTCAGGTGACCTGTAAATGTGCAAAAACTGCATTGTATTTTTGCGAAATATTTCTTTTTCGAATTGCCTGAAAAAACACCTCATGTGAACAAAAACTTTTGTCAATAAATTCGCAATTTTAATTTGCGCAATTTGAAGGGTAATGGCGGATATTGATACATCGTCATTTGAAGGGTCAAGTTACTTTAAAAAGGTGATTAGCTCTATTTTGATCGCTTCAATGGACACTGTTTTTATCAGAACTACAAACTTTTATCCCAGTACTTGTGTGATAGAATAACAAACGAAATGTTTTAATTGCATAAATTGAAAAATGTAGCGTGTTTACACAACGATGCACTAAAAATGGCAATGTTTTTCCCTTGCATTTTTTCCCCTGCATACAGACAGCAACATTGTCAAAACGATCCCAGTTCACACGGATCAGCGAAAACTAAAAACGCTGTATTATGCATGCCAGGCCAATGGTCACTTTATAAAGAAACGCTACAGACTGAACATGTAATACGCATGTTAACTAAAAGCTAACTAGCTAACCCAAAGCTAACTGAACTCTGACAATCATGTCTTTTATTGAACTACTTAAATGGCAATTCACTGAAATCTTTGAGAAAACTGAATGCACATCATTACAGCAATCAAATATGAATCATTCCTATATGAACTAATAATTTAAGTATAAGTAAAACCAGTTACAAAAGGTTACTTGGGGAAAATGTCTACACTTTTCTCGTTAGAGAAAGTTTGAGAAGAGGCAGGAATCACTGAAGGAAATAATTAAATGATCAACTTCTAGATGGAAACAAGTCAGAACTTTAATAAGACACAGACAACTAGACCCTTGTGTCAGTATGGAAAAGATTTCCCAGAAGGGCTTACAATCTTTCTCGCACACTTAACTGATAAAGGGTAGCAGGATTTAGAAAAAAAATCTGGGGAAAGGGAACTAAATAAAAGAAAGCTTTTGGGAAATGTACATTGCTGACTCTTCAGCTCATGCTGGGTTATGCATCTCTGTACAGAACTCAAACAGAAAGCTACCCACAGTTCCTGCAGATAGTTTGTACTTTGTGTACGCTTGCTGCGAGTACACATTTACATCTGTAGATCTTATACTACCAAACAGGAAACTGGATGTCAGTCTAGACAGAGCTGTTAAAAATGACAACAACAGACTAAGGGCCAGATTTAGGGACTTTCTCTTTCAGTTGCAAAATTTATGGGAGGAGAGTATTTAAATGAATCATGCAAGGTGATTTGCTAAGTTTTCCACGAGTCAATTTACTGGTGTTTGCGGCATTATTTAACACCCAAAAACCATGTCTTAACCAGATGCTAATTTGCACTGCTCTTGGTAGATTGCGTTGGTCATTATGGAAATGATCTGCTTAACTTTCCACTACCATCAGCGCTTTTTTGGAATTGTGCTCTCACGCTAATTTGCCCTATTTAGTAAATCTGGCCATAAATGTCAAATACATAAATAGGCCTGTCACAATTATTGATTAATCGTCTGATCGTAGTTATACAATCTAATCGCAATTAGACCATGAGGTTTGGGGGTTTATTCAAACTGCATGACATAATATTGTATCATATTATAAATAATATGATATATACGGCTCAAAAACAGAAGTCATGCTAAGGCTTACACTAAGTGACCTGACAGAATTAAGTCGTTAATCGCAATTATTTGTATGACAATTAATTATCAGCTCAAAATTCCTGATTGTGACAGGTAATACATAAACCAACAATTCTTCTAAGCTGGTTAAGCAGTAAGCCACTCGAGGCTTTGGATTATTTCACCATGGTTAAAGGGGGCACAGCATGGAATAATGACTGTAACATGACATTGACGGGCTAATTGATCATAATGAACCAATATTCAATAAGTAATTTAATAAGAAGAATCAAAATAAATAAAAAAAATTCTGCCAAGTAATTTAGTTCATTAGCTTAAATAACTGTGTACGGTTGCCAAGTAGTATGGCAACTTGGCCGATTGATACTGAATTCAATTAATGATGTACAATCATCGATTTGCATATTTTTTGTATACCTTTAAATTGTCAAGTTTTCCTCTGTCTTCAGTGTCAGATGATCCTTCAGAAATCAATCTAATACGCTAACTTAGTGCTCAAGAAACATCTCTTATGAGTTGTGTTGCTTAATATTTTTGTGATAAATTTTTTCAGGATTTTTTTGAAAGAACAGGATTTATTTGCTAAATACATCGTGTGTAGCATAAAGTCTTTACTGTCACTTTTGAGCAATTGAATGTGTCCTTGCTAATTTTTGAACGGTAGTTGTAGACAAGTGGAAAACACTTTTACATAACATCAAAGTAAAAATGCAAAACTATGGTAAAAAATAGTGAAATAGATGAAATAGTATCTCTTTGAACTAAAGTTACAGTGGCATTGACTTAGTGTGATCAAAGGTTTCATTGGTTGTATGTGTGTAGGAAAAAAAATGGGTAATATAACTTAGCAGGTTGTGCTCAGAACAACATTTAACAGTGATGCCATATGCTTGCAGACCGTGTTACTAAAAAGGAAATAACATTAAATGCACTAGCCCACACCAAAGAGTGTGACGTGAACCGTTGCTTAATACATTTACACTAAAATCAAACTGCCACTAATCATGGTCTTCACACCCTTTCCCTAGTGAGAAACATTGGGCAAAACATATTTATGATACAGTCAGATTGCCTTTTCTGAGCCCTTGTTTACACAGTGATCAGATCACAAGCAAACTGGGTCCAAACAGATCCAATAATTGAAACCACATAAAATACATGTAAATAGAAACACACATATCAAATATCACAGAATTTGCAGCATTAATGCAAAGCCGTCCTGATAAAATGCCAGACTTGACACTTGCTCACCTCACCATTTGAGATGCGCGTCAGTACCAGGTGTTATCGACTGTCTGTCTGACAGATCACCCATAACAGATGTTAATAACTGGTGAACTTGGTACTGAACAAAAACATTGAAAAATTGCTTAATCAGGTTAATGTGTGTAGGACATTAAATTAAGCAAACAATAAAGTGAAACTGCATCACCACAGTAACACTCATTAAAGGAATAGATATTCATGTCTTTGTGAATTTCAATTTTAATAGTCTCTGCTTTGTAACAGTCAAGCAGTAGAGATATGGCTTATACAAGTTTTTCTCCAACACCCACCCAATTACAGTCCACGGCTACAGCATGAGAATGAGAAGCTAATAAAATAGGTATTACGAAGGCATGAGATGGCATTTAGAATGAGCTATTTTAAATTTCCAGTCTGTTTTAGCCGACACTACAGAGAGAGAATATGAGGAATAAGCTACTTTGGTGGTCTATATCCTGAAACGCTCCCTTAAAGCATGAGCCCAATGCAGGCCTTAATGGGGTGTGAATACAGAAGCAGGATTTGTGTCCGAGTGTGTGTTTGAGGAACATGAGGATTGTTTCATAGGGCTTTTTGACAAAGTAAGTGTTAGGGAAATTGGATTACTAGCAAATTCCACAACACAGAAGGTTTGGTCATTCATTCACCAAGGACATGTACTTGCATACGGTCAACACTCATCAATATACTAATTAACTTTCAAAATTATAATAATTATATAAAAATAGAATTAATACTTTTATTCAGCAATGATTATTTAAATTGTTTAAAAGTGACAGTAGACATTTAAAGGAAAATGATTTCTGAACTTCCTATTTAAAAATGTGCATATTTTACTTCCTATACGAAAATTTGTATATTGTAATAATATTTCACAATAATAACAGTTTTAATGAATTTTTGCTCATATAAATGCAGCCTTGGAGTACTTTCATAAACATTTTTAAAAATCTTACTGATCACAACCTTTTGAACGGTAATGCATAACTGAAAAAAAGAAAAGAAAATAACACGGGTCAGAATGACTTGGAGATGTAATTATGACTTTTTATATTAAAGGAGCATTTCATCCAAATATACAGTAACATTTCAACTAGACAGGCAATACAGAAGCAAACAATGGTTTTAACTTAGATGTGAATTGGGTCCTGAACTAAATTGAGGGTTAGTTAAATTGTACATAGAGCAAAAATGAAATTTCCATCAGATGACAAACATTCCCAACATATGCATACAGGACTCAAACCTTGACATCACATAAAGTCCTGTGATTCTGCTGTAAACTGAAAGTCACATTTTAGTTCAACTCTTCAATGCACCAGGAAATATCACAACCTGCCATTGTGCAGTCAGCCTTGCAGGGTTTGCTCCAAACAGTGAATGTAGTCCCTGTCTTGTTCTGATCAGATAAAAGTCTAATCTATAATTGAGATGGGTGGTCTGATTCACATGCTGGTCTATTCTTTCAGATGGCAATCACACACACACTATATGGTTTAGGTGTACATTGCAATGCGGTAGACTCATAAACTTATTGATCAGAGCCTGTACGTACAAAAACTAGCCACTCATTATTCATCATCCTGAGATTGAGTGCTTTTCGCCTAGTACATACTGTAATGTATTCCGCCTCTTGCTGGGACTGTGCGAACTATTTCACCAATGATACTGGAGAAGGGAACGTGAGGATATGGATGAATTATCACATCTACACCGACAAACATCACCCAAAACCTTATTTTTATACCCAATAAGAGAGAGTACGTGTGATCTGTAGAACGAGAGAGATGTGTTTGGGAGTAATGTCACATGCCTGCTAATTCTGGAAAACTTGCATACACATGAAGATGCCAGGATGGTATCCATTATGATCGAGTTAATTTTAATCATGGAGTCATGTATTATCGGCTGCTTGCGGTGGATACTCCAGCACTAATGGAAGGGTATTCATACAAAGAAAAGAAAAAAAACCTAATGGTTTGTGTGTCCTCAACACGCAAACAAACAGAAACAAACACACGCGTGCTGCTCACACACATACCCTTGAGCAAGGACGACCGAGAAAGCTTTTCATATTCTAATGGGGACGCTGCGCTCACATGTTGCCTGGGAGATTAAGCATTCTGGGGCTTTTTCAGCTGATGTAGATATTGGCCACTGCTTTGGGCCGATCCCAACACTGTGATCCAGGAAAGATGAAGAGTTGATGAACAAAATTAATGCATGCCTTAATATTTAAGACTGATTTTTTACATCTGGTCAGTAGTAAGCAGACTTTCTTTTACTAAAGGTGTATACACTATATGAATGCAGCAGCACAAAGTATATAATTTTGAAAAAATGTGCAAACAAGATTTAGCTCAGTTTGACTTTTAAGTAACTGTGAAAACTGTGGAACTGTGGAACACTTAAGATTGCTGCATAAGTTCAGCATACTAAATGACAAAAGTCATGTTGAATAGGAATTCTTGTAGCTTAGAAAGTATAGACTTGTGCTAACAACACAAAGTCATGAGTTTGATTCCTGTGGAACACATGAGCATGATAAAATGACTGCAATGCAAGTTGGTTAGGATAAGACACTTGCCAAATGCATAAAAATGTAAACATAAAATGCACCAATCAAAAATAAAGACATTGCAATATCAGTGCTAGCATTTTATGGGAGCTGCAATTTATCATTTGCATATAGTGTAACAGTGTGCCAAGACCACTGGTTTTCTTACAATTCCCAGATGTATAAGCTAATTGTCTCACAGATCTGAGAAGTATATAGAAAGCTTGAAATGTCTACATTTAAATCAAATAATTAAAAACTAGGCTAATTCATATGAAGTGTGCATTTATCTCTGGTCGCGTTCACTACTGCGAAGATGGCGAGTCTGGATCGTCAACCTTATCTTTGCAGCCACTGACATAGAAAACTATGTTGAACAGAACACTGCCAGATTAAGACAATGCATGCCATGCACTGAGACAAAAATGCATTTGCCCACCTATCTAAATGTAGAAGAGAGTGAATAACCCCAATTTAAAAAAAAAAAACGGTGGAGTGTTCCTTTAAACTGTGTTGAGCCTTTTAGTCGTTCTTATTAGACACTGTAGATTAATACATTTGCCTTGGTTGTATGTATAATTTCGTATTAAAAAAAACCTCTTGACCGTCGACTGTGAGTGACGTCACTTCCCAACACAAACACGCCCATAGCATAACCCCACCCTCGACACTGATTGACAGGTTTCCGTGTAGGCATTGGAAATGCAGATAAGGGAATTGCGATTCCATTTGAGTTTTGGCTGGCTACATACACGACGCTGAGAAAGTGAAAAAGCAGACGTGGTAATTGAAATTGCTATTTAAATATGACAGGGCCAAAACTCATCAGATATGGGAAACACAGTTGCAAACAGACTTTGCTTTTCCATTTGAAATTTGGCAGTCCATGTGCGTTTGCTTAAACGAAAATGCAAACGGTAATGTGCGATTTGCAATTGCGTTTGGATTATGTCACATTTTATGCGTACAGAAATTGAAAATGCAATTGCAAATACAATTTGCAATTCCTTTTGAATAATGTCCGGACACTGTAAAAAATTATTTTCATGATTTGTTATCACAACTTTTTATATTTTGTCAAATCAACTTAGATAATTAATGTAGTTCAGATAACATAATATTTTGAAAAGTCTTATTGACCTAAAACATATACATATGCAAATATATACACACACAAAAAGTATTACAAATTTAAAGAAAATCTGAATATTGAGTATGCTTTTTATCCTGAATCTTTAAAAGGTGAGCATTTCATGCATTTTTAAATGACAAAATTGTCTACATTTTTTTAAATGGAAATTTTCATGACCTACATATACAAAGAGCTTAATCTTCATCCCCAAACAAATGCAAAAACTCAATATTCTTTGAGGCTATTAAAAGCTTCTTTCATTAATAGCCCCTACTTCCATGGCCACTTAAAATCATCAATAATTTCTCAAATTGCTCTCAACCCAAAGACAGACTCATGAAAGAACCAGTGCAAAAGATTTCTTTATTCTCTGCACTTCTATGCCTTTTACAGACAAACCAAGCCGACCGCATTTCACCGAATGCCCTTGAGTCACACGGATCAACTAAATCCTAGATAAAATACTCATACTCCAGGTGGCTACTATTGTGGATACAAGGAAAAGATTGCATCTCGGCCATTAGATCACGGGCTATGAATCAGCTCGGTTTGTCATCTTTCTACTTAACGTCTTATAAGACTGTCCTGTGGTTACCACTGGTAGATGTTTTTGTGACAATGCAGTTGTTCCCTGCCAGTTCTAAATCAATCTGATGCTTAGCATCAGGGTGTAAGTGCAAGTAAAGATTAATACTGATGACATAGTGCGGTAGTCCCCTCATTTTTCATTAAGTCTGTCAGCGACTGGTAAATTGGGTCCTGCAACCTCCTCAGCAGAGCTTAGAGGAACACAGTAAGTGGGCTGCGTATGAAATGGCTGTAAGGTAACAATGACCTTGCAGTCCCAACATGACAGTCACCACAAGGGTTCCGCTGCTTTCTTTCGACTAATCCAGAGATTTGAACTCGTAACCACAACATCTTATGATCCAGGATTTGGCAGACACAGTCAGCAAACAGCTCCGCAAAATTCGCTTTGATTCTCATTAAGAAACTCCAAACTATACTACTATAAGGCTGAGCTCAATACACTGCAATACAGTGAGATAAAGTGTAATATATTGATTTTCCAATCTGCAAAACAGTCAATGTCCTAATTTGCATAACCAAAAGAGTAATCTGGTGTTAATTGAGCCTCCCACTGTCTAATTACTTAAATGAAATAGAGTGCAATTAAATCTCTAACAATTAAATTGTTCTGGTCAGTAACTGAAGCCTTTTTCACAATCCTATGAAGCAGAAAGTCACATTCTGTAAGTCGCTCTGACTGCGAGTGTCATTTGAGTCTTTATTTGGCTTCTTTTATTATTATTATCCGAAGTGTAGCACATTAACAGTGTGTGACATTTGAGAGCCAGTCACAGCAAGTCTCCTCATGGGGAGAAATACCAAATTACAGACTTTAAGGAGGGCGCATCTGACATATCAAGGACAGGTTGAATGAAATGGAAAATTAGACTGAGAACAAAACATTAGTCACAGCAAAATCGCATTGGCTACATTCACACAGCAGCAAAAAATGAGAAATGTCTGACACAGATCTGTACTTCAAATCAACAATTTAAAAAAGAATAATAATAATGCAAAAAGAACCAAAATGCCCATCTCTACTATTAATATGGGCATTACACTCAAGTTAAAAGGAGGAGACTGACCTCAAATTATGTCTGAATGGATGAGTAACTGATCACAACAATCAAATTTGTATGAACAATCTGAGTCACACTTGATCGTAAAACGGTTGTCAATCTTACACTGCCACTGTGATTGTGAAGGTGATATATTTAGGAGAAAATATGACATAATCATTTTATTCACCTTTCCCACTGAAAGCCTCCAATTGAGAGCTGACACAAGGTATGACTCACTTACTCTCAGAACTGACAGATCCATTAGGCAAGAGCTGGATGCAGTTAAAATAAAAGAGTGATTTTATGAAGCTCCGCACCTGTATATTGGGTCTTGCATCACCATCATCTTGCTTTCATCCCAGGTCCATTCTTTTTTCTGCAGGAAATCAAAGTGATCATTTCAGTACACCACAAGCCAGGCTTTAATATGATAATATATCCGAAGCATTGCTCTATCAATTTTCTCATTTAAGTTCCAGCTCTAAATTAAACCAAGAGACAAAGCACCTGTGCAAATCAATACTTTAGGTTTAAAAGTACAGCAAAAGGCAACTTAAGATGGCTGACTGTACCCATTAACTTTGAGCTAAGCATTTTGCAAAGGACAAAACCATCTTGAAAAAACAGCTTAAAGCAAAGTGTCTTGCCAAAGGGCGAACAAAGTAAAGTAGAACTGTGAGGAGTGTTATTCTCCACTGATCTCAAAAACTCCAGGATCAAACCCTTAGTCTTTAAGCTTAAAGATGCTTGAAGCTTATAGCCACCATCCTCATCTAAATTATGACATGCAGTTATCGTTACTAAAAAAGGAGGTAGAATCTAATCCACCCATGACAACCTGACACTGAATCAAGTTACCTCTAGATAGGTTATGTAAAATATATTTAGTGCAAGTGTTAACTCCAATATGAACATTTGTACTATACAGCCCAAAAATTATTTAAAGCACAATATTTTCATTCTTAAAAGCCAATTATATATAATTGCAAAGACTCTCTATAGTATCTAACATCACACGGAAATACTGATACAGAGTTCCTGGTGCATTTCATGTGCATCATCCTGCATTAACATTCAGTTAAAAGTATTGCAAACAATATACTTCGCATAGCAAAAGTATTTCTCTGTAATAAATGAATTATAGATTTAAATGTGTAGCATTTAATACAGTTGCTACATCTTCACTGTTCTTAGAAAATTCTATCCTTCTGTCTCCCCAATATGTGATAAGTGTAAAGCTGCCGAGGGTACTCTGCCACATCTTTTTTTGTTCTGTGCAAAAATTCAGAGTTTTTGGCTAGATATTTTCCAGTTTTTTTTTTTTTTTTTGCCAAAGTCTATAACTGTGTTAAACTTTTTTGTCCAGCCACAATGACTAATGATTTATCTATTATTTATTTCAGATTTGTAACATTCCCTTTTTGTAATTATTGTGATACTTTGTAGGAGAGGTTGGCCTTGTATATCATCATCCTCCCCTTTTGTTTTATTTTTGTTTCATTTTGCATATTTTTTTTATATTAAAGACAACAAATATTTTCTGTTTTTGATGTTTGAAAAACCATAATAAAAATAATATTTAAAACAACTAATTTGTAGTATCTTTGTTTTGTTGTTGAGTGTCACTATACCACTTTTTAAGAATAAATGAAAACAAATAAATAAAATAACTGA
Organism: Chrosomus eos; assembly: GCA_036326025.1. NCBI lineage: Eukaryota > Metazoa > Chordata > Actinopteri > Cypriniformes > Leuciscidae > Chrosomus > Chrosomus eos. Next base: position 27,492,008 of record CM070828.1, read on the forward strand.
ATAAATAAATAAAATAAAAATGCATATAAATAAATAAACAACAACAAACGAATTAAGCCTCATTTAAACTAATAAATTGTGCATATTATAACTAATTAATTAACAGAGGCTTACCTTTTTCTTTTTCCTCAGAGCTACTTTCACCCCATCCACGGACACGATGATGTTGACTTTCTTCTTTTTGATATTCTTCACTTTAAATTCATACTGTAAAGAGTAGAGGAGAGATAGAGATCATTAAGGGAAGACATATCAATACAGAGTAATTCATTTTCCACCCTTCCAGGACACCCAAGGATACTTAGAGGAATTAAATTCAATCTTGGCCTCCATTTAAACAGAAATAGTGTGGTCTGTCCTCAGCAAACATCAATAACTTCACCTTTTTTTAATCGGCAAATATGTACTTGTAGAGAACGAGCTCAAATGCCATTAACATTTTGACAGTGGAAATGCAAGATTGGAATTTTTAAATGAGCCAAGTGCTTATCAAAAGCGTGGAAATCAGAAAGAGAACAGCAAATCCTTTGAAGTGCATCAGGGTAGAATCGAGTTCTATAGTAAATGGGTTTCTATGGCTGCTCAGCTCAGAGTTAACTTTGTAATGTACAGTATGGCGCTCTTCCAAAATTCACAAAGGCCTGCTTAGAGATGTATGGATGTGGGTGTCGGTACAAACAACTGTGAGCAAACACACTTACACAAGTAAACAAGTCTCTGCAGGGACAGTATGAAGAGCAGCATGTTCTCATTTTTCATTCCTACTCATGTGCGCAGTATACAAATATACACACTCGATATTGTTAGAAAGTAGACTAAGTTGGTTAAGACCATTAGGAAAGTTTAATTTCTAGTTTAATTACATAATGTCAACATCAAGCCTAACATTCTTCAAAGCTACATTCACCGTCAAGAAAACATAGCAGAGCAGTCCTCTAGCTACTCTGCATCTTGTTTATTCGATAGCTAATGTTAGACAATGAGAAAGTAAATTAGGGGAAGTTTGCTTCGTATGTGCCTTCCGGCTTTCAGATATGGATATGAAGGAAAAAGTGGATTCTATGACTCATTTTTGGGCTGTTTTGACAAACCACAATTTGGACCTAGCCCCTTTCTGCAGTCATGCCTTCCTGTTTGTCTCATGTTTTAATTGAGTATCTTTCAGCCACCTGGACCCCATTTGATGTCTCTCAGCAGGTGCTGAGTGGAATTTCATCAAGTATTGACACACTGGGGTCAAAAAAAAGATACAGACTGTCTGTGCTGTCTGTGAGAAATGTATTCGAAAGATTAAACCACAATATAAACCCATTTCACCAGACCCTACCTAATACAAGTTTGCGATTCAACATTCTGTTTTGTGTGTGTAAATAGTAACGAAAGGTGTACATAGACACAGCATCGTGGGATTTGCTCAAGATGCACATTAGAGGCCTGGCAAAATTTTACACCAGTGTTCAAATCTAAGCGAAGTTGAGACCTGCATACTCCCAAGTCTAACAATGAGGAGCATTGAGCTTATCTTGAATTCCTCTCTGAGCTGAACCTGCAAGGTCACAGCAAAGTTCAAGCAACCAGACCAGAAAACTAACTGTGCTTTCAGCTTGGTTTCAGAGCCAAACCTAAATATTTTACAGGGGAAACTGAGAAAACACTCTATAGCACACGTAATGAGATAAAACATTATTCCTGCACTGAATTACCGATAATCCTTTAGCGAAGATATGAGACCAAAAGTCTATGTACTAAAAATAAACAAATCATGAAACTATAGATATGCAAAAACAAGCATAGCCCCACCAGTTTAGTCCGATATGAACATGCCTTTTAACAATTTATTAAAATAACCGGTTCATAACTCACAAATTATCGATCAGATGTTTGTTTTATAACAATTCTGACTTGCTTGCTGAACTGCAAGTTACTTATCAAAATGAATCAATTTGTTCAAATAACATGTAATTATACAGTTATGTAGTTGCAGATAAAGCAATTATGATTCGTTTTTAAATCATCCACAAAGGAATTATTCAGGCAGGCTTGATAACCAACCTCTTTTCATTAAAAAATAAATAATTTTTCACTTACAAATTGGACATCATTACAGTTTTACTACAAGTTTTACTACATCTATATAACAATATCTAATAAAACATTTTAGAGTAAAACTAGAAAGATTTATAATGACTTTCAGGTCTGTAAAATTTTAAATATTCCGTTATTTTCAACTCTTCCAATGACCGTGGGAACATTGATATCCTGTGCATACACTATCGTTCAAAGGTGCTAATGAAATTAAGTTAATGACTTAAAAACTTTTGTAAAATGTGATTAATCACAATTGTTTATATAATATATGCATGTGCATAGCCACATATAGCCTACTCACTAAACTGCAGGTTACGTCTAACTCATGAATCCGCAAAAACAACATCCTGTAATCACTTTATTCTTCCCGACATCATCATATCCTTTAGACAAAAAACCAAATGACTCAAGAAGCTGATGTTCATGTGTTATAGCTTTAGCTCTGGAATGCATACAATCTTCCAGCTTGCGACTACAGAACCAATCTCCGAAGTTCCGGGTTCTACCTATGATAGCATCTTGATGCCCGCAAATTACGTTTCAAATCTCCCGGAATCTATAACGCGCGTGCGAGACAGAACATACTGCGCGCATAACAAACATAGAGCGCGCGCGCACACGCACGACAGAAAGGGAAACACACCTTGCGAGTGTCTCTCGCGCTCTCCTGTGCGCTCGCTATGTATGCGCGCAGTATAGTCTACCAATCCCCCCCCCCCCCCCCCCCCCCCCCTCAACAATCACACCCCCCCCCCCATCAACAATCGGTCACCAAGATACCTCCCTGAAATTACTTCTTGCAGGTTGGATGTCTGCGACTACTATGAACACGCTTTACAAATAATAAGGCAGGCACCATATCTACGAATCCCATTGGATCCCTAAAGTCATGATTATTCTTCAATAAAAATTAGAGGATAACAATTGCTATTATCTATTATAAACTTCATAGACCGCAAGGACGCAATTGCTCAGCTATAATAATGCGCAAGTAACAGAGCATAAGCCATTAATTTGATCTACAGTACACTTTTAAAATGCCAAGCTCGTTTTGCTCATTGAAACAGCATTCACAATATCGGTCACTTTTGAGAAATGGCATCTTTCAACAGAGTGACATTCACACGTTGTTGAGGCTAGATTAGGATTTTAGTAATCCTCATGGGACCCGGAGATTCAGTGGGTTAAATCGTTCTATGCCAGCAATCTACAAATCAAATCCTGGGTTACTCGTGACAGCTACATGCACATACACGGGCTGGGGCAATGACTTCCTACTTCCAACATTCATTCTATCTTAACATGTAAGATTATGGGTTGATTATTGAACCACCCAGAGAGGTAGGGTGATCATCATAATGACAACCTCCATCATAGGCGTAGGCGACACTTTATTTTGTATTGTCCCGAGACAACATTACTTACACAGCAGACTTGATAGTCTGATCATGGAGGAGGGTAAGAATGAAAATAAGGTCGCATTAACTAATCAATACAATTTGACCATGAAAAATTCAATAATGAATTACATAATCGATTAGTTGGGTTTGCACTGCGCATGCAACCCATCTGGAGAAAGTTATTTGGACAACACGGAGGTATGCAACCTGCTTTCATAAATCCATACGTACAACAATTGTTGCACAAATCAATAAGCAATTTCCCTAACAATTGTTTAGTTTTTTATTTAGACAACTTACACATAAATGTTATTCAGCTTATGTTACATGAAAGAGCAAAAATCTACAGCAGCAGAACAAAAATAATAATATTTTACAGCACGATCAGTTTGATCCCATTCATGAAACAAATGAATCATTGAAGTCGATTATTTTAAATGAATTGTTCAAAACGACTCAAACGCAGGTGTTTCTGGTCTGATGAATCCTATACTGAATCTGTCAGAGCAGTTTCTGAATTAACATCTGACTCAGAAATTATTACTTTCAGTTTAAATGTACTAAAGTAAAAAATAACTAAAGTAAAAAATAACTAACAAAAAAAATTTTTTTTTATACATACATACATACATACATATGTATATATATATATATATATATAAAGGAATAAATAACACTATGGGCTAGGGATGGGCATTCGATAAAATTTTCTTAGTCGATCGTCGGGAGAATTAACGATCGACTATCGATTAATCATTAATATTTTTATTTTCAAATTCATTATTTATTTAACTTTTTATAAATTAAAAATTCAATGAAAATACAAAAATACAGCGTGTTTTTCCTCGATTAGATCTTTATTAGGCTACAAGATGATCAACTTGTGGCAGTTAAACTGGACGTTCGGTTATAGGCTAAACTTGAAGATATGCTGCGGTGGTAGTCTAACACAACAGAACCTGCAGCTGCAAGTTGGCATCTTAAACAGAGACCCTCGTTTGTTCCTAAATAATTAAAAATCATGTTAAACAATAACTTAACCAAAAACATAATAATACTTAGATCTGACAGGTTTTGTCAAAATCTAACTCAAAACTATCCAAGGCACGGAAGAAAGAGTGAGAGAGATTAGCCTAAGTTACCTTACAATCAATTAGCCTAGCTAGGCTACTAAACAAAGCCTCCTAAAAAATAACTAGTAACTCACATACAACTTCTACACCAGTCTACTGATTTTTGTTGAGAAATTTGTTGATGACATGATCTGGGGTCAGACGCGAACCGCAACCTGGTGACCGTCAAGCGTGTTTTACATTTTCGGCTCTTCCCCGCGAGTCTCCGCAGAGAGTGCTCGCGCACCTCCCCAAACGGACGAGGCGTTTATACTTGACGCGCTCGCCTGTGAAACACCGAATACCACAATGACATAATTTTTGCCGCGCTCACCTTCGCGCTCGGGCGGATGCGTCGAGTGTAAACAAGGCTTCAGTCCAGCCGCTGAAAAAAACACCCGCTCTGAGGGGACTGACGTTGCCGGGATGCACAGGAACCTCCGCGCTAACTTGACCAGCCACTTTCCACTCACACTGCGCAGCAGCATTAGTTTAATGATAATCGATAACAAATTAACGTGATCGACGAAATTCTTAACGATCAATAATCGATCGTCGATTAATTGTGCCCATCCCTACTATGGGCCCCATCTTGCACCCAGCGCAACTGACTTTGTACAACGACGCATGTATCATTCCTATTTTGCACCCGATGCACAGCGGATTTTTCCCTCCACAGACACACGTCGGTAAATTAGGGAATGAACTTGCGCTTTTTTATTTTAAGGGTGCATGCTTGGCCATAATGTAGCGTGTGCACAACGCGCATACACTTTGCTTCTCTCATTTACACAGATGCAGCAGTTCCCATTTTTGCAAACCATTCATAATCACAAGAAAAACTATTACCACACAAGGGAAATCATTGTGGTGTCCATGAAGATGTGAAAAAAATAGGCATAAATCAAGTTTACACATTTACCAAATATTATACGCCTGTTTCCCCGAAGCTAATTTGGGTGGGTTTCTCTCATCCCCATAAAATGTCACTTCTCTGTAGCCTGGCAAGCCAGACCCACATCAAGATGTTAGGTCTGGGAACTCACCATGATTGGCATGCCTTAATCTGAGGGGCGGGATAAACGGTTGTCTTTCAAATTCCCTCTGCACACAATAGCATAGCGCTACAACCAACCAGAGCAACGAACGATTGTGGCTGAGTGAGTCCCATGCGTTTTCCCACCAGCGGAGCTAGTTGATACATTAAAATTTTACCGTATCCGGTCGGCAAAACTCCGAACAAATATTCCTTTTTTAAGAATGACTTAAGTGCCATTCTTTGTTCTTTTCTCAAAGAAAAGCTTAACTCCAAGTCCTCCAGAGTCGCGGCCAAAGCCGATTCAAAAGACCGCAGTTCGCCAGCAGCAGCGGTTATCTTCTTTGTTTTCAAGTAGCAGGGAATAGGCTCTATGCACGGACGTATTTTCTGGTGAAGGTCTAAGGATGCTGGATTACTTCCGCCGATCGTAGAGTGCTATACTGAAAATTTATATTGGCTTCTATACTCTTTGGCTATACTAAAGGAACGTTAGTCACAAAAACAGACAAAACAGCCACCCCTCATTTTGTTTATGCTTATTTTATTTATTATATTTATAAAAAACATAACTATATATATATATATATATTCATTTCAAAAGACGAGAGGACAGCAAATTTTGAAGATTCTGCCATTTTCCTCCGCTTTAATCTCCCCAACCGGAAACTGAAGAGCAGTCTTGCGTCAAAGGCGTTATGCGTGCATATAGCCCATTCACGCGGAACCATCACGTTTCTGCTGTCATTGTTAAGCCCGCCCACCAACTTTATACACAATGTGATTGGCCTGACTAAAGTTTGGTCTTCCCAGCTCGAAAGCCAACAGAGAGTAGACTATACTGGGTGCAAAATAAATTTTGTTGCCGCTAGGGTGCGTCTGTATTTCTAGGCTTCCCTGTCTTTTACGGCCCTGATGAGAACGTCGTTCTCCTCGGCTGTGAACCGTTCTTGGCGTGCGGCTGGCAAATCCACCATTAGCAATCCGCCATGGAACAAGCGCGCCGGCTTTTAAAGGTAATGTGAGAGGACTCTCTGAATGGTTTATTTCACGTTACACCCAAACCACACCTATGAGTAATGTAGCTACTTCAGATCAACCCATTTTAGATTTGCGTAGGGCGCAAGAGTCATTTATCCCGCCGGTACAATAGCAACAGTACCCCAGATCCGCCCACAAAGTTACTTACGTTTTGCGTTTGATACTTGTGTTTCAGAACGTTAAAGGGGGGGGTGAAATGCTGTTTCATGCATAGTGAGTTTTTTACACTGTTAAAGAGTTGGATTCCCATGCTAAACATGGACAAAGTTTCAAAAATGAAGTTGTAAGTTTGATGGAGTAATTCTGTTCCAAAAATACTCCCTCCGGTTTGTCACAAGTTTCGGAAAGTTTTTTTCGAATACGGCTCTACGCGACGTCAGAGTGGGCGGAATTCCCTTATACGGGTCTTAAGGGCAATTCTCCCGGAAGTGCGCGCGCGCATCTGTAGCTAGTGCGTGCGAGAGTGAGAGTCCTATGCCATCAGAGCGCTGCAATAAAAAAAAGGCACAAAAAAAGTGTGTTTTTGGTTGCCAGGGCAATACAACACTGCACAAATTTCCAAAGAACCCAGCGTTAAGGGACCTGTGGATGGATTTTGTTTTTCCAGAGCAGCAACGGAGTTGTGCAAGTGACGTGTTTCTTGTTTGTTTCCTTCATTTATAGGAAACAACTATAGTTATATAGACGGTTATAGTTCACGTTATAGGCTCAGTTCGACGCCGGATTTGCAGATCGCCTAACACTTAAAGATGGAGCAGTCCCAACGATAAAGGTTCACGGTCGTGCGTTGGAACCGCAGGCGGTGAGTAAAACTGCTTCAAATGTCTTTGAGTTGTTAATCGGCGTTAAGCACAGCAAGTAAACAACATGATCACTTACAGTTAATGTATCTATGGAGCATGCGATGTATGGTGTGTGTGTGTGTTTGTTTGTGTTTGTGTGTGTTGTGTGTTGTGTGTGTGTGTGTGTGTGTGTGTGTGTGTGTGTGTGTGTGTGTGTGTGTGTGTGTGTGTGTGTGTGTGTGTGTGTGTGTGTGTGTGTTTTTTAAATACATTTGTTTAGCTGGCCACTGTAGGTGTCAGTTTGTTTATTGTAAAAATAATTCATGTCTTCATAAACCACGAGTCTGTCTGTTTACAACACACGCAAAAGCTTCGCGCGCTCCCGCCCACACGGCACGCCTCCACCCGCTCGGGTTTTTTCAGAAAGACTCGGTACAGCCTATTTTTCTTTTATAAATATAATAAAACTAAAGACTTTTTGGAGGTATGAAGGATGCAATACTACTCTATAGGTACTCAAGATTAACATGAGATTGAGTGAAACTGAGCATTTCACCCCCCCTTTAAAATAGGGCCCAAGGACTGATTATATAAGGTTGGTAAATAATTTGTGGATTATCAAATAAAAATATAATTATACTTGTTAGTTGAAGCCATGCTGAATTTCAAGGAGAAGAATTTGTGTTTAGAGCTTTGACATCTAACATTTAATCCGTTTAACAGATTTTCAAAGATGTTACAGATGCCTAAACTGAGCTATTGTGTGAGGTAAAGGCTAAGTCATTATATTATAACTTTTCACCAAGGGCATTCTGACAGTTCTTGGAAGAAAAGGATAGAAATCAATGCGATCTGTACTTTCCAGGGTAAAAGAAGTCAGGACATTCTGTCTCATGTTCTTTTTCCACACCTCTTTTGATAAGAGTTTTGCATTCTAGACAGCAAATGAGTCACAGAGCTGTCCGTATAGTCCTCGAGCTGCACAATGGGACCGACAATGTGTCAGCATTAATCATCAGACATGTAGGATCTTGGTGACAATTTCTGCAGCTTATCAAAAAGTAGAGGTGCAAGCGGAGATAAAAGGTCCCTGATCGGACATTTCTTGAAGGGGAGAAGCACATCTGTCTTGCAAGTTTACGCAGACAACAGAAAAAAAACTATTTAAATCTGAAATCTATATCCAGACGATATATGACACCAACATTTCACTCTGGCACAGCTGAGGAAAAACTTTGACTGTCAACAAGTCCTTTTTCCATGATACCAAAAAGACACAGACACGCGCTGAAACAACATTTAGATTCGTTCAGTGTCCATGGCTACACAAGATACTATCAGGAATGGCGTTCCCATAGCAACCTATAAAGATGTCCTCAAGGCGCCCAAGGACAACCAAATTGTTGAAAATAAATTGATGAACTGATAAGTTCTGAAAAAATAACTGGCAAATCGTTTTGAAATAATATTGCAGAATAACCAACCTTTAGTCTAGCATTAACTTCTTCCAGTGAGATACAGGAACCAAAATCAGTTTATTTCATCTGTATGGAGTAAACCAAGTTTCATTGCTTTGGGAAAAAAAAGAAAATCAATTCTGAATGTCATATAAAACCTAATTTCATAATACTCTGAAATGAAAAGACAATAATGTCTAAGGAAAATGAAAAGAAGAAAGTGATACACAATCTCTTGAATAATTATATTACATTTCTGTGCCACAAATCCAGTCCAATTTTAAGGACGGGTTGTGGTTGCTAAGAGGTTTAGGGTGGTTGCTATGGTATTGATGGCTGTTTACTAGCTCAACTAAAAAGAGCCCACCAGTCTCTATGGCCCTGTTTACACCTGATATTAAGTAGATGAGGGAGATATTTCCATTTAGACCTGGTGTTTTAATCAGTCTCTTTTGTCCACTTCTAACCAATTCGGTCCTGATTTCTTTGAGAGGAGTTTGGACCCAGAGTTTGAAGAACAAAACTTGGGTCTTCAATCAACACACACTTTAAAATCCCATCTGGCTAGAGCAGTTTCCATAATGTTTGCTTTAGATCAGTAGGCGGAGAGTAGGTGGTCTTTTGTGGCTGTTCGAACACATTAGACCACAAAAGCGTTTACACCAAAAGCAATCCGGTCAAATGCGTTTTCAACTACCCCTGGAAGTGGTTGAAAGTGGACAAGCTCAAGGTTTAAGAGCCCGTTTACACCTGCATTTAGCAGTCTATGTGATTTGATTGGGGTAAACACTAAACAGGGCCTCAGGTCATATAAAACTCAACACTCAGGTCATATAAAAAAAAAGGTAACACACTCACACATACATTTAAAAAAAAAATAATAATAATAATTAATTCGGAAACACTAGCTTCTGGCTCATAGCTGCTTTTCCATAAAAAAGGGGCACAATGACTATTATAATTAGGCTGGGTGTGAAGAGCCTCCCAGTATAAAAAGCCCACTGGGGAATACAGCCTCTTCACATTTATACTTCTCTTTTTTTCTCTCTCTCTCTCCATTGTCAGAGACCCCTGAAGATGATGCTGAGGCACAACAGAGCCTTGTGACACAGCTGTAACTTACAGGTAATCACTTGTTTCATTACAGAAGCAATGGCAGGCTGACCTACAAACATAAAACCATTTCTCAAACCGTTGCCGAGCGGAAAATACCCCACTCTCATTTCATCTTGCACATTTCATCACTCTAAGCCAATGCGGTTTAAGAAGTAATCCAAAACAACTACGATGAAACAGTGCGTGAGAGCTAAGCGCCAAATGTTATCAAAGAAATCAGTTTGGACTTGTTACTGCACTAATATGTAAAAATCCAGAGGGTTATTAAGTATTAAAATGATCTTCATGCACACATTCATGAAGCACACAAACACAAAGCTAGACTTCAATTTAAAGCTGAATGTGAGAAATTTCTCTCAACACGCATTACCAAATTAAATTGTGCAAGTAATATTCAAACAGCTTTCTCCAACACCATCCCTCATCTCTTATTGTTCAAGCAAACCGTTAGTCCCGCCCCAAACTCACACCAATGTCAAGCCAATGTCGCTGTGTTGAAATGCTCCACATTAATGTAATGTTTTGAAACCACCACAGAGCCGAAATTGACAACCCAAACGGGGAGAAAGATAAAAGAAGAAAATAATGAAATTAATTATAGCCAAAACAATATTTTGGATGGCCGGAATAATGCATTAAATTAGCGCTTTTCTGATGACTCGTTTTGACCACGTCAGTGTCTATTTCGTGCACACAACATGTAAGCAGTGTGAACACTTCACTGTGAACATGCCACCATGAACATAAGTTCAATTACTGAAACTTTAGGTAAAAAAAATCTTTATGAGCATCAACTATAACATTGCATTATAATATTTGTAAAATATTTTCTAGTATTAACACTGATAATATTTAATCTCACTGATCATTTAATCTCAGCATTCTTCAAAACATAGCTTTCCATACCCTCTGAATGATGCATTTGTTACCATTTCTTTCAATATGCAGTGAGTCAATGCGGTATTAAACAGACAAATAAAGAACAGACAGTGAGCGCGTATTTGTGTGGGATGGGATGTTATTATTGAGAGTAAACAAGTTTCATAATGAGCATGGGTTGAAAGCAAACACTAATGCCATGCAACACAAATATGTTTGCATCATGAGGTTTCTGTCTTTAGTTAATCAAGCCAAACAATGCAGAAGCATCATGTGCAAATAAACTAAACTGAATGGGACTTTGTGCAATGTTTTGTGCTGGAAAAATAAACCAAAGGGTGGTGTGCTGTAAATGAGGAGTGATTATACAGCTTGACCCTTCAGTCTTTTAATTATAACATTTAAAACAACTAACATCACTGAAAACAAAAGGCTGGGAAACCTCTCAAGAAACCTGTGGTGGGGGAAAAGTTGAACAAATGTGGCTTAAAAACAGCAAGAGGAAGAACCACAGCCCTCACACACCCTTCCTTTCAAAGGAAAATCAGAGAAACAGTCTCTGACAGGTACACAGAGATGATATTTAAACGCAGTGCTGTGAATCACTATACTTCTCAGAGAAAAACAAGATGAATCTCCCAAGACCACAGGAAACTGAAATGACTGTGAGGTATGACTGAGTCAAGTTGCCCACTAGGCTAATTCTGAATATGAAAAAATATTAAATGACACAAGATTGAGGGTCTTCTAGAAAAGCCAATAAATGTGAAACGGTGGAAAGCAAAACTAAGCACATTACACTGTGTACCATAAGAGTTATTTGCCCTTTTATTTATTTATCAGCCAATAATGAATATTTTATTGTGCATATTAAATGTAAACAATTTTAATATATATAGATTATCTATACCCTTTGAAGTTAATTAAAAAAAAAAAAATAATTCGTTTTTAGTGGTTTATTTTAAATGTACTTTAAAATTAAATTGTTTTTATACTATTTTTTTAAGGAAAAGTTCACCCTAAAATAACTCATTTACTCTTTAAAATTGTATTCATTTACTCTCTCATGTTTTGTTCATCTCTCCTTCCACTGAATATCCACCATTACTTTGATGCTTGTGTGTGAACATTAAATCAACACACATATGCAGGACATCAAATATGGTAAACAAGAGCTCAAACATACTTCCTTGACACTTTCATAATGATAATTGATTATCAGTTATTGGTAAAAACATGAAAATAATTTCCAGCTTTTTATAGGATTGGGTATTGACAGAAATTTGACGATTTGATTTGATTCATGAGTTTTCAATTCGATTAGATTAAATTAATTTCGATTCGTTTCAATAATGATTAACAGGGGTAATGTAGGTACAGTACATCAAATTTTCTCAAGGTAAAACAATATCTCTCAACTAATGCTGTAAACTGTACAGAGAAGCTCAGTTGGTACATTAATATTGATCTCACCTAACCACAACTGCTAAAATTATCTGATTTGTATCTAACTATACATTCAAAATTACAGATAAATAATTAGACAATTTTATAATAATAATAACAACATTATAATAATGCCATAATCATGTTTCTACTCGTTATTTGAAATATAAACATTTAAATGGAGGCTGTCAAAAAAAAAAAACATTTATTCAAACAAAAAAATATTGAAGAACAGGTCAAGTATAATATACAATGAATATGTATAGTGCATATATTTAGCAAAATGCTCCTCTCTAGAGTAAAATGTTCTTGCTAACTAACGAGTTTATGGTAAATTATGGTGATTTTCTGATGTAAATGTAACATTACGTGACATTGTTATAAGAACCAAATAAATTAATTCAGTTCAAGATATCAAAAACAACACAACAACTGAGACAACAGTATCCAAACAGGCATTACAATATTCCAATAAGCAGAACAGAACATTTCAGTTCAATTCAGACTGAAAATGCAACGAACTTCTGTTTGCATCTCATACTAATCATCTAATCATTTTTCTGGTTTTACATAAGACTCATCTGGATGAAATAAAGCCGGACCCTTTATTGTTTAAGATCAGGATAACAGCCCTTCATTGCATAGCCAATTAAAAGCTGCTTGGGAACCAGAGGGATTTCTCCTCGTGTGGGAGTCATAATGCACACCAGATTTTAACCAGGGTTGCGCAGAACAAACACAATCTTGCTCTAGGCATAATCTCTTAAATGCTTTCTCCCTTAAAAGTTATGAAATCTTCCCATTTTCCTTTGACCTTGCTCTCACATCTGCTATCTATATAAACAGAATGGCCATCATCTTTCCTTCTGATGGCCCTTCTCAGCTGAATGAGTTTCTCATTTTGAGATGCTACATGAATATATAGTGTCTTCAATTTCCACTGTAAGAGAGATGAAGTGTTATTTGGGAGACAGAACCGATAAGGCTCTATTGTTATGCATTTTAAAATTGCTATGCAATAAAGCATCACCTCTGTAAAGTGCCCACTTTCAGCTTTATACAACCAATGATCGACATATTTCTTGCCATGTTACTGCCTTCCTGTTTTTATGCCACAATAATGTTATATCATATTTTAAAAATGCATTTAAAAAGGAATATTTTAATATTAGTTTATTAATTTGAAATATTTGGTATTGCGACAATGGCTGTATGGTCGCTGAGTTGTAAAAGCAGGATAAATAAATCTGTTTTGTCTCCACACAGCCATTAATAGTTTGGAGTCTGGATGGCTATTGGCAATCTGCTTGCTGCAATTCATAAAAGTTAGCAAGGGCCCTTCAACACTACAGCGCCACATTTCTGCTGTGAAATCAAATCCAATGCTTAAAACCACGAAAACCACAGGGATCTACTGTGGGAATGAAAATGATGACCACAGCATTCCCGTCCCTCTGAGAAACTGCCGTTTTTATTATTGAAGCTGACCGGCCTTATTCGCAAGCTTATCTCTCTTAAAGAGAGATATAGCAAAAGGGTCTCAGAGGAAACACTATGAAGGCAGGACAAAATCCTTGATGAAATCTTTCTCTCATCTTAAGGCTTTGGCCTTGTAAAATCCAAATGACACCTGGATCAAACAGACAATGAAAACAATCAATATGCTGTTACACAAAGAAATGCGACAGTTTGTGTTTATCTGTCTTTGTTAGTAGAGTTAACTACTATGTAAATCTCTATGTAATTATGTAAATTGCTGCTGAAAGACTGAAGAATTTCCTAAAAATAAATGTTATTATTCATCATTTCAAAATCAATAAATTGAGAAAGTCAAAAGAGAAGCCAAATATTTAAAAGAAGAAGAAAAAAAAGGCAGAGTCAAATCAAATAACTTTCCCCTATATTTTTCAGACACCGATGTATTAAAGAGTTTTTTGGTCAAAAAACTTTTTATCTAAAAGACACTTTGATTTTTTTTTTGGTGATAAAGTGCCTAGTTAAATATTTTAGTAGAGAGTCTGCAACTGACATCTGTAAGAGGTTTCATTTTCTAGATGAAATTTAAACAGACGAAGAGTATCTAACATTCACGTGCCATCATCATGTGGTTTGGCAATGTACATATAGAAATTCCAATGACTTTAAGGTGATGAATTGCATATAAAATTTTGCAATTTCACAATGCAAATAGATTGCAGTTGGTGCAAATGGGAGGAATGTGTGAATGCTATATACTTCTTATGAATCACAGCCGGAAATAATTATAAAACACTGAACTAAAAAAAAGAAAAAAAAAGTGTGCAATGAGGTGGTGACCAGGTGGTGCTTCATTTTCTTTACTTGGGGAAAAAGAAATAATTAGGGGGAAAAAAGCTAATGAATATTTATCCCCAACCAATTTAATCTTGGTGCACGCAATCTTCACATTTCAATCAAAGATCTTGGTTAATAGCAGGCCAATAATAGCAGACTGAAAACCTCATCATATTTTTAAACAGCGATTGTCAAGATAATTAGTTTGTAATTGAGAAGGAGCCTAACCTCCCATCGCTCCACTCGGATACAGATGTAAGAGAAATGTAAGGATGTAAAAAATGAGCCTCATTCACAAATGACTACATTTGTGTACGTATGCACACAGAAGGTTCTAAGCTCAGGTGTGTATGAACTTGAATTTGTTCTCCATCTACAGTGGAAGCATCAAAGCTGCATTCATGCCATCATAGAATGTGCAGTAAGACAATCTGCTGTAAGCTCCAGCAACAGGAAAATAAATCAAATAACATTTTATAACAATAACCCACTACAACTGCATCAATTTAGAAACAAAAGACGATTTAAAGGGATATTTTTTTCCGTCATAACTTACTCATCCTTATATCAGTCCAAACCAATAGGACTTTTGTTCATTTTTGGCACACACAAATTATATTTTCCATATATGATAGGCTACTTTACAAATTTTTCTTTCAGATGGTGTCTCTTCAGAAGACTGTTTTGTATTTTGATGCATAAAAGTTGTGTCTATGTGGACATTCAATGGATGAAGGAAAATGTTAAGTGACACAAGGGTGCATAAATGACAATTTCCATTTTTGTGTGAACTACGCGCTTAGATGTTTATACCAGAAACATCACAAGCTAGTTGTGATGCAATGGAAAGAGGATGTTATATAACATACAAAAAATTTTTTTAATAAAATGTATTCATATGATTTGTACGTAAAATAATTATTTCAGACAATAAAAAAGGAAGAAAAAAGAAGAAAGTAAGACTTGTAGGGTCACTCAGCAGCTGTTCAACAACATAAATGCATTCAATTATTTATTCATTTAAGTTATCAGTGGTGAAACGAATTGTTAATGCACATATCTGATGTGATATAACATTGTATTAGCAACTCCCCCCACAGACACACACACACAATTTTTAAAAACAAAGTTATGCCACTGATTGGCTCACATTATTTCACTTAACTGGACCTTGTTGTATTGACCATAGAACAACAAACTTTTATTGGCAAAACCGTCAGATGCCATAAACTCCTTTGAGAGGCTAGTTGACAAAGACATTCCCCTGTGGCATTATACCATCATCCAGTCCTCCTCGTCTTCCTCTCCATAAACGGAGCCCTGACACGGCACAACAGACGAAGCATGAAGATATGCAAGCCTTTGAATGGAAGGCATGTAATTGGAGCGCGTTTCAATGCCCCCGATGCTGTGAGTGAGTAAATGTATCAAAGAAGTCAGCAGGCAGGATTTACCCTGCTGCAAACGGATGAAGACGCTCTCTTGACACTGAGCCTGTGTTAAGAGCCAAGGCTATCTGAATGTTAAATATATGCACATTTTCTGTAAGGCTCAGTGCTCAGCTCAATTCCCTTCGAAGACATTTCTGAAGAAACGAGCAAAGCCTTTATACTAAATGAGCAAAAGTTACGTTTAAATGATACGATACCAAATGTGTGGCTGTAACACCTGAGAAGCTTTAGTTGGAAAGCAAACATTGTAAAAATGTAATTCAAGATCAAGAGACTTCACCATGACTGGAATGTAAGGGTATTTCCTTTGCGGTTGAATAAAGGCCCTTTCAGAAGAAACCAATCAGATTTACTGAATAAATGCTCTCCTCGAGTGTTATGATGTCTCTGCCTTGCGACTGCGAGTTAATCAAAAGAGGCTTGAGCTGTTCCACACTGTTCTCTGTAACTCCTACTGTTATTCTACAGACTTTTGTGAGGTTTCCATGGTTACTCCCCATTTCCCATTATAATCATCTAGATTTCAATACCTCCTGAACCTTGTAGTCACAAAATATCAAACACAGAAACCTTTATAAAGAGGACATTTTCTACTTGTATAAGGTTCATGAGAACGCATTTGTGGTCGCATGTTCAAATGGTCACTAGATGTACATTACATCGCTGGAAAACACAAATCTATCCAAAGAAGAAATGGTTGGAGAAGATGCTTCCATACCTTGTCATTTACAGCAAAATTACAAGAGAAGGACTGCCTATAATGCAAAAAGTGTATGAATCCAGTTCAAAAGCGTCAACACAAAAAAAGTGAAATAGTTTAGTTTAAAGGGAAAATAACATAGGACTACTGCGATGCTCTTCCACAAAGTAAAATGGACCACATAAGCCTTAAATTATTTTCCATAAACAATCTTTTTCCAGAGTTATTCAAACAGAGTTTGAGTCAGTTTATAAATATATAATTTCTAAACATTCAATATTCTGTACCTGGCTAGTTTTACTCATGGCATGCTGTCATGTCTATGCTTTTAACTCCATAAAGTGACCATCCTATTGAAATCCTTCAGACTGCAAACATTTGGTTGCAAATCATAGAGTCTCAGCAGGAGTTGGAAATCAACGTGTTAAAAATGACCAAGTTCAAAAACAGGCTTCTCTTTCCAAGATATTTTCAAATACACTGTTACTGTACTTTGAAACAAAGACAGAGAGAGATAATAACAATGGCTGAGAATTGTTACATCTATGGCCTTATCAAAAGTGTAGAAGGAATATAAAACTCATAAAACTTGCTTTAATTTAGGCTCTCAGAACTATGTAGCATGTCATTTACCCAATTATGTTTAAGATTGTCCAGATGTGTTTGAAGTTTGTAATAAAATAACTTACTATCCAGCTTAATCTGCACTGATGGAAAGTTCAAAGACAGCCTAGGCAGAAGCTGAAATCACAGAAAAGAGATTTCATAGTCTTTTTTTTCTCTTTTCTTTTTTTTAAAGGCCACTGATTATTTAAGCTCATCTGTTAGCCAGAGAGTACATTGCCCTCAGATACCCCTTTTCCACTGACACTGTTCCAGGGCAGGTTCCTGGCCTGTATCTTAACCATTCCACACATTTCCACTGCAGAAAAGATGGTTCGGGGCCAGAAACAAATGCTGCCACGGTCTCGTATGAGCAATCTAATGACAGTGCACTATATTGCTCTTTAGCTACATCTAAATATATAAAACTATGCGCATGAGAGAGCGAGTAATTCAAAGGTCACAATTTCAATCTATCTCCGAAAAGGACAGATAAGAGTAGCGGTATTTTACTCGCGAGCAGCCCGTTCGCTAGAATATTTCCCGGTAATGTGAACAGCAAAACAGGAGTGTCGCACTGCCTGTACAAACACAAGGATAATGTTTTTTTTAGACTGGTTATAGTCAGGAAAGCAACGTTAAGTCAGCGCTCATTCCTAAGTCTGTGGAAACACACGACCATTCTGGTGGAAGTGGTATGAGTCTCAAGAAATATTTATGTCACCATGATGGGGGGACAAATACCCCTTTTCTTCAAGCCATGAAATATTTCCGTCTTCCCAGAATAGGAATACTTTTCACCCCAAAAAATTATTTCATCAACTTTAATTGCATAGCTCTGAAATCTAGTTAGAGACCTTAGAGCCCTTGTTTCGAATTTGAAAAGTATAATAAACAAGTATAATAGTTTCAAATACAACATCAGTGATTTCAAAAAAGAAGTGTCAAGATGTGTTTTACTGATTTTATCATAATTTCAAGTCAAGTATGAGGAAAGTGTAAATAATTATAAGTAAATGGGACTATTGGTGCAGCAAGCATATGCCTGTGCATGGGGGAATATGAAGGCATTAATCATACGATGGTTGAAAGCCATAGGTCACATTGCCATTATCCCTAATTAACTTAAGATCAATGGTAAACACCAAGCCCATATCATTGTAATAATTGTGGCCACAGCAGGACATTACACTGGAAAGTTATTGTGGCTGACTTTCATTGGTGCATCTAATCAATTAGCATTTGAGGGACACCAGAAGGTGCATGTAGAAATTGAACCAGCTATTGCCATAAAAGAGCCTATACGCGGCTTGTGTTTGTTTAGTTATACTGCTTGCAAAAACTACCTTCTCTGCTCGCTTATGGGAGGAAAATAGTCACCAAAAACAGCAATTATAAGAATGAGACCAAGTGTAACAGACGATGATTACATTACTATTTCAGATTATATGCTCACAAAAATAAAAACTCATTTACTCATTCATTCCAATAGCATATTTTCTTTTTAACAAAAATGGAGATATTAGGCAGAACGTCCAAGTAGATGGTGATTTTAAGGCCAAACTCCAATAAAGACAAAAAAAAGACCATTAAAATCATCATCAAGTAGTCTAAGCAACTTGTGTGCTATATTCAAAGTCTTCTAAAGTCATATCTTTTAGGAATAGACTCAAATTTAAGATTTATATATGATTTTTTTTTTTGTTCTGTCAGGAACCTTACTCAAACAAATAATGAGTCTGGGATCAATACGATTTTTGATTTCAATAAGAAAGGTATACTTTTATTAATACTTGTATTACTAATACTTTTAAATCATTCAGCAAGGATGCATGAAATTAATTAAAAGAGACAGTAGACTTATTTGAAACATTTTTTCAATAACAAATACAATGGTTTTTCAAACATTTTTTCACAAGAAATGTACCACGGTTTTCACAAAAATATTAAGCAGCATAACTGTTGTAAACACTGAAGAAGAAATGTGTCCTGAGCAGCAAATCAGCATATTAGAATGATGTCTGAAGAATCATGTGACACTGAAGACTGAGTAATGGCTGCTGAAAATCCAGCTTTGACAACACAGGAATAAATGAATAATAAAAAAAGCATATACAAAATAAATATTGCATGAAGGTGAGTAAATGATGATAATATTTTCATTTTGGGCAGATTTTTATTTAAGGCTGTGCAAATGACACCAATTACAGGCTAACCACTGGCCCTCAGAGAGTCACAGAACTGAGGAGCTTCTCATCATTAAAATGTATAGGTCGCATTATTTCCTGAACTGGCAGAGGCGCCTGTAATTTCCTTGCCTATTGAGACGCTTAAATGCAGACACATGCCTTGAGGGGTCAGCAAGGCTGTCTACCTGCCCAGATGACATGCAATAAGTTCTGGCAGGGCAGTAATCCCTCATTTCAACCAATTACTCTGAGAGGGCAAATTGTTTCAGCTTCGGTGAGCACTGTACTGGTACAGTCTCAGTATATAACTGGAAAGAAAAAGACACAGCCTGTAGACTTTTCTGGAATGCAAGTTATGGATACAGATGAAACTGAATAAGAGGTTAAAATAAAATATAAGTGATAGCTCAATAATTCCAAATGGTAACTATCAACATTATAATCTTTTGTACACCCACCAAACCACTTCCTTGTGCCTGGTATTTGACATAGGTGTGGTGTGGTCTTTAGTACAGTAAATGGCACTAAAGTTGCTATTGTTGGTGTAACTACACAAGCTAAGCATGGACCAACTGTAATGTTCCTTCCTTCCTTCCTGACGGGCCTGATGTTTTGGCCAAATCACTGATATAATCATCCCAGGCCACTGGTGTAGGTACATGCACACACCATCCCTCATCTCAGTGAGGTTGGTCTCATTGTTCTTGAACTTCCTTTCTCCTGTCCAGCTTTCCTGCCATGGCTCACACACTCCAGTTCTCCACGAGCGCTGTATGAGCATATGGTTTGGGGGCTGGGCAGCGTGAATGGAGGGTGGTTACAGTTTCATGCCACCAGTACGTGATAAATCATAGAGCATCTGCCAATGCCATTACCTGCTCAAACACAAAGGGTGTTCATGCTGCTGTTCTGGCTTCAATGGACTTCCAAGTTTATTATTTAGGGCTAATTAAAGTTATATTTTGTGGGGACAGCTCACACACAAAAAAATTAGCTTACCCTAATGAAGTTCCAAAATTGTATAACTTCAGTGGAAAAAAAAATTTATTTTGAGAAATTGTTTTCAGATTATAATTTTTTTTTTTTGGCCATACGTTGAAAGTTTGGTAATCAACATTTTTTAAAGAATCTCCTTTCATATTATTTCACAGAAGAAAGTCATACCAGTTTGGAATGACCTTATGGTGAGTAAATAACTACATTTAAAGGTAAAAAAAATAAAATAATAATAATTCAATGTAGGCTCAGGTAACTACAAAAACTGAATCAAGAACAGAAGATAATTTCAAACCAATTCATCTATAATTAATACTTAAAAGTACTTATGACAAGTTTATTTAATATTTGAAATCATAAGTGTATTTAAGGCTTATAGAACAAGAATAGGGCACATGAATATGAACTTATGAATATCAAAAGTTATAGGCCTAAATACAAATTATTACAGTCTTGATAAAGTACTGTTTGAGTTATCCTAAATGTGTATCATAAATAAAAAAAATTATTATATATTTATTTTAATTTTAATTGAATGAGTTGGACCAGATAGTACAAGGTGGTACTTTGAATAATATAAAATATATAATTTTTTTGTTACTATACTTGTGTATCATTCTTATTTTTGACAACTTTACGATTGTTGTAAAATATGGAAAACAAAATAGGTGTATCAAAACTGCTGGTGTCTTAAACATATGAAATTATGATTTAGTACTATAACAGATGCTCCCTTTCAAGGTTAAATTAAGCAAAAAGCTCATTTAGAATTTCCCCAATTAGCTTGAATACAACAAACCCACAGCTCCTCTCCATAAGTGTACTTCAGCATAAACTACATGTCAAACCCAGCACTGCATAACTCCACATTAACCATAATGGGGATCGTTATTCAGCTGATGAACAACCATCAAATCAATTGCCTCAGTTTAACCATTCCCCATTAAAAGGTTCAGTCTACTCATATAAAACCAGGACAACTAGGACATGAATAATAAAAAAATGCCAGGTTGCAATGACAGATAGGAAGAAATGCAATAAATGAAAGGAAAAGTCCTCCTTTCCATAGCACTGACTCGTGTTGTCGTGTTTTGAGTGGACACACGCAGTCTGTGAGAGCTCACATTGGCTGTGTGTTTGTGTCATGTTTTTTGTGTGAGCACATGGCTCTGTTTTATTTATGTGCTCCGATGTCTATATAGTCTTAACACCGCCCTTCTTGTTACCCGATTATTGGTTTATTTTCCCCACCTGCTCACCAGTTGTTACCCTCCTCATTTTCTCTCCAATTTATTCTCAGTCCTGTCCCAGTACGTTGTCAAATGTTCCCATGGTGTGTTGCCTATATGTGCTGCCTGTTCCTGCCCTGACCAGCTGTTGGTCATGTTTTCGTTTTATTTTATTATTAATAAAGAAGCCTGTTAAAACTCTGCATTTAAGTCCTCGCCTCATCCTTTCCTTACAAAACCTGACACTCACTACCATGAACATACTACATGTTCAAATTAAGTTATGTTAAAAAGAGTTATAAATTATAAGCCTCACATTTTTACTTATAAAAATAAGTACTTTTCTAAACTTTTCTGAAGACAGTTGTACTCTTAAATTAATCCAGCACAAATATTTTATTCTGGAAAATCACTGCATTTCTGAACACATTCTTCTTTGCATGACTCATTCCAACTAACTTACATGCCATGGTTTTTGATCTGCCACAATGACGTGGTAAAATAAATCATCAGACAGTAACAAAAGGCAAGTTCAGCCTGAATATTTTATATGAATATACATCAGAAAACTATTAATTTGATTCAAAGTAGTGCAAAATCACTGAAAATTCTGAACATGTTCTTGTTTTTTTGTTTCTTTGTATGACTTTCTATCTACATGCCACGTTTGAGCCGTTACAATGGTAAACCTGGTAAAAAAAAATGTGACAGTAATATAAGGCAAGTCATATCTGAATGTTCTGTATATCACTCAAAAACCCAAGTGGTACTCGATGCAGAGCCAAATGGGAGGAGCTAGAGCTCCAGCTCCACCCCTCGCTGGAGCTCCATGCAAAAATGTAGATCTCCAGCTCCTCCCGTCGCTGGACGCTGGAGCTCCATGCAAAAATGTAGATCTACATCTGGGGAGTGATATTTGTTTTCCTAGGATGGTAGGAGAAGACTCATAAATGGTATTAACCCCAGTGACGGGTAGGTTTAGGGACGGGGTTGGGGTAGGTCATATATTTATATATACAGGGTGGAGCTGGAGCTCCAGAAAACGGGGAGCTCGAGCTCTAGAAAAGGGGGAGCTCGAGCTGTAGCTCCTCCCATTTGGCTCTGCATCGAGCACCATCTCCAAAAACCTGCATTAACTTGTGTTGAAGTGCAGCATGCATCTTTTATTCTGGAAAAAATCATTGTATTCATAGATTTCATCTGACGTCACACAGTGGAGCGGCCGCCATTTGTAGGACCGAATTGCAACATGCCGTCTATCTGCTGTGCTGTAAACTGTGATAATAGGGCATAACTGGGGCATTTAATACAACACTAAATCATAAATCAGATATACCTGTACAACAGTGTTGTGCCTGAACGTGTTCAATTAACGATAGTTCATGAACTCGTCCATATTTTGGGCGAACGAGAACTGAACGTACTGAATTACTGCCTGATGAACCGTACTGTGTGAACGCACGCTCGCTCAGTTTAAAGTCCCTGTAAAGTCAAAATTAAGTATGTGTTCTGAGTTTGTCACACCACAGAAAAATGTGTTATTAGTCACCCAGCCAAATTTGAATGATAAAAAAAGCCAGCAAGTACATAAAATAAGCTATCAAAATCTTGAAAAAATGAGCAGTAGTCTCTGCTCTCAAACGCTGGGGGGTGTGTCCGCTGGCTGCGCTGAAACCACGCCCACTCGCGGGAAAGCTGCCGACCGTCGCCACACTCAACTCTACAGCCGGAATGAACGCTCGCACGGTGGGCACGCACTGCCGGATGATGGCACCAGTTGTCGGCGCGACGGGAGAATGAATGCCGAGGCGGGAGTCAGTTCGGCCCCATTCACCAGTAACAGCGGATTATCAGTGAATCGCAGTTGTCTCCGACGAAAGTTTATACAACTATCGTGTAAAATGATCACTTACAGAGGTGGGTTTTGGCGGTGATCCTCAGCTCTCCATCAAGGTGTCTCTTCACAAAATTAATCCACTTCTTCTTGATGTAATCGTTTTTCGGAAATTTAAATAAGGACACCGATCCGTTTGTGTGATCCAGTGATCGCATCCAGGTAGTACGCATTTCCGTGACGAAGGCATAGCTAGCTAGCTAGCAATCTGTAGGCTGTTACTAATGGCGCTTTTCCACTGCATGGTACGCTCGGTTCGGTTCGGTACGGTTCGATTCGGCGCGGAACGGTTCGGTTCGGCTTCGCTTTTCCACTGCGTGGTACGACTCGGCTCGGTACGGTTCGCTAGCTCGGTTGCTTTTCCACTGCAGTTAGTACCCATTCAAAGTGGGTGGGACTGATCGTTACACTGTTTGTAGGTCCGGTGATAGCCGTGTGCGGCTAAGAGCTGAGCTAGCTGCTACTTCTTGGAACACTTTTTCATTCTGTTTTGCCCCATCCAGCTCTCGCTGGACCCGCTCCTAGGCAACCAACGAGAGGATTGTCTGCACCTCGACCACGATTCAGCCATTTCCTTTTTAAAGTGTTGATCTCTTCTTTTTTTTCAAGTAAGTAAAACACAGGTGCTACCGTGTTGACTGTTGTCTACTGGTTATATGACTCTGTATAGCGGTCTCGTGTCGCAAATCCAATGACGCTGGTAGTGACGATTCTGTCTGTCTGACCAATCAGTGATCTGCAGTGTTTCACGTCACATTTTAGTACCGGTACGGTACGCTTGGAACCTCAACAGATCAGGTACCATTTAAAGCGCGCCGAAGCGCACCGTACCGTACCGTACCATGCAGTGGAAAAGCACCACAAGTGAGCCGTACCGAACCGAACCGTACCGTACCATGCAGTGGAAAAGCGCCATAATAATAATAGTACTGACAGTAACTCGCGATTAAGCGGCCTCAGCGGCTCCAGTGCGTCATCAAGTAGGGGCGTGTCCAGGAGCTCGGGGGCTCCAGTGCGTCATCGAGTCCCCGTTTTAGCCCCGCCCAGAAAATCCGGAAAATAGCAATGGTGAAAAACTGTTTAACGGTCTAACTCCACAATTCAGTACTTTCACAGTTCACAGTCTTTGTAATATGTTTAAGCAATACATCTCTAACATTTATAATGTGTTTAGAATTTTTTTTTTAAATTGCCTTTACAGGGACTTTAACTTCGTTCAATAGGGTGCCAGATTTCTATATAGGCTTCCAGGCGAAACCCCGGCTAAAACACACCGTAAACAGGCCTTAATATGTAGCTAAAAAAAACACACAATCTGGCAACATCAGCCACAGCCACAAGACTGTGCGGTGTGCGCGAGTTACGAGAGAACACTGTTTCTGCACCACTGATCCAGAGTCAACAAGCACTTTGATCACTTGATTTCAAAAACAACACATTTCAGCGTGCTAGATCACCAGATGTTTCAAAAGTGGTGGGGACATGGCCAGGGATTGTGGACAAGGTAAATGTAAATGTCAGTAGCAAACGTAAAATTTGGCAAGTTTTTACTAGACTTTAGTAGAGTCAGCAGTTCGTTTAACAGTAAATACGGATCTATACCTAAAGTATCTATTTTATTTAAATACCGTTGCTTTTAATCTGTGCTATTTAAGTGTGCAACATCTTTCCGATCAACAGGGAGAGATTATGCGATTTAACGCAAAGGTCCTAAAGATGGCGGCCACAACAAAAAAGTCACGTGACTGAAACCCATGAATTTCTAATCATGTTGTTAGTTTCTTTCTTTGCATGACTCTTTCCATCTACATGTCACGGTTTGAGATGGCACAATGGTAAATGTGGTAAGAAAGTTCCTTTGAAAACACAAAACTAAACTTGACATTCTCTTCCACTCTCTAACAGTAGGTGGCGCTTTGGAACAGCAGAAATAGAACCGTTTCCCTGGTAACAGCTGTACACAAAGCAGCGCTACAAGTAAACACTACTTTATTAGGCATTACATGGTTAATGTTATGTTAAGATAAGTTAAGATTAAAAAGAAAATGCCATCAAAACTTTAAACATGACTCTTTCCATCTAAATGCCACGGTTTAAGCCATCAACCTGGAAATTAACACCATGATGTGACAGAAATAAAAGGCAAGACAAATCTGAATGTTTTGTACATGAATACATCAAAAAGCTGCATTAACTGGTGTTAGTCTATTATTCTGGAAATCACTCTCAGAACATGTATGTTCTTTTATTTATTTCTTTGCATGACTTTCCATCTAAAATGCCACGTTTTGAGCTGACACAACAGTGTAAGATAGATCATCTGACAGCAACAAAATGTAAATCCAATATGATTTTTTTGTATCCTATATGAATAAATCAAAAACTTTTTTTAAAGTGCAAAATCAATGTTTCTAAACATGATCTTCTGTTTTTTTTCCATTGCATGACTTTTCCCAACTACATGACATGGTTGAAATAAAATAAAAAATTATCATGTGACAACATAAAACAATCTGTATCACCTTGTGTTATTGTGAAGAGCATAAATATTTCATTCAAGAAAATCACTGTATATCTGAAAATGTTTTCTTTTTCTTTCTCTGAAATTGAATGACTCTCCATCAACATTCCACGGTTTGAGCCGTTGCAATAAGCTAGAGCTGCAGTTATGTTTAATTAATTAATTTCATACTTGAACATTCTGCCACTTTTATACTTGAACAGTAGTTCTGTAATCACTTTGGATCTTGTCGTTCACCAAGACGAACAAGAGATCCGTCTATTTCTAAGGTAAATCTCTATAAAAATGCATGCCTTGCTGACTTCTTTCAAATAATTTCAGACAATTCTTAACACTCCCCAAATTATGTTCTTGGTTTCTTTCCATGACTATTTCCATCTACATGCCACGATTTGAGCCGTCACAATGATAAACCTGGTGAAAAAGATCACATGACAACAAAAAAGGCAAGGCACATTCTGAATGTTAACTTGTTTTTAAAGTGCAAAATCACTGTATTTTGGAATGCTCTTCTCGTTTTTTTCTTTTTTTCTTTGCATGACTTTTTCAAACAGTGAAGTTGGAAGTTTGTTAGGAGAACAATCAAAGGTAAATCATGGGACCACATCAGCTGTGAATATGGAGAAAGGACTCAAAGGATAAGAAAAACAAATGCTTCAGGCTAATAAAACAGTTTGCAATGCGGACAACTAGGCCTAATATTTCAATAGAGTATTTTAAAAGCAAGTGCAAATAATTTGCATCAGAGTCTGACATGACAGGTCGGGAAAGACTTTAGACAGTAGACAATGTGCACCGTTATGATTGTTCACATAAAGGCGCATTACTTCGGCAGCATAAAGAAGGCTTTCCCCTGATTTAATGACAGATTGTCAGGAGGACTCAGAAAAGAAGTGTAATAATAATACCCAATGCACTTGGCAAAAAACTATTTGGCAAATTTCTGATAATTAATTATTTAATTCGGGTTAATAAACTAAAATCTATCATGTGAAGAAAGGCAATTAATTTGCCTTTTACAAATAAAGCACACATTAATGCAGTATGCCTTTAGCCAACATTAGGGGCTTTTGCACCAGAGGAACCTTTTCATAGTTCCTAAAACTAATGGCGGAAGAACCCGCTTTTTTGGCATGTTCAGGAACTGGAAACGATTTTAGCGCTAGGAATGCTTTTTGGGGTAACTATATTATCTTCTACTTCAGAGTAAGATTTAACCCAGCACAATAGAGTGGTGCAGCTATGACGTCACTTTGTAGGCCAATCGGCAGTTAGCATCACACTGGTTCCCTCGACAAAACCCCAATAGGTTTTTCCCATAGGCTTTGGATGATCGCAAAAAACAAGCTGTGATCAACAAAAGTCGTGATACTTGCCCATTTTGTCTATCAGGATAATTATAATTATGCTTAAATGCTGTCGCCAGAAGTAAAAAGCTAAAAGGTAGGCTATAAAAGAACTACACCACGGGTTGTGGTGAGGGGCTTATAGTGTTGGAAAACAGAGGGCCTTCAAATCAAAGGTTAAATAGGCCATAAAAATGTTTTGATAGTCTAATCTCACAATTATGGTAATATAACTGCTGATATTTTTTCTATCAATCTTAAAATGGCAGCTCTAACGTCCTGATGAGGCAACCCATGTCTTCGATCAGGAACCAAGGAATGCTCGAGCTATAAAGATTCAAATAAACACAAGACAATAAATCACTCCAGGGTATGAAGTGGGTTAAACACAACACTAGAATGAGAGCTGTAAAGAGAAAGGGAGAGAGAAGCACTAAATCACAGTCTTCAGACATTCACAGTGACTGAACCACTCCAAAAGAAGAGTCTTCATTGTGCGGGCGGGACATGATTTATGTTGAACGATTTTATGCAAAATGAAAAAACTGAGTTTGGAAAAACTCATTTTATTATTAAAAAGTGTGTGTGGTGTGTGTGTGGGGAGGGGGGGGGGGGGGGGGGGTTGCACAGGTCAATAGATGTGGTGTTTATTGATGGGTTACAGTGGGTGACATGCTGGGGCCATTCAACTTAAATAAACCGCATCAAATGGAGGTGTTTTCTTGAATCTTTTTAATTATCAAGTGATTTCTTAGCATCAAGGACATTATTAATCACGCTTGCCCTGGCTTAAAAAAAAAAATTCAATATGCAACAGAACCGGGTTGCTGGATTTTTCTTGGAGATGCTTAATGACTTTTTTACCCTCACAGAAGAAAAAAAAGAGAGAAGAAAATCACAAGGAATGAGTTATACCTCTGAGCCACTGGAGACGTTAATTAAAAAGGAGGATCAAATTAGGCCAGAATATTCATTTGTTACAATGAAAGGTCTCAGAAAAGGAGATAAAAAAAAAAACGCACACACAAAACATGTTTTTAAGATGAAGTTTTGCTCTGTGCTTGATGGGGGTAAAAACAACCCGTATAACAGACCTCAAGGCAAAGACACTCCAAGGAGAAAGGAGGAGAGTTATGAGTCAATTTACTGTTCTCCGTTACTATGGTTAAGAAGGGGAAGGGCTCGAGTATCCTATGGCTTTGTTGTTCTGACGCTAGTCAATGTACACAGAGGATGTTCAGTTCTTGAGGGGATAGAGAGCTTTTCTAAATCTAAAGAGGCTCTTTGGAGACAAAATGAGGCACGTCAACAGGATGGATCCTTGCCAAAAGTCTCTCTTACGGCTGATTTTGTATGACACTGTCAAATGTCATCGTTTAATTCAGATGAAAAAAAGTGAATATTAGTGAGGATATCCATTTTTATTAAAGAGGTCATGAACTGGCTTTTTAAATCTTATATTGTTGTCTGAGGTAAACTTATGACGTTCGCTTGGTTTTTGCATTCAAAAAAAACGTCCAATGTTGTAAAATGGCAACCGGAATGATTCGCCCATACATGTTCGACCCAGAGTCCAGGTGTTGCATAATTCCTGTCAGATCCAATATAGACGGCACAGCACCGTTCTTTACTCTAATTCGGTCTGCAAATCCAGTCTTGTTTACAAAAAAATCCTCAGTGAAATGAAGCGAATAGACGGACAATGTTTTACCTCATCAGCTGGAGTGGAACGTCATTAAAAATAAAGTTTAACCAAGTATTCCTATTGGAATCCAGAGGAAGCTTATGCAGCGACTGTCTTCTTCCACAACCAGGCACTGCACAATATTTTGTATTGCTCGGTAGCTCAATCCGGTTTGTCATCACGAGGTAGGCCTATGTTATTTAGCAATGCGTGTCGGTGGGGCGGGGCTAAACTGGCCGTGTTGAAGTAGGCGTTGATCTTCTTCTGCGGAGGTGGTGTTTTATCCTCTTTGACGTCATAATTCCCCACTTTGAAAAACGAGTCGTTTGCTGAGGCTGGTGTCAATAAAAGCATTTATTGGACTAACAAGGACGTTTTCAGTTCTGAAACTTACAGGATATTCTTATAATATGATAACCTCTCAGATGTCAAAAGCTCAAGGAAAATTTGATTTCTCAGTTCATCACCCCTTTAAAAGAAAGGAAAATGGGCAAATACTGGCCTGTTGTAACAAAAAAAAGCCTTTTTTTCTCTCAAGTCAGAATGAAATGAAAATTAACTAGAGATGTTTTTCATGGTCGATTATTGTGATTGCTGATTTTACAAGCAAATGGCCAATTCCGATACCGGTTGCCTTTGATAAACAAAACGTATCAGCATTTGAGCTCAACCACTGCATTTTAATCACGATCAAACAAAGATGCTACACACATGTAAGAAGAGCAGTTGTTTTTGATATATATATTAAATTGTATAATTTCAAGACTTAAAGCAAAAACACTACAGAATGGTCTGACTTTAGGTTTGTGAAATTATACTACATAAAACATACATGCACAAAACAAAAACCGCAGATGGGCTAAATTTAAAAAAGCAAATTCACAGCTGTAAACAATACAGCGCTTCCCTTATAAACACTGCTTTATTAGTCATTAAATGGATGTAAGAGGAAAAGAAAATGCCATCAAAACTTTTCTGAAGACAGCCAGTTCCCTTTAGAGAAAAAACAATTCAATATTTAGGGCATTGTGAATCGTGAACTTGCTGTGCCTACAGAATGTTCACTCCTCCTTGTGTCCGTCTTCAGTGTGTCCTGTGTGCCCACTGCCCAGAGTTTGTAATATTTCCACACAAATGACATTTTGGGAAATTATTGTAATGCAGTTTGTGCGCAAGTCTGGAACAGAGATCAGACAAAATAAAACAAAACTGGCAAGGTTTTACTCCAAACACACAATCGGCAACCAGCTGTTTTTGTTTTGTTTTGTTTTTTTGCTTTATTTTGGCCGATCTACTTTCTAAATGCATTGCATATTATAGATTAATGTAAACAATTAATCCGTGACCTTTTTAACCTTGAAATGGACAGACTTCTCTCTTGTGAAGTATGAGGGACATCAAATGCATGTTCATCTGGCTCCAATTTTTGAGCCAACATTTAAAAATCCAATCAATAACCGATGAATAAAACCCACTTTTTTCTTTTTATTTATGATATTCCGTTACACTCATGTATGTCACAATACGAAACAAAAGATCCGTCGCTCCATCATGACTTTAAACTCAAACAACAAAGTTATACATGAACCAATGGGAACAGTTCAACTAAACTAAGTGTTACGTCCAAATGGTTTTGATGAAGGGAAAAAAAGGGGCATTAGAACACTCTTCATGACCTTTCTGCTTTCATTCAACATAGCTAAAGGAGAACAGAAAAACATCCATTCAGTGACAACTTCAGAGGATCCATGTCCCAAACGTTGCCCCTAGCCCTCTTCCTAACCCCTGTAGAATAGAAATCCGTTGTGAACCATACTTTCATCACATCAGGGGAAAAAGGGAGCTATGGTCTTCACATTCGGATGCAGAGAATGTCTTCAATAGCATGTGAACATAAGGCTATACATTTTTCAGACAGGGTTCAGCTGGGACTGGAATCCACCAGTTAGCCTACACCAGCAGTGAATCCCAACCAGGAAAGATCACCTAATTTTAGCTTGAAATAATTCCTAAAAAGGAAGACAATTCCTCAAAAATTATATTCAATAACTATAAGTTAGTTGTCAACATTTCCACTTCCACAGTGTTACAGGAGAGAGCTCGATATGAAGGAATTCATTCCGACATCACTTAATCAGTTAATTAAGGTGCCGTTTTAAAGTGCAGGTCATCCATTTTTCCAAAGAGTGAGGATTGACCATCTTAAAGCTAACAAAAAAATGCAATAAATTTGAGACACAGCAATAAGAGCAAAGTGTGCTGGGCTATGCAAAAGAGTCTAAAAGCTTTTACAAGAGGACTGCAAAAATGTAAATTTTACAGCGACATCTACTCAATGCTAATCATCTCCACAAAAATAATGTCACGATCAGGTTCTTGCATGTCTGCTAGCCAAGGTATCTCGTAAATTAGTGAAGCTAGAGTAAATATTAAGTTAGGCCTATAATTTAGTCCACTTGTCACACATTGGGTTAGGGTTTGTGCCACACATTTGCGTTAAACAAACCACTACTGCTGCTTAAAAAGGCTTGAAGTCAAGGAAGGCTTGAGGTGGTAATGGGCGATATAAACGATATGCGATATAAACGATATAAAATTGGTCTACGATAGAGATTTTTATTCTATTGCGCTATCGCGATAATGCATGTTGACGCAATTTTCCGCAAAAATTTAGAACCACGAGCTGCAACCGGCAGCAACGCATCATCATATTCGTCATCTTGAGTAAACATGCGTCTGAAAGCGAACGGAGGAGCTGGTGAAAAAGACCGGTGCAACATCCATTATTTGGATTAGGTTTGGATTTTAAGCCGTCCGACGAACAGCAGCAAACTATACTCTGTAGGGGCAACAGTTCTGGCTAACACCTCTTTCACACATACTCCGTTTGCAGTTCATATCATGGCATATGCGGTGTGTATTTTTTCCGTACCCATGTTAACAGGCCTGCACGCGGATGCGGTGCGGCAATGCGTTGAGATCGTTTCAGCACAGAGTCTGTGCTGCACGTGCTGAATTAAAGTGACAGCGCATGGCTCGTGGTCAAAATGAACACGAATTGATATGAAAATATAGTAATCTCTCCTTAAATGCATTTATACTACTATTTTTCAATCATTTTCTTTTTAACTTTAAGCTCGGGGTAATTAAAGCAAGGAAAACTACACAGTTAAGTTACCTCAACAACGCAACAATAATGGATGTTTGTCTCTTGTGGAGGTGGAAAAACAAGTTCTTTGTGACCGCAATATTTCTTGTAAAAAAGATTTAAATGCAAAAGAAAAGGTATGGTAAGCTGTTTTTGTCAATTGTGTATGCTTTAATTTAAAATGTTTGCAATTTTAACATAAATGTAGTAAATGTAGTTGCTTGAGCAACTTAATATACTACATCTATATAATTAATAGGCTACGTTTTTAAGTGTATTAAGTTTAAAAGTGAATAGTGCGTATTACTAGCCTACTGTCTGTACAAATGGAATCGCAATGCTGAAACTCTTTTATATTATTTTATAAAAGACACTAATAATAAAAATAGTGATTTAAAAAAAAAAAAAAATAGAGGATAAATATTGTGTTTGTCGTAGATCAGTTGCGCACTGCAAACGCACCATATGTGAAAGCACAATAATGCGTGCTGCTCCTGCACCGCATACCACCGCAACATGCACTCCATATGCACTGCACACGGAGTAGGCCTATGTGTGAAACAGGCATGCACTAAAGGAAAGAAACCCAATACTTTAAGCTTTTTCTTTGTTAAAGTCTCTGCAGCTAGTGTACTTGGATTTTATTCATCTGCAACATTATGTTGTATAATTACAGTTTTGCATAATAAATGTTCTCAAAACTACATACGTTTCTTTTAAAACAAATAGCCTACATAGCAGTTTGACTTTCCTTATGGTCTATCTAACCTGTTCTGAAATTGTTCTATTATAATTTATATATCGCGATATATATCGTTATCGCAAGAGGCTGCAATGTATATCACAATATGGATTTTAGGCCATATTGCCCATCCCTAGCTTGAGGCTTAAGTGGATTTGATGCCAAATATTGTGATGCTCATTAATAATAATAATAATAATAATAATAATACTAAAATAAACAGGCTAATTGGAAGAGATCATGTGAAAGTAAAGTGAAGCTAAGAAACTGACATCACAATAAACATTTTCTGCACCAAATAAAGCATAACAACAGCCTATAAACACTTCAAAATCCAGCTCATTATACTGGGTAAACTGAATCTGGGTGTGGTGAAAATGACCAATGATTACAGGCTTCAGGCTTTTAATTCCCCTAAGGACTCTAAATCACTTCTTCCTGCACAAATAGAGTGTCTGAATGTTTTTTTTTTTGTTAACATAACTATTGACCAAAATGTCTGAGGTACCTTATCTCACCTCAATATTTCCACTCCTACATTATCTGATTTAAGTGAAACCAATATATTCCCCTGATCTCTTCAACCCAAGTTCCTTTATCAGGGTGATGGCAATTAAGATCAAAGGCAGATTAAACGGAAATTATTTCCCGACAGCCATTAAAATGTTTTCCTTTCCTTCATAGACACCGCATCATACGATCCTACAAAGTGAAATACCACAGAACAGAAAGCACTATACTGAAACATTTAACTACTTACGCAATTCTCTCTTTACATCAAGCTTTCACATTGAAATAACCAATCTAAAGTTGCAAACTGCAATACTGCATTCTGTAGATATTACATGACTGCTTGGAATAATGGAAATGTCCTATGTTGGAACAAATCATATGCCATGGTGTGCATTTTGTTAAAGTACACAATAGCAACAAACAGCGAGCAATAAACAATAGACAGTAACAAAACAGAGAAGCTGCTTGCCAAATAAATTGAATGGGACTTAAAATCAAACAAGTAGGATCTCTTTTGTCAGCATTATCGCATACAATTTCTCCTCAAAATGCAATGTTTTGTGCATGCAAAATATGATCACTCACAATATTCCACAGTGCAACAACAAAATGCAGTAACTACAAATTTTAAGTAATCAACAGTTAGCTAAATCTATCCTGTGAAGGAAAGGATTGGATTAACTGTGCTCACATTTATAGAAAAGAGTGTTAACATTTAAAAGAAATAAATTAGAAACATTTCTCAGAATCAGTGTTGTATAAGTTAGGATATCTGTAGGCTATGCGTTGTCTTTATAGGGCAGTCTACTACGAGCTCAAACAATGCGGTCACTGCTTGAACTTAAAACTACTTAACCACTACACAGGATGATTGGTTTTTGAGTTCACACAATATTTCCCTGCTGTAAAAGCATGGTTGTCATGGTTGTCCCTTAGCAGGTAGACCATTGTAGGGGGTCCAGCACACTGATAATGTAAATGGGATCATTTGCACCTGGTGTCTGCTGCCATGCTGGAAACCAGGATGTTGCAAAAACAAACTAAAACTGCCTTACAATGGTTACATTCAAACCACCTCTTATCACACTTCCCTGAATTAAGTTTCACTGTAATAGCAAAATCTGAGCCATAGAATGCAAAGTATACCAGGAAAAGGAAGTATGTTCAGGTAAAGCCTCCCTGACAACAATACAGTAGTGGATCACGATGTTTGAGAACCTGCCATTAATACAGCTGACAACAACAACAACAACAACAGGCTGCCTTGAAGATCAGACTTGGGGTAGGGAATACAAAGTTAGTAATTCCATACTATATTTACTTCTATTTGTGTAGGTGGTTGAAGAGAATCAAGGTCATAATGTTATTAAGTTAATAAAATAATATAGTCAAATAAAGTAAAAAGTTTGGGGTTTCAAATGTGATGAGCAAAAATCAATTTATAATACATTCATCATCATATATTTTCTTAAAAGTTGCTGACGTTGCAGGGCATTTCAATAAGCAAACTGTGCCTAGTAAAGTTAACTTGTATACAGATATCATCACCTACTGAGTGTAGGAAGCAGTGGAACACTGACCATGAGATTCAGAAAATATATAGACCCAATTAGTTACTACATGTAAATGTGAAGATTTTAAATTGGGAAAATGTGTTTAAACACAATTACAACAAAAAAAGCAAAACGTAAGATTTCTGAATCAAGAGGATCTAGGAAGCCACTGCATTATCATCGCCCGTGATTGGTGGGCGCCAAAACTGACCCTTTAATGCTTTACTCAGAAGACCCCCACTTCAAAGAGCCCTTCTCTGTTTACACACATGAAAATCCCAAACACCGTGATAGCCAAAGGCGACGTAACTTACAGGACTTGTGTATGTTTATCAAAGCAACTTTGACAGGGCTATCAATATCCCATCCTTTCATTTTGTAGGCAATTTGCTCATTGATCTGTCCTGCTTTTGTATTTTGATTGTTGCTCGAGGCATGAAGACCACCCGTGCGGAACAGAGACTGCATGAGTCATTTCGTCGAGGCGCTTTATTGGAATACCAAGAAGGCAGATATCTAATGACTGACATTAGTAAACTTTGTAAGCTAACTCGACTTTAGGAAGCAGTAAAAGTAAACTGGAACATAAAAACTCACCCTTATCCGCCTCATGGCCGCAACAATCTCCACACGGCTATTGGGTCGAGCCACATCCAGACTACCGATATACTGGAAATCAAAGCCAACGAGATGAAATCTATTAGATCTCCTGTCGACAAGTTGGGCTTGGTAAAATTATATGTGGTATCAGAACTCACGGGTTCAATACGTAATGTAAACAAAGGCAAAACAACTTTAAATGCAGCCTAGGACTGGAAACAGGATTTGCAACAGGATGTAAATAAAACATGCTGCTGAAAAACATCTCCCGAGTCAAAAGAAACTCACCTTTGCTTCGAAATTAATCCCATGTTGGAATGCTTCCTCGTTATGTAAAGGAATCCGCAAATCGTGTCCATCATCGACTAAATTGTATTTAGTTTTGGCAGGCATTGTGGCCGTTTTACGTCCTTCTCCAGAGTTGAAAAAAACAAACAGCTCGAGGGGAGTCAGAACTTAGTCTAACTCTTGCGATCCATGCCTTTTTTAGCCAGAGGTCACTCTTATTTCTCATGCGTGCTCGCTTTTGACAGAGCAACTTTTGTAGAAATCACTATCTTCTTCAATCCGACGTCGCCGAAGTGGCTTCCCAGTGTGTTCGTTAACCAAATATGAATGATCCGCTCACTTGTTCCCATTCAAGCGGGCAGCCTAAGCTTGAGCTGGAGTAGTAGTGCCAAAATCCTGCTTCCTGGGCATGTCCGTTTCCAACAACTTCACGCCAGCGCCATAACCGAGCCCACACATCCTTTTCGAAGGGATTGTTGCGAGGGCAGAGCGCCATTGGTTGAAAGGGGGAATTCCACCTGCTTTCATTGGAACACGGCTTCAGGTTTGGAGGAGGAGAAAAACACCTCGCTTCGCATTCAACACCCAACAATAGTGTTCAAATGAGAGCGGAGCATGGCCCCTAGTGGTAGTTCGGTACACCGTGGATAGCTCAATAGCTGAGAAGAGATGGCAATGTTGCTTCAAGAGAACTTTAAAATATACATAACCCCCCGGTTTCACAGAAAAGACTTAAGTCTCAGACTAAAATGCATGTTTGAGATGTTTTAACTGAACGCAGCTTGCACTGTCATATCTAAAAATATGTCACTGCCATTGTTTTGTCTCAAAATGCACACCATTTATGTTTATTTTTCTAAGGCACGTTTATAAAAACGACTTAAATGTCCTAATTGAACTAAGGCCTAATACTTCATCTAGCCTTAAGCTACTGTTTACCACCTGTTGAATGTTTATGTGAATATTCAGAATATTTTGGACTAATCTCAATTCATACAGATTAATTTTAAGATCTCTTTATGAACATTTTGAAGCATCAAAGTGGTAGTTTTGTAGACAGAGGGACATACATCTCTCGGATTTCATCAAAGATATCTGCATTTGTGTTCTGAATATGAACGAAAGGCTTATGGAAATACATGAGGGTGAGTAGCCTAATGACAGAATTTCCAAGGTACTATCCCTTTAACAACAACAACAACATAAAAAATATATTACCAGTAGCCTACATTGTTTTCACCACACAGAGTGCTATTAAACACAATATAATACATCCATGTTATTATTTTTTATTAATAAATGTATTGTTTCTAGGCCTACTCTCCCACTCCTAATCTTTCTGTATTGCTTTGATCTAAAGGTGGTGAACCCATAAGGTTTTTTCACCCTGATTGGTACAAACTATAGTTTGGAGTAGAATTTAAAATATTTAAGTTTGATTTTGAGCATTCCGATTTCATTTGGCCCATCAAAACATGCAGTAGCCTTTATGCTTCTCATACAAAGTCTCAGGTGGATTGGTAGCAGAAGCTGCCCTTCAGATAAAAATGCATTATGTGCCACATTGGCTCTGTCACCTCTGAACACTAAACAACTGCAAACAGATGGGCAGACATGGCAAAAGAAACTGTAAATAATGTTAATGTTCCAACTTGGGTCCAAAAGCCATCAATTTTATGAAGCCCAAACCACTAACCTTGAAGAGTCTGGAAAGGTTGCTGTTGAAAAGTATCCTCTTTGTTCTGAATAGCCAATAATGCAGTTCTGCTTTCATCCGTTTTTATTGTTAATGGACTGATTTTCCCAGATTGTTTGTGGTAAAATAGAATGCATATAGTCTAGTTACTAATTGGTTTTAAATTTATGTTCTTATATAAGCACAAGGGAGGTCAGAAAAGCTACTTCAATAGAATTAACACAATATTGAATGACATTTAACCAATTGATAGATGATTAGAGATTGATGCACTAACATAAAGTGATCCCTTTGATGCTGTTATTTTATTAGTATGATTTTGTTATGTTCTTTTATAATATTAATAATAATTCTTTCTTAATATGATGGTTCTCATCTGGTAATTATTGTGATATAGTTGCTCAACTCTAGTTCACGGCTTGCTTTCCTGAATCCTCAGCCAATATAAGCATTGCAGTTCTACTTTCCCTTATCCAAAGCGGAGAGGAGAAACCTCTAAGGAAAATTGGGTGGATCATGGAAACACTGTTGGCATTGCATAACCGCGGGGGAGATGTGCAGACATAAACTGACTAATTTCCCGTACAGCATTATCTTTTGCTCTGTTTATTTAATAAAAGACTGACAATGTAGGTTATGAGGAGCACTAGGAAGTGACATTATGGGCTGGCACCTTCTCTGTATCCCTCAGTTGCATGGAAATACAAATATTTGTTTTTTGTAATGTAGTGCATGATGGAAGTTATTAAGTTGCTAGCAAATACAAGACTGTGTTAAAATAAATAGAACAGATGTATGTCTATCCCTCTCAGCCTCACTTTCATTCCCTTTAAAAATCAAAGATGGCACTGCTGTGAATGTCAATTGGAGAAAGTGTAATGGCTAACTTGGATCACTTGTGCCTTGATAACCAATCACATTACAGCCTTAACACCATTTGTAAAGCAGTAATCACTGTTTACCATAGGTTGTGTCCTAATTCAGAGGCTGCATCCTTTGAAGGACTCTGACTTCAAAGGCCATACCCCCCCCCCCCCCCCCCCCCCCACGAGCATTGCCGCCCCTGGTGGCTGAAACGGGTAATTGCATTTTTTCACACACAAAAAAAATTACATTGTTTAAAAAAAAGATATAGCCTACTATAAATATTTTAAATAACACAAAACAACTAAATGGTGGTAGGTAAAACATCTGATTTTATATACTGCTTTAGTAAAAAAAAAAAATGTGTTTCAAATGTGGAGAGTACATTGTGTGACTGTTCATTTTTCCTGTGTCTCAAAATGTTTTAAATGTTTCACGATGTACAACAAAATGCGAAATATAACTTGTTTTTTAATCACTCTCATTGCCACAATGTGTTTTGAAAAAAGAAAAGAAAAACTTTAAAAATCTTTTCGTTTTAGTTGAAGATAATATTTTAACAGTGCAAAAGTGGTCCACATTTCATTGATCCTAATTGTGTCCGAACGAAGATGCGATGCGAAGTCAAGTGGCTGTTTATGCGAAGTTCTACCTGTTTACAAATATGATTGTATTGTTGTACTGTTTTTTCTTGGGTTCAAAATAAATATGTGTTTATTTAGCATGTTTGTTGTGTCCATATGTGCTAGTGCTGCAGAGTTCCCCAATTGATAGGCCATGCAGGTCCCAGCTGCTACAATGAATGTCAAACTCCGCCTATGAGTGGAAGCATAAAAGGAGGAGTGACGATGGTGAAGATCGAGAGAGGAACAGGCCTGATTTTATGTTGTGTTTTTTTTGTGTTTTATTATGTACCAGCAGTCGTCCGTGAGGGGCTGCTGGCTTTTACTTTCATTTTGTATTTGTTTTATTTTATTAAAGTTGTTAAATGTTAAATATGTGGCGAGCAGGACGAGGCCGAGGGACGTGAGAGAACGGCGCGAGGCCGGTGGAGTGACTGATAATGAACGTCACCTGTGAGACGCACCGGTCTCGCATCTCTCACGTCCCTCGGCCTCGTCCTGCTCGCAACAAAGATATTTTCTCACAAAAGTAATGAAGCCTCTCCTCCATTGACATCCATTAACAGGCAGTCTCATTCCCTGCGTGCCACAGCGTTAGTAGGTGTTACGTTTTATTTTTTGTGCTTACCATGCAGGCTTGTCTTAAGTGGCTTTGCGTCCGAAAAATTAAGGCAGCTGACTTGTTGCCCCACTGCATTATGGTGTGTTCACACCAAACGAGAATTGAAATATTTGCGCGAGTATTACATACAAAGTCAATGCATAGATGCGATGCCGGCGTGAATGACGCAAATTGGGCGACGCGAACGCTCGATATTCACCTCAAGGCCAATTTATACTTTTGCGTCAAGTGTACACCGTAGTGTACACTCTGCACGTCACTGTACCTACTGCACGCACCCGACGCAGAAGTATAAATTGGCCTTTAATCGCAAAATTCGCATGACGCGTAGTCGTGCAAGCCAATCAGTGAAGAGCTCATGGATACATCCGGTTGCTATCACTGTTGTCGAAAATGAAGGAGACTATTATTGTTGCCATCTGTGGGTATCCTGAAGTATATGATACAACATCATACACATACAGAGAAAAAATTGCAGAAAGAAATTTTGTTGATGATGTGTGTGAAGGCACATTTTTTGCTCTATATTTTTATTTGCGCAAGTGACGTGAAAAACAAGAAACATCCCGCGAGTAATCTAGAGCGAGTAAGTAGCGCGTTTGGTGGGAACACACCATTAGGCAATGACTTTGTAGGCAGCGTTTGTGCACAAAGGTACCTCACAAAAATGATTTCTAACAGACTTCTGAGGCAGCGTAACTTTGATCTACAGCGAAATAGAGCGAGCTTTGATGATATCTAAGAAAATATTGAAATACTACAATAGTAATTTCTCGCTAAAAATAAATTCAGAAGTGGAAACCATTGGTAAAAACCTCCATTTACATACACACAAACTGACCAGCATCCGCTACTTCAGATGCCATCTTTATTTTTCTAGCTCAACTGTCACAGAATGGAAAGCAGAGGATTGTGGGATAAGGCAGGGAAGGATCTATGCTGCTTTCAAAAATCCATCAGATGAAGGTATCTCAGAATGCATCCTCAGAAGACAGCATTTTTAAATTTTCGGACTCTGCAGGACAGCGGCACTCTAGGACTGATGTTGCCCATCCCTGTAGGCAAGAAAAAAAATGTGACAAAAGAGGTGTGAATTCACAGTACTCAGGCAAAAAAGAACCCGGATGATGTAATAGGCTACTTTTCGTGTATACGATGGACACTTTACTTTTTTATTATTGTGCTGAAAGAATGAATGATTATTGAGAAAGTGGTCTATGTTAGAGGGGGAAAATGTGATGTTGTAGAAGATGATGAGGGAGAAAAAGACAAAGACAAAGAGAACTATTTTTGAATATATAGTTTTGTTTCTTTTTAAGACTAAGGAATAATCTTTCTCTGGTCTTGTTACTTTGCTCCGTTTGAGCTACAGTCTGTTCTGGAGACTCCTTCTTTTCAAGAGTTATAGGAAAGAGTTAAAGTTGACCCCCCGAGCAGAGAGGATGTCAAATAATAATTGATGAAGACCTAATTGTGGCTGAAAATATATGCATGTAATTTATTTAAAATATGTCATGATTGGGACAACTGCACCACAATATGCGCTACAATCACAAAACAATTGGGAAAGCTACTATGCCACTTTGTGATATCAATGAATATCACATTTTAGTCTCTGTGTATTCAGTGGATATTTAAAAGGTCAGAAGTTAAGATGCCTCTTGATGCCTGTATGTTTAAATGCTTAATCTGAATTCATAATAAAGGCTCCATAGGAATATGGGGCATGGGAGCTGCAGAAACAGCCCAAACACAAGGACTGTAAACACTCTTGTACAAAGAGCAAAGCAGCCGAGGACATATTTGTTTGTTTATGCCTGCTGGCTCCTCAGAAGGTTGTTTTTACGAGGATAAAATAACATTTTTAGGTCACAGATGTAACAGTGCCAACTGCATTAATTCTGA
Source organism: Chrosomus eos (assembly GCA_036326025.1). Lineage (NCBI taxonomy): Eukaryota > Metazoa > Chordata > Actinopteri > Cypriniformes > Leuciscidae > Chrosomus > Chrosomus eos. Next base: position 27,533,845 of record CM070828.1, read on the forward strand.
AAAATGAACAAAAGTAGAATAAAAAAAACTACTAATATTGAAATAAATTATAATTCAAGATCTTTAAAATAATAATAATAATATATTTTATTTATAACGCACTTTTCATTCCAGAGAATCTCAAAGTGCTACACAGGAGAACGACAGTAACTAAAAAATAATAAAAACAATCAGCACATAAAAGCCTTTCTGAATAAAAAAGTCTTCAGTTCTGCTTTGGAAGTGTCCAGGCTCTGTACTGCTCTCAGCTCACTCGGTAGGTGGTTCCAAAGCCGCGGTGCAGCTGAACAAAAAGCCCGGTCCCCCATGGTACGAAGCCTGGTGGTGGGGACCTGAAGAAGCAAGTGGCCTGATGATCTGAGGGTGCGGGAGGAGGATTTCAAAGTGATTAGTTCTTGTAGATATGGTGGTGCATGTCCGGTGATACATTTTTGTGTAAGCATGAGGATTTTGTAGTCGATCTGGAATGAAACAGGGATCCAGTGCAGTGAGTGTAGAATGGGAGTTATTTTCGGACTCTCATTAGGACTCTGGCAGCGCTATTCTGGATGTATTGAAGCTTCTGGATATTTCTGCCAGAAAGCCCAACGAAGAGTCCGTTACAGTAGTCCAGCCTGGTGGAAATAAAGGCATGAACAAGTTTCTCTGCATCTGGAAGAGTTAGAAGGGGACGGAGTTTGGAGATGTTTCGAAGATGGTGGAAGGAGGTTTTGCAAATGTGTTTAATGGGATCATTGAAGGTCAGCTGCGGGTCAAACCGAACCCCTAGGTGTACGACTGAGGAGGAAATAGTGATGACCTGATAGTCAAAGATGAACTGAGATATGGGAGAGGAGCGAATCTGATGAGGGGTGCCAACAAGTAATGCTTCGGTTTTGCTCGAGTTCAGCTGGAGGAAGTTGCTTTTCATCCATGCCTTTATCTCCTCAAGACATGTGGTGAGTCGTGACATGGCTATGTAGGGGCTTGAGGCAGTCTTGATGTAAAGTTGCATGTCGTCAGCATAACAATGGAAGGATAGTCCATGTCTGCTGATGACAGAACCGAGTGGAAGCATGTAAAGAATGAACAAGATTGGGCCCAGAACCGAGTTAAAACAACATTGAAATCATTTCTAGCATTTCTCCAATAAAATAATAAACCACAGAGGGGCAAAAAATTTATGTCAGAATATATGATGCAACTCATCACTGGTAATAGTCCACTGTTGGGCTATTAAACTTTCTGGACTTGTTGCATGCTGAAGGCTTCTCTGTTAATTAGCTAGGTCAAGCTCAAGGCAAAAGTGGTTGAACAGGTTTTTATAACAGGAATGTCAAACACCACAATAACAGTCATTAATCTATGGTTTGACATATCAAGGCTAATTTCCATCCGTAATAAACCATATTCAGCCATCAAATTTTGACATGTTGACCTTGATATAAAATGTCATCGCTTTTGGTCACTAGTAGATAGCTTGGTTTCACTAGTATCATAGTACTGAGTCAGCTCTCATTAGAGTCACAAATGATTTGCTCTTATCATCCGATCGTGGTTGTATCTCTCTATTAGTGTTACTTGATCTTAGTGCTGTATTTGATACTATCGACCACAACATTCTTTTAAATAGACTCGAAAATTATGTTGCATTAGTGAAATTTGCACTAGCATGGTTTAAATCTGACCGTTATCAGTTTGTAGCAGTAAATGAAGAGATGTCTTATTGGTCAAACGTTGAGTATGGTTTATCACAAGGCTCAGATATTATACAGTAAGTATACTGGTAGTATACAACCGTTGCTGTTCACTCTGTACATGCTCCCCTTAGGCTTAGGAGATATCATTAGGAAGCATGGCATTAGTTTTTACAAAACTTACCAATCCACAAAATTAACGTAATGCATAGCTGATATAAAAACTGGATGACTAGTAATTTCCTACTAATTAATTCAGAAAAAAACAGAGATTCTAATTATTGGACAAAAAACTTCCTCACGTAATAACCTAGAATACTGTCTAACACTTGATGGCTGCTCTGCCAAGTCCTCGTCGTCGGTTAGGAACCTGTGTACTCCTTGATATCAATCTTTCATTTGAAAGTCAAGTGTCTATCTGTAAAACCAATTTTTTTCATCTTAAAAATATATCTAAATTACGTCATATGCTCTCAATTAAAAATGCAGAACAATTAGTTTATGCGTTCATGACATCAAGGCTAGATTATTAATGCGCTACTGGTTTGCCCTGCACGTTTAATAAATAAACTACAGCTGGTCCAAAATGCAGCCGAGTTCTTACCAGAACCAGGAAATATGACCATATTAGCCCGGTTCTATCAACACTGCATTGGCTCCCTATTAAACATTGTATTGTACATGCTCTTAACGCATTATATTCCTTCACATCTATTGCGAGAATTGCTATTGTGAATTCTGGCCATACTTAGAATATCAAAATCGACTGCTGGCGGTAGATCCTTTTCCTATTTAGCACCAAAACTTTGGAACAATCTTCCTAACATTGTCTGGGAAGCAGGACATTTCAAATATAGACTAAAAACACATCTCTTTAGCTTAGCATACACATAACACATGATAGACTTCTGTAATTCAATGTTAGGCTGCATAGTTTAGAGCAGGCAGAACCAGAAACACTTCCCATAAATCCTGATGAACTTGGTACATGTCTACGCTAATATTAGTCTATCTGTTTATCCCGAGGTTTACCGCAGTCCGCCTGATCCAGGCCATATCCAGATCTGATGAAGGACCATCGCATGGACATGGCGATAACGCGTCCCTGAAGTGCCAGCCTCATCAGCCCTGTAAAGGCCTCATGGACACCTCAACAAACTCGTCTCCATACCGGCGTGATGACTCCGACCCCCAACCAGATGGAACTGGATAAATATTGTTCTGATCCAATCTGACTTCTGATCTAAAATGCTGCCTGAATCAAAATCATACACTGTTTGTTTGTTGGCCAGAAGAGAACTGGCCCCCTGACTGAGACAGTTCTCCCAAAGTTTTTTTAATTGTGTCACCTGATGGAATTTTGTTTCCTTGCCACTGTCACCTTTTTCGCCTTTCTTCGCCTTTGTCAACATTGGCTTTTGGCTTGCCTAGTTGGGGACATTTAATTTTATATTTAACAATATTATTACAACATTATTTTCCTGTTATCTCTTAAAAGCTGCTTTGAAACAATCTGTATTGTAAAAAGCGCTATATAAATAAAGGTGACTTGACTTGACTGGAGCAGAGAAGTATCCAAGGCAATGACATGCTTTATTAACTTGGCCTTAATGATAACCAGATGGGTTATTGTTGCCAAGGCCAAATGTCTAAACAGTCTTCATGATTTAATGGGGTATTTGGTTTAGAATGCATAACTGCAGGGAAAAGCTGTGTTTGCATATTTGGCCACAGAGTGTCACTGTTGTTCTACTGTTAAATTTATTTTATATCTCGAAAGAGAATTTTTGAAGGCTCAACCGAACCATGAAGGTTTCAACGAATCTGCTTGACTGAGAAAGTGTTAACAACACTATGAATGAACTGTCAGTGACAGCTATGGACTTGGTAATCAGCACACCTAGTTATTTTTATTGTTACCGTTTTATTTGATTTTAATATCCGAATGTTAATGATAAGAAGAAAAAACCTTTATGTCAACCTGCAAATGTGATGGATATCAGTTATGCTCATCTCATTTGAAGGCATCTTGAGTAAAACAGCTCCATATTTAATGTAACATGTTCAAAATAACTGAACCAGAAACAATGCAATCAATTTGACTGAATACAGAAGTTTGTTGCACATAACCAGTAGCCTATAAGTGCATGGGTGAAAAAGGTAGCAGCTTATAAAGTCCCCATAATATCCAAAATTAATTGCTTTCGGCTTTTAGTATGAATATGTTAGCCCATAAGTTATCTATAAGCTAAGCTGCTCCAAAACAATGACATAATTCACATTTAGAAGATATTAGCATTCAAAAGTCTCTCACTTCCGCCAAAATGAATCAACGATTTTGATGACATCACCCTACACTTCAACTTCTCATCAGATTTTCTGTTCAGTCAAATGCTCTCTAGAATCTGAAGCGTCCCACCCACTACATTATAAATAGATGCTGAATATGTGGCTCAAATTGGTTCACACATTTACTATTTTATATATGGTGAAAACACACAATATGGGATAGATAGGAAACTATTCAGACAGTGCAAATATGCTTTCCATTGGGGCGAATGAAGTCTGGTTTCACATTAATGTCATGTGAACTGTCACTGCATGCATGCACACAATCTGCTCCGGTCCAAAACACGATAGCACAGCGCAGATCATATGCGCGAGTCGGCGCAGGCCACAAAACATATTGGACCCATTTGAACTCTACTCAGAATGCTATTATAGCGATATGGGGGGATTAGGAGGAGAAATGGTTAAACAGACTTGACATTAATAACAGCAGTGACAAGTGTAAGAGATCGCCATTGCCATGCATGCACCAACATACAGTAGGCTACATTTCAAAACGACACATCTGCACAAACTACACTTTTCAAACTAAATGTCCTCAGCATGATTATCATCACTGATTTGCTTTAGTAACAGTTTCATATTAAATCTAAAGGGGAATCTTATAATAATTGGGAATCAGCCAATTAGACCGTGGCTGTCATAAGCTGGCTTAGCCGACCTCAGCGGCTCTGGCCGAGCTGTGATATAAGTGACAATTATTCACTTGCCATTTTAAAAAAGGGGATGGGCTGCTCGATTTGTCCTACTCTGTCTCCCTGTTTCAGTGAAAATAACATCACACATGGAAAAACGCTGTTTCAAGGAGCTTCAGTGGGCCTTTAAGTAGCAATTAAGTGGTTCGTTTCACTTTTTAAACCACTTTAAATGGAGTCACTGATGAAGAAAATTGGGTTTAAACTCTCTAAACAATGACAAACACTTTTTTACAGTGATGTAATGACAGTTTCCACAATATATCAACATTTCTTGGGATGGTGCCCTTATTGCTAAAAGAGTGTAATGTTGTTAAACTGTCTATGTTTGTGGTTCTCCTCTATGAACGTTAATGGTGCAGAAACAAACTCTAGCTGTTTAAGTCATGACAAGTTTAGGAACTCGGATTTCTCTCACAAGTTAACCTAAATTACCAGCTGTGTTTGTTTATTGCCCTGTCAAATCTTTGTTCCTGTTCACACTTTCTCTGTTTTGTCCCAGCCACCAGTACCTGAACTGGCCAGTATTTTAGGTAATGAGACTTCCCCCTCTGGTGTCTTGATAGGATGCACTCATGCACACCAACCTCAACATTTTTACGTGATCCATGACACATCTTTCCCGTAATCTTGATTACTTATATAACACTCTGGCCGATGACCTGAGGCTATGTCTTTTTGACTTTTACAGGATGATAGTAGTGCTGCTTGCTTGCGTCATCCATGGGCTTCACATTGTAATTGAGCATGTTCCAGCCTGATGTTCCTCTTTCCGCCCAGAGAGCTTTCCCAGCCCCTCTCCCACAGCCAAAGCTTGATTATAGGACTGCAGATCCCCCATAGACCTCCATTGTGGGTCAAGAATCCAGTGCTCCATGTGTCCTGTGCAATATGGGACATGTGACATGTACAGTATCTGCAATGCTCGTTTTATATAACTGGTTAAATTAGGACATACACACGCTTGAAGAATACATTGAGTGCAAGATGGGCACTTACAGAGTGGAAAAGATGTATGAGAGACTTAAATACGTGCACACAAATTTGCTTGCATGAGCATTTAATATTTCTGATTTATTTTCACCAGTAACAACTTATTTACACTACAATTAGCTACTAAATATTTGAGCGTTTCCATTATAGCTACATAGGGTTACCTTTCAAATATTTAAACTAAATGGAATAAAATGGCAGACCGATCGGATTACATCTATGTTTTGTGTGACATAATTTAGTCCTTTAGACACACTGTAAATTATGAAATTGAAATTTACACCCATTTCACAACACCGTTTTCAACAAAAACGTAGGCCTAACACTTTTTATGCGTTTGGCCTTTCATTTTTGGGTGCCTGAAAACGCTAACTTTTAAAAACGGGTTTCAAAGTGCAAGTTTTTGAAAACGGTATCGGTATGTGTAAACAACAGAAACGCGAATCTCTAAAGACGATGACGTCATGCACATGTGTATTAAAGGGATACTCCACCGTTTTTTCATATTAAACTATGTTATTCCCTTACCTAGTTGATACATACCTCTCTCGTCTCAGTGCGTGCACTATATCTCTCTGTATTGCCGCAAAACTATGTTAGCACTTAGCTAGCACAGTGCATTAAATATGGGCCAAAAAGAGAAGCGACCAAACACTTCCTCGTTTTCCCTATTTAAACACAGTTACTCGAGTAGTGTAACTCGACCCAGGCTGGTGACACAAAATAAAACGTTGCGCTTTTCTAAGCGTTTAAAATTGATGTAAATAACAAGGGGCAATATAGTCATCAATTTTAAACACTTAGAAAATCAGAACGTTTTATTTTGTGTCACCAGCCTGGGTTGAGTTACACTACTCAAGTAACTGTGTTTAAATAGGGAAAACGAGGAAGTGTTTGGTCGCTTCTCTTTTTGGCCCATATTTAATGCACTGTGCTAGCTAAGTGCTAACATAGTTTTGCGGCAATACAGAGCGATTGAGCACACACACTGAGACGAGAGAGGTATGTATCAACTCGTCTTAGTTAAGGAAATAATAAGTGTTAAGTGTTTAGTCTATAGTGTTTTATCGCCATCTAATGGCTTGGCTGCAGAATACAGTTTTAAGTCATTTTCGCGGATCTGTGTGAATGGAGATCATTTTGACAATGGTATTGTTTGTACATGGAAAACTCAAAGCATAAGTATATCTTGAATACAGATCTTGAATTTGAATACACCATTCATAACATGATTTATATATATATTTATATATACTATAAAATACTATAATATCCTATATGTTATTATACTATAATAACTGTAATAGATTGAATTTAGAACTGGATTTATTATCGTTGACAGTTAGGTGATGCACAAGAAGTTTAAAACCTCCTCAACCATAACCAGATCAACTAAAATTCATGTCTTTCCAGCACTTCTGTTTACAAATTTGAAAACGTTACTTTATGAACGTCTTATGACTTTCTGATTGTTGTCACTCTAATGTATCTCCTTCAGAAATTCCAGGACGAGTATAAAAGGGGGTCATTCCCGTCTCGAATCATTCACTATCTGATGCATTTGCTGCCATTTTAATTAATAGTGCAGACGAGATGTGCCCTGAAATGACCACATTACGATGAAACGGAGGAAGCGACTGCCAGGGGGGCCTGAAAGATGATGCACTAAAATACATGCCGCACAACAGAGAGCCTCTGATCATTTCAAACCAGTAAATGAATCCACACCTCTGTAACCTGTTCTATTATCTTGTCAGTCTTGAGAAAAACAGATGTTCGTTCAGGGAAAACATTAATCACAGACATTTAAATCAAATTTTGCTTTCTCTCATATACAGTGCAGTGTGTTGATGAGACAATGCGGTGTGGAGAAACACAATGTGGACTTTCAAATCACTTGATTTCGTAACGCTGAGGTTGAAGTTTACTCTGTCAACGGGCCTAATCAGCATCAAGCAGTGATGAAGATTGAACCTGTCGTAACCTCATTCTTTCTCAGTGCTTTGAAGCGTGCTGAAGATGTTCTGATTTAAGGGAACAATCTCTTTGGTCTTTCAGTACACAAAACGGATGGCATGCGTGGGTTTCAAACACACACACACATAAACAGTCCAGGTCTGTGCTGAAAGGAGCAATGGGCCCTTGAACGCCATCTGGTCAAATGTTCACCTCTCTCTGTGCTGCCTGGCACGTAGCTCCACGTTTATTTATGTTACCGCTAAAAGACACGGCCACATTAATTCCTCACACATGCTCCCTCGCATGAGTCAAACACTTTCTCACTCTCTTAGACAGTTGGGGGACAAAGGAGTTTGTTTGTTTGCCATTATTTAAGTGTGTCATGAATCAACTGATGATATACTTACTGGAAAAGTATACCAGTACACAATCCATTCACGTCAACAGTATTAAACAACTTACGTTAACAGTTTGATCCAGAATTTCACTCTAAAAAAATCTTTATATCAATATCAACTCAATATTTTAAAGAAAATGAAAATAGATAGAGGTCACCATCCTGTCACAGACCGTTCATATTACAATCCATTTCCCATTCAGAAACAGGGTTGTAAATGGCCATAAACGTCCCAGTCCTGGGAACGATATAGAGAAAGTTTAATGGCACCTGTTTTACAATATACATTTATCATCTGTCTTGAGTTACGTCATCAGTCTTTGAAATACAACAGATAACCAGAAGCTGAACTTTAGACTCGGAAACGCTCAGATGGGATGTGTTTTTTTAATCAGTTGTATGCTGAAGATGTGTCTGTCTTAAAGGAATAGTGCACTCAAAAAAAAAAAAAAAAAAAAAAAAACTGCCATTCAACTTATAATAAAAGTTGAAAGTTTCTCAACTCATTTTGATGAGTTAAAGTAATGTAAAGACATGTGGTCATAACTTATTAATCATATAATTTTTATTATCATAAATCATAAATATAACAAAATGAGTCAATATGACTAATGTGCTAAATTCCAAGAAGTTTTTCACTGATAATATTCCACTCCAATGTGCTGTTAACTTTTGTAGCCGGATCCTTGAGATAGTGAATCACAGGAGAAGTGGATTCAATTCTGGAAAGTATCAGATTTAATGAACTGATTCAAAAGATCTAACTCAGAACATGTGTATTGTTTTCTCTCATGAACAGCTCAAGTAATACTTAAATTGCGGTCTGTTCCTCCCACAAAGCTATGGTATGAATTTGAAAGACTTGCACAATTGTAAGAATTTTATTTTTATGGTATTTATATGTTATTGTGGAGCTTGACAGTTCCAGCCCTCATTTATTTTCATTATGTTAAAAGACTGGCCAAGCTATTAAAAAAACACACACAAAAAAACATTAGTGTTGCATGTAAGAAAGTCAGTCATATTGGTTTTGACCAATGAGGAATATTAGTTTTAATTCAATTACAACCTTATTCTAAAACTACTTTTGGAACAAAACTGTCCAGTCTACCACAGACATGACATAAAATGTGGCTTGGACACAGCATAAAAACAGAACAATCTGTGAAGCCAATACTTATTCACTTCTGACAAACACGTTTCTTCACTGCAGCTTTTCATAGACTGTTCAATGAAATATCTGAACCGACAACGAAAGACTGTTATTACGTTGTCTGGCCATGGCAGCATTGCTAGTTCAGTCAGACATTGATTGAGTGTTGAGCACTGTGTTTTTCTCTCTCTTTATCTGAGGCCGATAAGACTAAATCCTGAATAGCACCTGTCTCTCATTCAAGCAGAAATGTGTACTGAAGGCACTGCATAAAAGTGGCGTTGATGGATTAACTCTAGCATAAAAAAGGAGAATGTGATATAAGTAAAGACAGGTAATGTGTTGTCTAAATGTTTCATTGGTTCTAAATGGTTCTTTTTAAAAAGCTATAAGCTGCTTACTACCTTCATAGAGAATTGCCCTCACAAGGTGCGGTTACATTAGCAGAATTTCAGCCAAATTTAGAAGGTAGAAAATGTCCATTATCTACTATCAGTAGTGTGTGTGACACAAACTCATTTCAAATCAAGCAGCTTTCTGTTGGTCAGTGCAGCGAATCTGTGTGACCAACTTGAGCCACTGAAAATGTCTACATGGGGAAATCTTTAACACTTAAACCTTAAATGCATGAATGTTTCGCCAATCATTACATATTCTGATCTTTGGTTATACTTTAATTCGATAGTCCACTTTAGACATTCTACTAAATATTAGTAACTTTTCAACTACGTCAACTAACTCTCATTAAACTATTAGAAGAGTGTTGTAGACTGTCAGTAGACTGTTATGGTCAGTGAGGTTATGGTTAGGTGTTAGGGTTCGGGTTAGGAGAACAAGTTGACATGTAGTTGAAAAGTTACTTATAGTAGAATGTCTGTTGGGGGACCATCAAAATAAAGTGTTAGCAGATATTAAGCTGACAGTCAACTATAGAAGAATAAAATAAAGCATATTTTGTTACACTTGGAGCTTGAGAGGGTTCAGTTTGAGCTGATGTTTTATACCATCATCACTGTCCTCATATAGAGCTCATTTCCCAGTGCGTTCAGCATTTGGCTCAAATTCGCGATCTCAAACATATCTCAAAACTATCATTTTCAACATCTTCAAAATCAATAATTGGATTGCTGACAGCTTCTTCACCAGATCACCATCAAGTGACAGTGGCAGTAATATTTGATTTTGTTTTGCTGATGATACTTCCTATTCTTTTGTTTTCTGCCTGCGGTAACTATAAGTGAAACGTCACTTCATTATTGTGTATCAAACATGGCCACCTTGTGGAATAAAGGTGAGTTTATAGGTCCATTTATTCAGTCATAAAATATTCAATTATTGTTGTGCAGAAAAAAACATATACTTACACTGTTACTGTAACGGTCACCAGCTGGAGTGCTCTTGAGAGCCACTAGAGGGCACTTCACACCAGACTATTATCACTCCCTCAGAAACTACATTTCCCATAACTCACTACCCGGACTCGTCATTACTGATTGCATTCACCTGTGTCTCATTACCCTGTTAGTCTCTGTCTATTTATACCATGTTCACTCATTCACTCACTGCAAAGTTTTGTTGTTACACTGCATTCCCGAGCATTTCTCCCTGGTTTCCTGTGACTGTCTCCCGGTTATTGGATTTCTTGCCTGTTCCTTGGATTATTCTTCTGCCTCTGACCCCTGCCTGTTTTGTTTGTTTGGACTGCCTACCTGTGTATTTGACCTTTGCCTGTTTATTGGATTACATGTCTGGATTGTCCCTGTTAAAGCTGCATTTGGATCTTAACCATCGAGTGTCTGAGCAGTTTCGTGACAGTTACACACCTCAGGTCGTTAGTGACCCTATAGAATTTTTTTACAAAAAGTGAATGGGAAAACAGGCATGCTTCTAGAATTTTTTTTCTTGTTATATTGTTTATGTTATGTCTAACTTAAAAAAATGTATGAGGACAAGGGTAGTGAATGATGTCCCAGGTCACTAAAGACCTGAGGTATATTAAACTATTTTATTTATATTACACTTTTCAGTCTAACAAAATATCGCCATCTTAAATTGATTTTTTCACTGATATCGTAATGCATTCTGGCATTGCCTTCTACACATTGTAAAGTCATGATGTAATACTGTTTCTTGGTCTAAGCTTCTACTGCTTCAGCTGAGAATACTCAACAGCTGTTTATGGTGAAACAAATTTCATATCACAGATTTATGCTATTAGCTTTTAAAAACTAACAGTGTACATTACAATCTCCAGCCTCACAGCATCATGGGCACCAATATTTTATCAATTCATAAAAGATTAATCACTATATGGATAAAAAGGTTAGGATCATGATTTTTCAATAATATTGCAGAACACCGTTATATTAGCACAGTTTGTTGTTTGCTTTTGGCTTTTTTTTTTGCTTTTTTTGACGTAAGACTTAACAAGCAGATACTGTAGATGTGATCCTGACTTAGAATTTAGTTTTAAATTGGCTAAATTCTAAATAAGATTTTTAATGTGTTCATAATCCCTTAAAAATGCTCACTGGTTTGGAATGGAGCAGGTGAACAAATCTATTGTTTTAATTAGATTTTATTTTTGTATCCTGATTAACAATGTGTTATGGTGAAAAATGACCTGGACAACCTAAGGCCACCATGACTTCATTTGCTGTGTAAACGTAGCAGCTGGAACTGATTTGATATGACATTACTCTGAGGTGAACCATTCAGTTTTGTTTCCTCATGATTTGATAGACTGAGAGATAGAGCGGCATTCAACACTGTTGAGCCAAGAGCGGTGATCTCACCTCACAAGCCTTTTTCTCATCTGGAGTCTGGTTCTTTGATCAATATGCCTGTGCATGAACTGAAGTATGAACTTAGAAGGTTTTCTGAGGTGATGTATAACTTATTGAGCTTGAACATCATCTTTTGTGTTCAAAAGAACAAATAAACTCATACAGGGTTCTTTGAGGGTGAGTAAATGATGACAGAATTTTATTTTTTGAGCGAACTGCCCCTTTAAACCCCATTAATGCTGGGTTCAGTACGCTTTAAGGTCAGTGTCCATTGTGGAATAGTGTTGATTGTCACGAAAATGTATTGGATTTTTTTTTTAAAGCAACAATTTAAGTTACAGTGAGGCAGTTGCAACGGGAGTGAACAGGGCCAGTTTGCAAACATTAAAATACTCAATGTTTCAAAATTATAGCCACAAAAACAATATGCCGGTTGACAGAATTTTACTGTGAGAAAAATAATTTGCTATCCTTTTTGAGTAGCATTATATCCAATGGTACAACGATATTGCCATGTAAACAGCACAAACCCTAAAATAACAATGATTTAAACCGCTTTACAGCTCAAATAATACTCAAGTTATGAGATGCAAATTAGTGTGTGATTTGAGAAGTTTCACATTTATGCTTTTAATTCATCCAAAAACTGAAAAAAGACTTTGAACATCCAAAAAAAATCACTTAATTTTCCCCCCATTCACCATTTACTTTGATTTTCTTCTTATTTTAATTGTTACTGTTTGCCATAAAGGCTGTTGATTGAGCTTCACTTGTTTTGATCCTAACATTTCATTAAGGTAACAATAGACACGTCAATCACTAGAAGTCTAGGGCTATAATCTCTGAAAAGTATGTTTGCATGTAATCGGCCTGTAATTGCACTCTGAGGCGTGAATGTATCATCAGATGAAATTTTCAGAAATTGCCCTATTTTGTAGTGTTGCTCTTGCACATTGTGTACTAGGTATAGATCCAATGTAACCCCTCATGCAAGCTAAAGACACAGTCAAAGGTATGTAACATTTGCTATTTTCCAACATGCTAATCAATAACACAGCAATTTAATCTGATTTTTTGGCAGGTAGTTAGAAGATGACCTAAGGGTCATATTTCTATGCACAATAAACAATGGGCCTATTGGGCATGTGTCTGCATGACAAAGAAGTGATGAATAATATATATATATATATATATATATATATATATATATATATATATTATATATTATATAAATAAATAATATATATATGATATGCATTCAATATTATTATTACTATTATTGTTGTTGTTGTTTGTAGTAGTACTAGTATTTATACTTCTTTTGTGGTTGACTATGAAAATAGATTCTATGTCTGTTTACTGACTATCTTGCAATCTAGTAATCATTTATTTACAGGAGACTGCATCAAATGCGTAATCAGCGAAAAACCTCTGAGGTTTCCAATATCTAAAACTTAATGGAGCTGAACGGCCCACATGCTTTGAGTCACAGCCACACATCTGGGACCTGGTTAATTTATGATAAGAAGAAAGGTGTAGGCTACAAGGAGAAGGTGACTTTTCCCCTGAATATGATCTAATATGACCTTAGTTATCACATTCTCAGTCTGCCCTGGTTTAAACTATTGTTCATTCATACGCACCTTATATGGTCTAGCTGATGCAGTTGAATGAACTGGAACTGATAGACTTACTGCATATTTTTTTCTGGTTCTGAAGTCCCAGGTTTGTCTTTAGGCATTTGACTAACCAGAGCTATTGATAGGATTGGTGCAATACTTTGCATGGATGTGTCAACAACAACCATTTGAACGGAACAGATTGAGAAGAGACGTGCTTTTAAGCACGTTTTGTGGACAAAGTCTGTATGTGAGAAGCAAGATGAAATGTGACTGAATCAATATATATTGTAATTGAAATTATTCAACCCCCATTGCCAAATGTACAGACTTTCAGCTGTTTGCGATGAAGAGATCAAAATAAAATAATTAAAATAGCTCAACACAACAAATGTTTCAAGTGGTTTCCCCAAATACAGCTTAAAATGCAACTTTTAATGACTTCTGCAGTCTATTCAACCCCTTCAGCATGTTTAGCACACCCTTTTGCTGTAATGACCTGCTGCAAATGAGACACCAGCTTCTGGCAGCGTTTTTGAGTAATCTTAGCCCATTCCTCATGAGCAATGGCTCCAGTAATATTCTTGGATTTGCATGTTGCAACTGCCATCTTCACATTCCACCAGAGATGTTCTATGGTGTTCAAGTCAGGTGACTGTGATGGCCACTGTAGACTTACAGTGACTTCTTCTGCAACCAAGCTTTGGTGGAATTTGTGGTATACCTGGGATCACTGTCCTGTTGGAAGTTCCAATGACGCTCAAGCTTCAGCTTCCTCACTGATAGCATGACGTTTTTTATGATTTCTTTATATGTCAATGAATCCATCTTGCCTTCCATACGCTGCAGGTTTCCAGTGCCAGTGGATGCAAAGCAGCCCAAGAGCACTGTTTCTTTAACTTTAAACTTGTGAACTATGCTTCCAATGGTGTCTCTAGGAACATTTATTGTCTTCACATCTTTTTGTATCGAGTTCCTTGTTTGTGAAAGGCGATGATATCTTCTCTTAACTTTTTGGACCATTCTTTTGACTTAGCCATGTTTGTATCATGCAGTCTAGTATAGCCAGTTCAAATATTTCCTGTGTTCTAGCTCAAGCACACCTTGTGCAACTAATGAAGCCCTTGATTAGTTGCATCAGGTGTGCTTGAGAAACAACACCTGTTTTGCATATTTGTGCTGTTGTGAGGGATTCTATTCAGGGGGTTGAATAATTTTGAGACTGCGGAAGTTTAAATTTAAAGCTTAAATTTTCAGTTGAATTCGAAATTCAACCCCCATTGCAAATCAAATTATTGTTTCTTAAGTACCGGTACTTCCTGAACTGGTTCATTCAGATAACTGAAAACTTTCTACGTTCACACAAATATATATTTTATAATGTGTATTAATTAATTCCAAATGTTGATGACATGTTTTGAAATGTTTGTTATATTTTTAAATTGCAGTTAGAGTGTCTTTATTGCAATAAATTATTTGCTATCAGGCTTTGAATGCTTCCATAAATTCATAAATTCAGTGCATTTCCCTTGTGAGAGGGTAATAGATGATCTCACACTGATCTGACATGATCTGATAGCCTATGTAAATCAGGGTAATGATAGCCAGTGATTAGGAGTCTGTTCCTGTCTCCAAATCATTACAGAATTTGGCCTTTGCCTTTTCCTTTTAGTCTGTAGTAAATTCGTTTTTTTTCCATGAAAGAGATTTGTGTCATGACTTGATCAATTCAAAATAATAATGCGGTCTTGATATAAAGGAAATATTTCTTTAAGGATTTATTGAAATGTATGACTTGGACAGAACAAATGTTCACTTGCCTTGTGCACAGCTTTATTCTCATTTGTAGTGGTCCTAATGTGTAATGTTTATTTTTTTTATCACAGATCCATAGGTCACTGAGGGGTACAAACAAGTTAAACTGAGCATGGCGACGACAAGTATTTGACAACTTAGAGAATGTTGCTTCTCTGACCTAAGGGCTGCATGGTGTCGTGGAGGTCTGTCAAAGTGTTTAAATACATTTTGTGCTATGATTGTTTGTTCAGACCGCTCTGGTGTATAATGGCAATATTATGGCACAAACATGAACTTTAAACTATACTTGGGTGAAAAAAATGAAACCATATGAAGCTTAGTATGTATAAATGACATATTTACCACTGTAAGTTCTACTACTCTTTTGCACATTTTATTTATTTTTCTATTTTCGTGCCCCCAAACTGTTTTTTCCCCATTCAATTTAAAAAATATATTATTTAACTATTTTTTTATTCATTTTATTTTAGATTTAATTCATTTATATTTAATTTTATAGTTTTGTTAATGCATTAAAAAAAAAGAAGTGAAAGTACACAACAACAAAAAATCCATCACATGTTTATTATAAATCACAAATTGATTTAGGTTCAACAACAAAAAAAGTTCACATCAAACCCCTTTCCTTTCAAAAACTTGAGATATTACCTTGGTATTGCATCTGCTTGGTTTCTGCCTCTGGTGTGATTGGCTGGCTCTTCTGTTGTGAAGGCTGGGGCTGTATAAAAGAAGAGTTGTAGGAGGAGACAGCATTGAGATTGTGAGGATCTGCTTTGTGACACACTCTTTTTCTGTAGCGTTGGATTTGTATTACGCACCAGCACCATGTGTAAAGGGCTTGCAGACCTCCCCGCAACATGCTTAAAAAGGTATGACTATGCTCGTTGCAAATTATAGGTGATATTCTTTATTATTAGTTCAATGTTTCAAGACTTTATATGTTTTTATACTCTGTATATTCACAAGTGGACTAATAGCAACATATGTTGTTTTGATATTTCAATATCTGTTTTTAAGTAATGGAAAAAGGAATAGAGTTTTATTATGCTTGTAGTAAATAAGAATCAGTTTGAGAGATTTTTAAGATAAAAGATGCTACTTTTAAGTTACTTTTTACATCATTTTTACATAATTATGTTTTTCACAGTAGAGTCTTTAAAGCCAAAAGATTAATTTAATTACATG
The DNA here is from genome assembly GCA_036326025.1 of Chrosomus eos. NCBI lineage: Eukaryota > Metazoa > Chordata > Actinopteri > Cypriniformes > Leuciscidae > Chrosomus > Chrosomus eos. The sequence goes on from CM070828.1 coordinate 27,550,475, forward strand.
TTTTCTTCAACAGCGCCAAAGACATAAAGCATAAGATTGGCTTTCTGCTTCAAAAGCCAGATCCACCTCAAGAGCAGAAGGCTTTGAAGGAGAAAGAGAAGGAGAAGACGAAGGTCACAGTGGTGAACAGGTACGGCTGGAGCAACATGGATATTATATTATATATTATATTAAACATTTTGGTTATTAATTCTTCATCTGATTATAGAATCTCTCCTGCTGAAACTGAGAAATGGAAAACATCATTTAACAACCTGATCAAAAATGATGGTAAGTTTCCAGATTATTTGGTTATGCAATAAAAAAAAAAATCTGCTCCTGATTAAATCTTAGAAACCAGCATGTGTTAATGATGAACAGGCTGCGGCTTACTAATGGCTTAATAGGAAAGCCTGAGACTTCTGCACTGCCCCTTGTTTATTCGGCCTTGCATTCGCTGTCAGAGAGACCTTGGCCTCATTAATGTCTCTGTTAAAAGAAACTATGTTTATAATCGCTCTGACAGGCCACGACCATATTTTTCTCACGCTCCTGAGCGCGCGTGCTACGTGTCCGCAGACTGCACTGGTGGCCCCTGAAGAGCTCGAGTGTTCTGCTCTGGTGGGCTTCAGGGGTCATCAACCACTTGGGCAGTCCTCAGAGAATCCCCCTCAGACTCAAAGCCTTGACCTCTTCATTCCAAAACCTCCTCAGCATCCGCTCCCTATAAATAATGAGATTAGATGCAGATTTTAATGTCTTCAGAATTCTACTCTATTCTATAATTTTCTATTCTTATTTAATATTTTCTATTCAGTATATTGAGTATCACTTAAATTCTCTCCTTTCAGATGGTCGGAGGGCTTTCGCTTCCTTTTTACAGTCTGAGTACAGTCAAGAGAACATTGAATTTTGGGTGGCCTGTGAGGATTTCAAGCAGACATCAGTGGACAAGATGAATCTGAAAGCTAAAATGATATTTGAGCGATACGTTGATGCCGATTCCCCCAATGAGGTGAGAGCACTACTTGACTCCACTCGTTCTATTCGCTTATCGCATATAAAATGTCCTCATAAATCTCCATTAAACCTTTTTTTTTTTTTAGGTGAATTTGGATTCGGCCACCAGAGAGCAGGCTAGGAAGAATCTGGAAAGGTGTGACGCATCATGTTTTGAGGAGGCTCAGAGTAAGATCTTCACCCTCATGGAAAAGGACTCGTACAGGCGGTTCCTGAAATCCAAACTGTTCATGGAACTGTCTCAACCACTGATGGACAACAAACCCTGTAGTTTAGAGAAGAAAGGAAAGCAACACATTTCTGACTACAGTCAGCGCCTGCCTAGTTATGCCTAATCCGACCCTAGATGAACAATATGTATGACGAACTTTATCATAATGTGATTTCCATTCACTTTGGCTTTGTAACGCTTGTTCATGTTTATGAATAAAAAAAGGTTGTAAGCCAGAGCCAAACTAGACATCATTAGATGGTTCAGCCATTGTGATCGTAACACATTTGACTTTTTGTCAAGACCCTTGGGGCAGAACTTGTTACGCAAAAGCTATTTCCCACTTTTAGCTTTGCAGCAATGTTGTGACTTCTTGAGAGTGAAGGTAATCTTCTGAATGGATTTTATGCAGGCAGTGCTTTTACTGACAACAAAAATAACCCATATGTATTCAACCTTAAAATTCCCCGAATTGGCTTTGGGAAAACAATACATGTGTTGTAGTTTACAACTAAGTGACTGTTACAAATGGAAAAAGTCTTGTGCTTAGGATTTTATTTGAGTTATGATGAGAATAGCATCATCAACATCTCTAACAATAACCAATTGTATTCTCTTTTCAACCTTGTAATGTCATGTAATACGAGTATGTATATATGTCAATGTATAAGCTCTCTTAACTTTAAAGGTGATGTAATTTCTTTCTCCTTAAAATGTGAAATTTCCAGCATTTTTTTTTCTATTGGCCATCCATCATAATGACAAATGAATGTAATAAATGTGCATGTGCAATGTATTACCTGTCATTGATTCACGATGCATTCGGCTGTGAAACTGTCTCGGCTGTAGACTTTACATATCAAATCACAAATGCCCCGGTTAGAATAAAAGGCCACAAGTGAGATGTTTACATATTTGTTTACTGGTTCCATATTTATTTTTGTCATATTTATGAATAAAATAATATCATAAAATTCAAATGGTCTCCGAAATACTTAAAGATCAAACAGACAACTGCTGCATTTTACATTTTGAAACAAATTGCAATCGAATATTTAGTCTTGAGATTTTAAACAACAATTTTGAGTTTTTACTTTTTTTGAGAGAGCAAAGATCCATTCATATATCTTCAATTAAAATTGTAATTTAAATATTAAAGAAAATTGTTTCTTAAAACAATGCTAGTCACACTCTGTATATAATGTTTTTAGTATTTAATTTGATTGCCATCTATATCTCATTACTGAAAAGTTTCTCATTACTCCACCAAATATATTAAAAGCGTCAGGTCAATAACCATTATCTCTCAAAACACATGATAATGACCCTGCATGCAACTTGAGTGTGACGTAATGGAGGATTGCAGTACGTTTGTGGATGTGGATGTTTAGGACATTGAGTGAAAGTGTAGGCTACAGGAAGTTCAGATATCTCAAAAATTATAAGTTCTCTCATGGGCATTTATCACATATTCCTAAAAGAATATTTGAAACTTTCTATTTCACTAAGATTACTTATTAACTAGTTGTATTGACACATTCAGAAAGTATTATATTCATACATGCCAGAAACAATTTGTTCAATATTTCTCCTAACTAAAGTACACTGATAAAGAATGATTTAAAGACAGAGGTACAACTTTTCAATTCGATTCACATTTATTTGTATAGCCAGTGCTTTTCTCAATCGTTTGAAAGCAGCTTTACAGAAAACTCTTAACAGTAAAAGAAAAGGTTACCGTGACAGTCAATGTGACCTTACATGCAAACACATGGTTGTTATTAGGAGTGTTGTTAAGATGTTGATGAAAAGTTTTGAGAGAACAAACAATGATCTTTTCTTTAATCCATTCACTCTGTCTCATCTCTTGTTGTTTTTAAAACAATGCAGAGAGAGATTTTTTTGTAAGAAATCAAAGTGCTGAAAGAGGCTGAGCTGGAGTGGGTTCTTTTCGAGACTACTACAGGATGGGAACATTTAGTTCTGATCTCTTTTGGAGTGCAAAGCAGAGAAAATCTAGGGATGTAAACAAATGATGTGACCTCTTCAAAGATGCATTACATTCAAAGGAAAGCATAAACCCAAATGAAGTGATGAGTGAAAATGATTAATATGAACTGCTGTAATCTATCACAGAGCTGTGGCCTACAAAGGAATGTTTTATGATGATTGAAAACACGATTGATGTAGCAACTGTAAAGAGAAATGATAAAAAAAGCTTTCCTGAGAATAATTTAAATATAAAAACAGTGAGGGCCTTTTATCCCATATTCTGGATTATTATTATTTTTTACCCCCTCCCCACCATCCCCATCCCCCAGTGAAACTATAAAGCAGCAGCTTATAGAGACAAAAATTATAGGACAAGATTTGTCATTATATGCAAATACCCTTAAAGGGCACCTATTATGGCATTTAAAATGTTCCTAATATTGTTCTGGGAGTCCCCAACAACAGTTTTACAAGCATGCAATGACAAAAAACACTTTTGTTGTCTTATAATATGCATTTATTTTTACCTGATTTGCTCACCGACTCCCATATGAATCATTTAGCGAGTCATTTTTCCAAACCCCGCCTTTGCGTGACGCTAATCTGCGGTGATATGTTAGCTACCATAGCCCAAAGTCAGTCTTTGTTTGTGTTAGCCCAACGCATAAACATATTGATAATGCAGTACTAAGAGGTAACGTTATAGCTATATTCTTTATGACAACTCCATTAACAATGACAAACACTTCACATATTTCAATACAATTGACATTGAAGACCTAGAAGCTGCGCTGTGCGTAGCCTACAGAACACAACAAAATAATTATTGAGCATGATACATAAAACATAAAAGCAACAATTAATATTAATAATAGCCTACTTACAGGTTGTGATTCGGAAAAGGAAGCTGATCCAAATAAACTCGGTACTGAACCTTCCTTCAGTATCAGCCGGCTCGCAAATCCATACTTTATAGCATTTAGGTTTGTGAAGCAATCATCTTCAAAATGACGCGAACACAGAACAAGGTTCGGGCTACTTCTGTGGTATAGTTGTATATATGAACTGTAGCCACTTAGTCTTCAAATGCTCCTCACTGGGCAGATGAAAAAAGTTTGCTTTTGCGTCGCACTTCAAAATACAGCGTCTCGTCGACATGATGTTAGTTTTCCCTGGCGTCTCCGAACGCAATAAGTGGGCGTATCTCAGTCCCTCCAGGATTTCGCGGGCCTTTTTTGTGATTGTTGCGGCCTAAAATGCCTGATGTTGCGGCCGCTTTTCTAAAAAGTTGCGATGAAAGTTGCGATGTTTTTCTGCATTTGTTTTTAGGTTAAAACAGCAAAGGTAGATAGATTTTTACTCAAAGTACTCATATTATGCTTTTTGGCTTTTCCCCTTTCTTTTATTGTGTTATATATCTTTTTTGTGAATGTTATAGGTTTACTAAGTGAAAAAAAAAGCCCAAAGTCCACCCCAAAGAGACTTATGTCCCACAGAAAACACTGTTCACCATCTGCTCTGTAGTCCAGAATTTACTTCAGAGACAAACGTGCTCACTTTGTAACACACGTTAATGAGCACAAAACCAGTTAACTAACCTTTAGTAACCTTATAAAGGCAAAACAAACGATTTAAAGACACAGCAAAATCTAACAAACTAAGCTTTTTTAAAAAAAACAAGATCTGCACCTGCAAAAATGTAAATGTGCAGAACCTCACAAACATTAAGTAGCATTTATGTTGAAAGATGCCAATATAGCCTACTAATAAAGTGCAAAATACTGTTTTCTAGCCACAAAAGTTAAATGGTGGAAAAATCAAAAGTTTAATACTGTATTTTAATATAATATAATATTATATACCCGAATATCCAATAAAGCTGTTCTCATTTCCTTAATTTTTTTGTCAGACAATAGAACGAGTAGCTATTTTTTATGTGTAAAATTATCTGAATTGAGAGAGTTCGGGAACTGGGTGAACTAATGCACTGTGATAGTTAGTAGCCTATTACAAGTGATAAACACAAGAAAAGAAAGGAAAATAAAATGGTCAAACTCAATTCTTTAAATATAAAACAAAAGAGAAGCAGATACGTGATAAGTCCGTGGAAACAACACTAAACACTTTGCTGTTTGAATGTCATGCATGAACAAAATAAACGTCATTTTGTTCATGTTCGATCGCGCAACACACACACACACACACACACACACACACACACACACACACACACACACACACACACACTCCGATCGCGCCCCGCGTCTCTCTCTCTCTCTCTCTCTCTCTCTCTCTCTCTCTCTCTCTCTCTCTCTCTCTCTCTCTCTCTCTCTCTCTCTCTCTCTCTCTCTCTCTCTCTCTCTCTCTCTCTCTCTCTCTCTCTCTCTCTCTCTCTCTCTGAGGGCCCGTCCACACGAAGACGCGTTTCACTGTATACGTATACATTTTTTATCGTATTGGCGTTTCGTCCACACGGATCCGGCGTTTTCGGAGAGTGAAACCGCTATTTTTTGAAACCGGGTCCCAAAGTGGATAAATCTGAAAACGACGCCCTTGCAGTTTCGTGTGGACGGCCTATCCGTATATTTTGTGAAACGATGATGTCATCACCCCACGTGTCGACTAGTCAGACACGCTAAATCAGTAGCCATAGGCCTACCAGCAAAAACAACTGCGACTACTTGCTTGAGTTCATGCTTCAGAAGCTACTCGAGCCTCTTTTATTTATTTATTTGTGTATTTATTTTAATTATTTGATTGAATTTGATAATTATTCAAAAAACACACCTCTGCCCCTTCATGCTCACCGGTGACAAGGCGTTCGCTCCGACATTACATTTCTCTGTACTGTAGGCCTAAATGTTGTAGCCATTAAAGAAAAGTTAGTTTCATATTTATGATTAAATAATGTTATTTTTTTCCATTTCATATATGTTGATTAGGCCCTATAAGTGAACAGCGTGAGTAAGATGCGCAATATCGAGACACATCATTTTGACCACTTCATTAAGTTTTGTTTTGTCTTCATTAAGTTTTGTTTTGCCTTTCTTTAAAATGAATTTCGTTTTGTAAAAATTGTATCTTAATTTTAATCAATGTTTTATTAACGAATTGCATGGATAGCAGACAATAGCCTAGGCCTATATAATCAGGACATGAGGCGCCGACGCAATATAAATTGCAACGCACGAGAACTGGAGCTTGTCTCATAAATGAACAGAAACTCAGAAATACCTATATCTAAGCTTTTAATGTCTACTTTTAAACAAAACAATTCAAAAAGAAAAGTAACAGACAACTCTAATAATCCGTATGAAGTGTGCATTTCTCTCTATAGGCACCTTCAAAACACTGCGAAGGTGGCGAGTCAGCATCGTCACACAAAACACTAGTTTATTAATAAACAATTCAAATGTCTCCTTGCTATAGGCTATTTGACACATTCATAATAATTAGGCTATTTGCCGTTTTTTTGTGGCAAGCTTTATGCGTCTGCAAACTAATCGACCATCGTGACTCATCCTATAAATGGTACAAAATAGGGATGACTCATCCCTATTTTGTACCATTTATAGTTTTTCATATTGTTCAATAAAGTTCTTGGTAAAAAAGAAAAGAAGCTACTGTGCCTAATATTACTGCATATTATTGTATACAGCGCGCAAGGTTTATGCGCAAGTCTTCTTCTCTGTTTTTAGTGTATCTGTGTCAGAATTACAGCCCCTCGTACTGGTCTGGCATATATACTACACCGTTTTCAGTCGGTTTCAGTGGTTTCGTGTGGACGCAGATATTTCTTGAGACGGATAAAGATCGGATAGGGAACGCACCGGCTTCGTGTGGACGTGGCCTCTCTCTCTCTCTCTCTCACACACACACACACACACACACACACACACACAGTCCGATCGCGCGTGCGCACGCACGCACACACACGCACGCACGCACACACACACACACACACACACACACACACACACACACACGGACAGTCCGATCGCGCCCCCCAGGTCTGCTGCGTCTTCTGAACAAAACAAAGAAGTGAGTTTGATGACGCTTAGCAGGAGACCGCGACGATTGGTCAAAGTTGCAGAAAAGTTGCGGTGATTGGTCAAAATTGCAACGCGCACTGAATTCACGGGGATTTGTTGAAGTTGCGTTAATAGTTGCGATCGCGACATCGCGAAATCCTGGAGGGACTGGTATCTTATTCAAATAACTGGTCAAGTTGACGTCATCTAGACAAAGGAAAAGCATCGTTCATCGAACGATTCATATCAGCGACTCAGAGTCGACTCTTACTTTTGAGAGACAATAACGTTGTATACGGTGAACTTTCATGTTTAAAACTTTGCAGGATGTTTTCGTTCACTTAGATCTATGTTACACACTACATGAAGGGCAATTTTTAAAAATCCATAATAGGTACCCTTTAACTGTCATGATTCTGCCATCATGTTATTGATTATTCTTAGTCTTGTGGCAGGATCATGGCAGTGTTTTGTTTTACATGTTTTGTGTAAAAGCGCATGGCCAATTGTTTGGCCATGTGTTTGTGGTGTCTCGTTACGTTACCCCTCCCCCTTGTTATCCTCGTCTTGTGATTATTGTCTAGTCAGTTTCACCTGTCCTCGTCATTAGTGTTCCCTTTATAATCCCTGTGTATTTGCTGTCCTGTGCTGGTTCATTGTTTAATACTGTTTGAATTTGTTTGATATTGTTAGTTCTTGAGATACTGTGAGTTACTGTCAACTGTTGCATGTTACATGTTACATGTTACATGTTACACTTTGTGAGTACTTTGTCTGCATCTCGTTATTAGTATTGTGAGTTAGTCAAGCTGTTTGTTTCTATTGTTCTAGTCAAGTCAAGTGTCTAGTCCCAGTTTATATTCTAGTCTTAGTCTTGGTGTGCTACCCCTCAGTTCTGTTTTGCCCCCTCGTGGGTTTTGTTTTCTGTTTTGTGCCTTAACCTGTTAAGCTTCACCCCCAATTTTGAAAAATCCCCAGAAATGGCATACCCAAACTGAAACAGATACAGTTCATGAACCATTTGTTCTAAAAGCACAAGTATGATCTCATTTGAAAGCTGACACCTGGCAGTTTATTGCAAATGTAGAATTATTTATTGTCATAATGAAAAATAAATGTTATAAATAGCTTCAAAGTTTTGTCAAGTTATTAGAAATGTATTTTTATGAAATATTTTCATGAAAATAAAATTGAAGTTGGCCCTGTAGCAATCTAGAAATGCACTGCAGCTAAAGCCACATGTCTGACCATGTTATATTTAAAATCTGAAGATGATATGTCTAAAACTCTTTATTTAGTTAAAGGTGCATTGTGTAACATTTTTGACTATTTATTAACAGAAATGCAATATGACATCCATAACTATGTGTTCAGTTGTGTATAAAGAACTTACTTAACAAACCGTAATGTTTTTATTACCTTAGAATTAGGCATTTATATCTACATAAGTGCGGGAATCCCCTTCTATGAAGGCCGCCATATTATGACGTCATATTTCTACCGTAGCCGACAGCGAACATACAGGGTTACAGAGCGCGTTTCGTCACTACCTTGAAAGAGAAGCCGCAGAAAGCTAGAAGTTAGTCATAAACACCGTGAGTGTTTTCCCTTGTCAGTGGTCTAAATATGTAGTTGGATTTTTTCATGTAACTTAATTCTTCACCCTCGCTGTGTTATGGCTTTGCTATGTGGGGATAAATGTGCTGGTTACGTTCGTGAGACAGCTGATTAGTGGGCTAATTACTCTTGTCATTGACCGGAAAACAGTTACAGGAATCACCAACCCGTCGATCTTGGAAGCATTTTAAGTCGATCGAGTTTCCATAATCAGAGAAAGTGGTGTCTATTGGGATGCGGAGGCGCGCGTGCTGTTACAATCACGTCATTTTTGCCGCACGCACCTTTGCTCTCATGCGGACGCGTCGAGTATAAACAAGGCTTTAACCCGCTCAGCCACAGTAACAGCTCATATTAGCCAGCTAAACTTTTACTACCCTGTTAGAAAAAAACTATAGTTGCATAGTTTCATGTGGTTCTACTCCCTCGCTGTATTATGGGTTTGCTATGTGGGGAGAATGTGCTGGTTACGATCGTGAGACAATCAGCTGATTACTATTATTTACAACAACTGTGACGAGATCTGTCGTGTCGACAGCTCAGACCAATATTATTATATTAAGTATTAAGAGTAAGACCCTTGATCCTCACCTGACTATGGCTTTGGAAACTTTATCCATGATGTGGTTTATAATGGACTGTGGTACTCCATGTTAGCTGTGGCTTGTTTTACTCTGGCTCACTACGACGATTTTTGTCCCGTTTTAGCCACCGTAGCTTCTTCGAAAGGGAGGGGTGAGCAGTGGGCTGAGCCCTTAGTGTAAACTCGCAAACGAACCGCTAGATGTCGCCAAAAAGCTACACACTGCACCTTTAAATGTTTTTCAAGATCATGTCAAACGACTTTATTTTGATTAGACTCTAAAAAGCAAAACTGATGTTTATTGTCATTTTCTAAGCATCTATTCAGTCTATTTTCTCTATTGTGTTGTGGTCTAAACGATCTCCATTCAGTGTCAGTCTCCCCTGCACACATTCACACCTCTCCAGCCTCTGGTTATTGCTCTAAATATGCTTTCTTTTGTCTGCATTATAATTACTAACGACTGGCTATTCACACTGTTTCAACCCCTAATCTCTTTTAGGGAAAGTTCTCAAAGTTCTCACCTTACATTTGAAACTATATAAAATGACCTTCTTGAAAAAAGAAACATTTCAGCAAGCAGTCCTATTTAGAAATATTCATAAATATAACAGCTAGGTAGCAGGTGCACCAAGGGCTAGCTAGCATGTTAGCTTAGCACACCATCAATACATGACAATTTATGAGATTAAAACCATGTTTGTGCTCTAAAACTTACTTTATAGCACAAGTCGAGTGTTTTAAATAACCTTCTGTGCTCTGATTTGGCTTCAGATAAAAAAAATCGGACAGAAAATATAGTATTTTATAGTATTCTTCACGATTATAAAGTCTATATCGATTAGCATTACATTATAAATATAATCTTATTATGAAAATACCTGACATGGCTCGAAGAACACAGGTAAACCAAATATCATTGCAATCATGTTTATTGTCTTCAAAACATCTTTATCTGCATGTTACAGCGATCTCTGTTACCCCCAATTTCCACCAACTGCGGAACGGCTGCGGATCCGCTCAGGAACGGCGGCGGAGTCAATAGGTTTCCATTAAAGTCAATGTGTGTATTTTCACTGACTGCGGAACGGCTGCGTTCCGACTCCGTCCCAGCTCCGGCGACCGCAGCCCTCCGGAGAAGATACGCTGAGTTTCTATTTTTGCCGGATGCCGGAGAGCGCCGCAGGAAGTCGAGCACAGAAACAAAATAAAACATCCGGTAATTTTCAAAATAATATACTCCGTGCTTACGGCGAATCGTATTTCCCTTCACTACACCTCGAAAACGTCATAATGGGCGGAGATTTTGTTTTATATACTTTTTTCTTTTTCCACAAGAACAATAGTTAACTTTATTTACACAGCCTACTCCTTTCCCAATACATTCATAATAGACATTTAGTATTTTATAAGTTGATTATATAATTATAAATATTGTATGGTAGAATCACAATAATTTCCACAAAAAAGGGATCAGCAGGTCAGCACAGAGTTTCCCCTCTACTCCTCTGGATGGAAACAAACTTGCTGGTTTTGTGATTCTGTTTAGAAACATCATCATCATACGTAAATTTGGGAGATATCGTATGTCCTTGTGACTTCAGCTGTCAGTCATGGCCGCAGCCGTTCCGCAACAAATCCGGATCTGGTAGGTTTTGAAGGACGGCGGAGCACGGATCCGACACGCAGCGGAGCCGATCCGCAGCCGTTCTGCAGTTGGTGGAAATCCGGGGTTAGTGTTTACGTTGTGATGGACTTCCTGAAATGTCACATGATATGATTCTTCTTCGTGTTCCAAATTTCGACTGCATATGTGCACAGGGCGCCCTCAGGCTGCCAGTATGTATTGAAAACACAGTACATCAGAGTCTCCAGCGCTCATAATGATTAAATCGACGCATTTGGGTAGATATTCAATAAATATGATTCCTGTCTATATAAATCTGATGTAAACCTATGAGAATCTATCAATATTTCTCCAAATCTGTACACTTTTGAGCTAAAAGCCCTGATGGACGTTGTTTTGTCAAGCTCTGTCGTGACGATCTCACTGGAGTTTTTTTTCTGAATGGAAGCGGCTGACGCTCATAATTCATATCAAAGGTATCGACTCATTTTTTGATTACATAACTCCAGACACAAATTAAGACATAACTGTCACTATAAGATTCTCAGAATACAATAGTGGTCAAATACTAAACCTTCAGTCTTATATCTTTTTAATGATGTATAGTTTGTCAAGGTATTAACATTGAATCTGATAGTAACTTTGAACGATTTAACCCCTGATAAACCCTGTGTGTGAGCATTCCGTCTGCATCTGGGCTCGTCTATCTGCATCCACATGACAGAATGAACCGGCCAAAGAAAAGCCCAGCAGACAGGATGTCTTCTCTGCTCCAGCGACAATCGGAGTTCCGTGAACAATGCTGGTTGTCGTCTCCCACCGACAGAAGGAGCATCAACCTTACGCTCACGTCCGAGAGTGAATGGATCCTGGCAAATTATGCCCAACTCCGTGATTGTTTCTCCCGGGAAGAGTCACAGGCGGCTTCCTCATGGTCTTCACCTTCTGCCTGCCTGTCAGCAATTCCCGAGGGCCGAATGATACGCGTTGTGACGCCTGGGGACCAGGCTGGTTCCTCCACGACTCCTGGCTCTCCATCTACCCCCTTCAATCTTCGAGGGAAAAGAGGGAGGCGGAACCTCGTGGGACTCTCCTTCAGAGTCCTCCGCGTCAGAGTCTATCCTGCTAGAGAAAACCCTTCCTTCACCCGACACTGTTTCCGCCGTGCTTCCCCAACCCGTCTCTGCTCCGGTTATGATCTCTGCTTCTCGACCTAGGAGGAGGAGGAGGAGGAGGGGAGCCTCCCGTCCGTCGCCGAGCGCCGTCACAGAGCCCGCTGCAGTCGCCGCCGTCACAGAGCCCGCTGCAGTCGCCGCCGTCACAGAGCCCGCTGCAGTCGCCGCCGTCACAGAGCCAGTTGCAGAAGAGGCTGTCCCTGAAGCTTCCGCAGTGATCTCTGCTTGTGAGTCAGCTGATGTGAAAGCCGCGGCCGATTTGGCAGCTGAAGCTGTCCTGCAGTCTGTATCTGCCCGCCAAGAAACGCCAGTCGTCATTGCGGCCAAGACTTTGTCCGATTACCTGTCTAGTCTTGTCAAGTTATTAGAAGTTCCTGTTACACCCTCAAGTCCTGTTCCCGTAGCATCCGAGAGTGCTGTCCCTGAGTCAACTGCAGGCAGAGCTGTCCCTGAGTCGGCCGCTGTGAGTGCTGTCCCTGTGTCAGCTGCTGAGAACGCTGGGTCCAAGTCAGCCTCTGACAACGCTCTTCCTGAGTTGGCTGCAGGCTCCGCTGTTTCTGAATCTGAGATGGGGAGCGTCGATTCTGATGTGAAGAGTACTGGTTCTGCTGTTGAGTTCACTGACCCCGTTCCAGCTCCGCAACAAGCCGCAGCATCATCTCTCCCTGTTCCACGGTCGCCTGCATCTCCCCCTGTCAGGCGCCTAGTCCCGTTACCTGCTGTTCCCCTCGTCAGGTCTCCCATTACGCCACCCTCTGTACCCCTGTGTGTTTCCCCGGACGCCCCTGTCACCACTTCCCCCCGTACTGTTTTCTGCAAGTGTTCCTTGTGTGTCTCCATCTAAGTCCCGCCAGATTCCCCGTCCTCAGCCCTCGCCCCAAGACCCCCAGTCCACCTACCCACCCTGGACTGCCCCCTAAGGACTTAGTGTTTCCTCCACCTCCTCTACCTTGTATGTTGTTTTTGATGTTTCACCCTAACCCTGTTATAGTTTATTCATGTATGCCGTTATTGTTGTTCACAATGTTTTGTTGGTTTTTGTCCATGTCTTGTCTTGTGCTTAGTGTCCCTTTGAGGAGCGTCTGGTAGCCGCTCCTTAAGGTGGGGGTTCTGTCATGATTCTGCCATGTTATTGATTATTATTAGTCTTGTGGCAGGATCATGACAGAACCATGTTTTGTGTACAAGCGCATGGCCAATTGTTTGGCCATGTGTTTGTGGTGTCTCGTTACGTTACCCCGCCCCCCTTGTTATCCTCGTCTTGTGATTATTGTCTAGTCAGTTTCACCTGTCCTCGTCATTAGTGTTCTCTTTATAATCCCTGTGTATTTGCTGTCCTGTGCTGGTTCATTGTTTAATACTGTTTGAATTTGTTTGATATTGTTAGTTCTTGAGATACTGTGAGTTACTGTCAACTGTTGTGTGTTATACTTTGTGAGTACTTTGTTTGCATCTTGTTATTAGTATTGTGAGTTAGTGAAGCTGTTTGTTTCTTTTGTTCTAGTCAAGTGTCTAGTCCCATTTTATATTCTAGTCTTAGTCTTGGTGTGCTACCCCTCAGTTCTGTTTTGCCCCCTCGTGGGTTTTGTTTTCTGTTTTGTGCCTTAATAAACCCTGTGTGTGAGCATTCCGTCTGCTTCTGGGCTCATCTATCTGCATCCACATGACATTAACACAGCATTATTTCTTTGAGAAAAATATACAAATACTTATCCAAAATAATTTCAGCAAATGATATACCATTCTCAGCTAATTTCAAAACAATTTTTTAGCAATAAAACATTTGTTGCTTAACTAAACAATGTATATCCAGCAGCAAAATATTGAAAGCATATTTCATAAATGACTTATATTGTAATTGTACTGTAGCAGTTAATGAGCCCAATTTGCATATGCTTCAAAACAAGTGTATTCAATCTCGCTTAAGGAAAACATCTCGGGTTACGAATGTAACCCTTGTTTCTGAGAGTCAACACATTGGGGAACGCCTTCAGTGTGATGCGTCTGAAGCCTGTATGGAACTGGTCCAATCTCGATTGGTGTGTCTTTACGTCACATGTGACGATGTGGAAGCTATGTGGCGCATGTGACGATGTGGAAGCCTAAAGGACACTGGATCACGACAACATCAGCTTCTGATAGGGTGAAGCAAGTCGTTCTCAGGAGCGGAGGAAGTGTGGCCGAGGGATGCAGCGTCAGTGCAACCCGAGACGTTCCCTTTCGAGGGAACTTGTGCTGCGTCGAGAATCGACACATTGGGAAATTAAATGCCCACTGCACCACACAAGTGCCCACCCTGGTGTGAAGCAATCTGGCAAACTCAAGACGAGAGAACTTGTGAATGCGGTGTAGAGGGCAGATCCAGACTATAATGTTTTATGAAGGTGTGTGGGAAGGCCTAGCTGGCGGCATCACAGACCTCTTGAAGGAAGACCACTCCTCAAGTCGATGCCACTCCTCTAGTTGAGTGGGCTCTTATCAGGAGAGGCGGAGGCAAATTGTGCTTCTCGTAAGTTGAAGAGCTGGCCTCCACTATCCATCTGCTAATAGTTTGTTTAGAGGCAGGGGAACCCTTCTTAGGTGACCTAAGAAAAGCACCGGGTCTGATTTCCTCCAGTCCGAGGACCTGTGTACGTAGGTTTTCAGAGCTCGGATCGGGCATAATAGATATAGCTTAGCTTGATCAGCCAACACATGTGGTGGAGGATGGAATGCCTGCAAGATTACAGACCGTGCCACATTTGCAGGCACCTTAGGCACATAGCCGGGTCTAGGGTGGAGAATGGCTTTCACTTTGCAAGGAGCGAACTCGAGACAAGAGCGAGGAGCAGATCATGCCTGCAGGTCCCCGACTCTTTCTACGGACGTAATAGATAGCAGGAAGGCTACCTTCAGGGTTACATATTTCTCGGACACCTTGTCCAAAGGTTTGAAGGGTGTCAGGGATAACCCTTCAAGAAAAATTGCCAGGTCCCACGTGGGGATCCTGGTCTGGACGACAGGCCTCATCTTCCTAGCTCCACGAAGGAAACGTACTATAAGTGGGTGTCGCCCCAAAGTGCCCACCCTTAGAGGCCATGTGGAAGGCAGCTATGGCCACCACATAGACCTTAAGCGTGGACGGGGAGAGCCCGTCAGAGAAGCGACTCTGGAGGAACTCCAGCACTAAAGCCACTGGGCAGTTAACTGGGTCCAACTGTTGTTCTCTGCACCTTAAAGTGAATACATTCCATTTTAATGCATACAATTTCCTCGTGGAGGGGGCTCAACTGGGTTACAACCTCAGTTAAGAGACCAGCATTTACGAGTTGGCCCCCCTCAAGGGTCAGACCCATAGCTTCCACAGCTCCGGCCGAGGGGGGCCACTCATTACCACGGAGGGCCTGTTAGGAGAGCTATTATGTATGAAAACCATACTCGGGCCGACCAGCTTGGGGCTACGAGCGACAAGCTGAATCCGTGCTCCCGGACCCTCTCTAGAAACCCTGGGAGCAGAGCGATCCGCAGAAATGCGTATATGGGGTTTCCTCGGCCACGCCTGCACCATGGCATCCAGTCCCAGGGGAGCTGGATGTGTGAGGGAAAACCAGAGCTGACAGTCTGTGTTCTCGTGAGAGGCGAACAGATCTACTTCTGCCTGACCGAACTTCCTCCATATCAACTTCACCGTCTCGGGGAGGAGTCACCATTCACCGGGCCTCAGCTCCTGCCTCAACAGGATGTCTGCCCCCACATTTTTGTCCCCGGGAATAAACATTGCTCTAATTGAGAGCAGTTTGCCCTGGGAGAGCAGAAGAACCTTGTGCGTGCACCAGTCTGCATAGAGGGCGCGATCTCAGACCCCCTGTCGATTTATATATGAGACCACCGACGTAGTGTCTGTTCGTACTAGAACATGATGGCCTCTGAGGTCAGGAAGGAAATGTCTGAGAGCCAGAAATACTGGCAACATCTCCAGGCAATTTATGTGCAATGAGAGATCGTGGTCCTTCCATGGACCCCTGGTGTAGCGGCCCTCCATGACCATTCCCCAGCCTGTGAGGGACGCATCCGTGGTCACTATTTTTCTCTGACATGGTGTTCCCAACACAGTGCCTTGGGACAGGAACCATGGTTTCTTCCACATGACCAAAGAACAGAGGCATTTGCGTGTTACTTTGATCATGCGAAATGGGTTCCCCCTCAGGGAAAACCCTCTGGTCCTGAGCCACACTGCAGGGCCCTCATATACAGCAGGCCAAAATGTATTACGTTGAATGCTGCAGCAAGAAGACCCAGAACCCTTTGAAAATGTTTGACAGTGATGGCCTGGCCTAGCTTGATACTTGTGACTGTGGTCAAGATGGTGTTTATACGAGCAGGAGACAACTGTGCCTGCATCGTAACTGAATCCCACACTACCCCCAGGAATGTTGTTCTCTGAAGAGGAATTAGTAAACTTTTCTTGACATTGAGTCTCAACCCCAAGCACCTCAGTTGGCTCAGAACAACAACTCGATGTTGAACTGTCATCTCCTCCGACTGTGCCAAAATGAGCCAGTTGCCAATGTAATTGAGAATACGAATGCCCTGAAGTCTCAGTGGAGCTAGAGCAGCATCCATGCATTTTGTGAAGGTGCGAGGTGATAATGCTAGGCTAAATGGAAGAACTCGGTATTGATACGCTTTGCCCCCAAAAGAGAACCTCAGAAACTTCCTGTGATGGGGAAGGATGGATATGCGGAAATACGCGTCTTTTAGATCTATTGTGACAAACCAGTCCTCGGACCTGATCTGACTCACGATAATAAGTACGGTTAACATTTTGAATCTGAACCTCCTCAGAGACCAATTCAACACCCTGAGATCTCCCCTCTGGCATCCGTCTGTCTCTGGAGACAATGGAATATGCGTCAAGGAGTCTCTGTGGTTGGTTTGCAGCGCCTGCTGTGACTGTACAGTCCAATTTTGGAGCGGCAGGCTCTGTTGCAGTTGGTGCAGGTATAGCATGTGCCTGGGTCTGTTGGTGCTATATCTGCTAATGCAACCCTCTGCCGTCTGTGCTTTCTCTGCTCTTCCCACTCGTACTCTCTTTTCTTCTCAGACACCTTGATGCCTGCTTTGACAGCTTGCCTCCATCTGCAGCGATCTGCAGCTGCTGCTTCCCAGACTGCTGGATTGACGTTGCCTGCCTTCAAGTCTCGTTTACAAACGTCTTTGTAGCGAAGAACAGGCCTTCCTGCTGGTCTGGAGCCCGTAGCAAGCTCGCTGTAGAGTAGATCTTTGGGTATACGACCATCATGGATGCGACTGACGTAAGTAATGCAAACATGCTTGAAGTTCCAGCCTGGGCCAGGACGTCCTGAGATCTATTATAGGACATATCCCCCCATCCTTTTTGGGAACTTCCTTTTCTTGAAGAGGAACTATGGTGAGGCTGTAGTACTCAAGTCCGGTCTTGGACTCGAGACCGGACTCGAGACCATTTTTCTATGGTCTAGGACTTGTCTCGGACTCGCTGGTATTCGGATTCGGACTTGTCTCGGTCTCGGCCACTGGTCTTGCCAAATATGGCTTTTGGTCTCGACCGAGTCCAGGTGTCTTTATTATGTTCCCAGTAAGCACACATAAAAGCAGTTTATTTGCGCGTCGTTTATTTGCTCTGGTGTGAGCCGCGATTGATCCAGAACCAGCCAGTTGTCGAGTTATTCAGCACGCGCAATCCCCGGAGTCGAGGAGAAATCGCCGCGTCCATGCACTTCGTAGATGTACGGGGTGCTAGGAACAGACCGAACGGCAGAACTGTATATTGATAAGCCTGCCCCTCGAAGGCGAATCTCAAGAATGGTCTGTGATGGAGGGCTATCTGGATGTGAAAGTATGCGTCTTTCAGATCCACAGTGAAAAACTGCTATTATGAGGTATCACCACATGTCATCATTCTGTTTTCTTTAGATTAGAAGATTATATGATATCAAGGGAATGTCTATACTTAAAAATAGTGGGTGTTGTGACACTGTTTTTGCTTTTAGATCAACAAATGATAACCCAAAATGATTGTGTTGATAATGTCATGCCTAAGACTTGTTTTCCTGTCTTGACTCTGACTCAAATCTTTTTGGACTCGGTCTTGTCTTGGACTCCAACCTCTTTGGACTTGTTCTTGACTTAGACTCGACTAGTCCTGGTCTTGGACTTGTCTTGGACTCGAGAAAGGTGGTATTGACTACAGCCCTACTCTATGGCTCCCTTTGCTAAGAAGGACTGAACTTCTTGTTTCATGACCCAACCCTGCTCAGGGCTGACCATGCAGCATGTGAACCATCCCACTGAATTTCGGTGGACGATACTTAAACTGAATTCTTTACCTTTTTTCCACTGTGTGCAGGACCCACTGAAATATATTTTGAAGATTTTTTCAGGTGTCTAAATACATTACTAGGGGAACCAGTCTCTCGGGACTGGCCTCGGCTGTTGAGCTTTGAGTGATTTTGGTGACCTGGGGCCTGTACCATGAAGCCGGTTTAGGTGGCTAGCCAGCTATGTTTCAGCTTAGTTTCCGCCAACCCTGGGTTTTAGGTACTATGAAAGTAGCTCGGCTTTAATCGGTGTTCGTTGCCATGGTATCTTACGCTGCACGGCTAACCTGCTCCGGGGCAGGTTAAGTTCTGGATTCGAGATCTCAGACTGAAGTTTGACCAATCAGCTGTGAGCAAAGAAACATATAGGTGACGTAATTCCCAGTGTTGGTTGCAATTGCTTTACATTTTCTATCAAATCCTGTGGACATCTCAGCGCAAACTGTAAGACGAGCACATCGTAGAGAAAGAGTTTTTAGCCGGACAAAATCCCCTTGCCTTTCCTGATAGTTAGGCTACTTGTATCAAAGATACAGATTTTCTGCGGAAGGAATATCTTATCTTTGCTAACTTATTGAGCCGCTCATAAATAATTTGCACTTAGCTACTTTACCATAAATGGGATTGCGTTGCGTTTTTTGCAAGTGCTTGCATACTTGCACGGAATCGCAACACGCAAACATAGCCTACTTGCGGTGATGCACAGAATCTAGGAGAAAACACGGTTTGTCGAACCATTCGCAAGGTGGTCCTCGCTCTGCAGGAGTACATTAATAGTCTAATAGTGTTCATTTATTGACCATGTCCATAAGAGAGGCTTTTTATAAAATTGTCGGTAATATTGATAGGGTGACATCACATTTTTTTTTTCTTCCAAAAAGCAAATTTCACAAATGTACTATACAATACAGTACTTGTTAAGCATTATTTTAATATTTTTTTATTCGGTTAATCTTATGATAGGCTTCCCTATAGAGTCATTGAAGGACTATCCTGCACACATGTTGCAATGTCCACTTCTCTAGGAGAACATGAGGCAGATTATATTAATAGAAAGTCCTTTCACAGCCTTAATGTTCAGGTAGAGATTATGTGAACATGTGAAATTATTATTTTCTGTGAGATGAATCTTTAAATTAATAGTAAAATTAACAGATAACAATCTACTTTCTGTGAGTATGTTGTGTCAGCGCTTTGAGGAAAGCTACTTAAATTTGGTACAGTACAAAACACTGTTAATTTGAATTGGGACAGCAAAACCTACACAATAACCCCCTATCATGACCCTCATGTGTCAGTAAAACCATAGTCAAAAAAATTAGAGTTGATCTTTGGCATCCTAAAGGCACGTTTCAACTGTCTTCGGCGCTTAAGAGTCACCAGAGGCATCACAGATAGTGTCTGCATGTGCCATTCTGCACAATATAGCCACCATAGAAAGGAGCCAGAACCACCACAGAAAGCTTCTCCCGATGAAACTGACCCGAACACACTTGACCACCCAGCTGGTGCAAATGTAGTTGCAATCACCATACAATATTACACTTAATAAAAGCACATTGGAACTGCAGATAGGTCTCAAACTGTTTTATTGGTTTTGTGGGATGGGGGAGAGAGAAAGAAAGCAATAGAAAGTTGCATTAATAAATATTCATGCTAAAGTGTTACTTGGTTTAATAAGTTCACTGAGATCAGTTTAATCTAGCTGTTGCATTTATTTTTTAAATGTGGAGCCTCCTCAGCTCACAGTCAGGCTCATTTAGTGTGCAGTCTAGCTCTATAGGCTCCTTTAGTGTGCAGTCTAGCTCTATATATGGCTCATTTAGTGTGCAGTCTAGCTCTATAGGCTCCTTTAGTGTGCAGTCTAGCTCTATAGGCTCCTTTAGTGTGCAGTCTAGCTCTATAGGCTCCTTTAGTGTGCAGTCTAGCTCCATAGGCTCCTTTTGTAAAGGGCCCTGACTGAGTCTGTTTCCACCTGAAACATAATTCCACCACAAACATGATCATTAGAAGTTTTTGGGAGGCTAATCAACTCACAAAAAGGTCCTTGACAAACACCTGTAATGTATGTCAAGGGTTTTAAATCCTTTGTTCACATTTCTTTTGAAGCCTGTTGAGGTAGAGGCTTTAGTTTCTGGGACAGGTTGTGAAAAATCCTACAATAAAATAGATGTGTAACTTGGGCCAGTCCCTGTTTTATGCCACACATTTAAATGTTTGCCTTAATAAAAAGCCCAGTGCATTCACCTCAGCAACTGTCCCAGAACACAGACAGAGTGTCTTCATCATTTCCTCCTCCCTGATAAATAAAAGTAGGCCCATATGTTTCTGGTGTTCTGTCTGCTGCATACTGACCTCTGTGTGGGAGACTGTGTGTGTGTGCTGGCTTCAACAGGGACACTGCATTTCCCTCTATTGCAGAACATACAGTCAGCCATATTTAAAACTTAAAATAGTAATGTATCGCACACGTACCCAGTGTTACTTGCTTAGAGGAGCCAGCACCAGGGTCAGATTGTACAGCACCTGTAATCCCATCCATAATCGGCCGTCCCTTATTCCTATCAGAGCCAACCCAGTGTATTCTGGAGGAGTGGCCCTCCACTGGTTTTCTGAATTTCACTCTTTTTTCGGTTTGCCTCAAACAAATAAAAAAATAATAAAAGGTTGTGTGTAAATAAATACTTACTAGGCTACTTTTAATTATAGTTTTATATTTTGTCTTTATCAGCTGCCAAAAACGTTTGGAGTTTTTTATATATTATAAAAATATAGGCTATATTTACACACCTTAGAGATGCGCGATGGCTATTATTTCATCCGCAACCGCATCACAAAACTCATCATCCGTCCGCCATCCATCCGCACCAACGTTTTTGACCAATTTTCAAAACCACACCCGCCCGCCATCCGCTGATTGAGCGATACAAGGCGCTGCTGATGACAGCCGCGAGACTAGAAAGCTCTCAGAATATCAGCAGTGAACTCCGTCTCTGGGGTGCGTTCCCGAAAGCATCGTTAGCCAACTATGGTCGCAAGTTCCGTCGATGCTTTCGGGAAACGCACCTCAGATCGGCGCGCAGGGATAAACATAAATAAATAGCCTAAATTAAACGCACTTCGGCAAAACTGACCTTATCTGATAGGCAGTAGCGGCCTGAGTTCTGGGTTTCAATAACTAATATGGGGCCCTACCCATATAAAACATAGCCTAAACATAGAACAGAAAAGGCAAGGATTCCTGTTGGTTTGCATCAATTGTATATTATTTTATTACGTGCACTTTCAGCTTCATGAACAGGCAGCTCAATATATAAATAATCCAACCTTATTTGATTAAAACTATATACAATTATACAGCGTTTTAGGTTGGAATAAGCCTCGCCCTTAAATTACTATTATTTGAAGTTAACATTATACAATATACGTAGACCTACTTCACCACAAAACTAGTTTAGGATAAATTCTTTAAAATTGGGGAATGCGTTACGGACGTGAGCGCTCTGAAAGCGGCACTAAAAGACTGCTTTAAAACCAGAGACCTCAAACAGAAAGCACAAAGCCTTTCTTTAAAGTGAATTTCGTTTTGTTTTAATTGTATCTTAATTTTAATCATTTTTTCGTCAACCAAATGCCTGGATTTAATAAGTGAATATAGCAGATATAGCCTAGGAATCAAAACGGATCGCCCGCGCGTGAACTGGCGCGTCTCATAAATTAACCAAAACTCAGCCTATACTTGCCTCACAGACCTGAGAAATATATCTAAAATGTCTACTTCTAAAAAGAACATTTCAAAACGAAAGAAAACACTGCTCTCTGTTTATGTAATCCGTATGAAATGTGCATTTCTCTCTGGCGCGTTCACTGCGAAGATCATGATCAGCATCGTCAACTTCATCTTTGCAGGCAAAAATAACACAGAAAACACGTTTATAAACAATTAAATTGTCTCCTTGTTATAGGCCTTTTCGACATATTCATAATCATTACTTTTACCGGTTCTTTGTGACAACTTTTAGGTGCTTTATTGGCAGCGCGCCACCCTTACATGTTACATGAATGAACGCCTCACCACAACATCAGCACCGAAAACATGGGGATTTTTTACAATAAATGACAAGCTGCTAGTGACGTTAGTTAATCGCCTGTCCGCGGGTGCAAATGCAAAGTTGCAAAGCTGATTTAATCATGGTAAAACTGAATTAATTTACAAAATAGTTTTCATTTGTATTTCAGCACTTCGCGAATGGACAGCGGTGTATTCACACCCTTTCTTTTACTGTCTATCTATGGTCACACCGAACGCGAATAGAGCGTCAAATATGCGTCTTAGACGCTTGAACATATATTTTTCATTTGATTGGTTCAACCGCCCGCCACCCGCCCGAATTTAATTAAAATATTTTTTTTCGTCACGTCATCCGCCCGATCCGCGGTTTATCCGCGGAGTCCGCGGCTGTAACCGCCAACCGCGCATCTCTAACACACATACATTCATAGCCTATATATACATCATTTCACATGAATAAAGAACGTATTTATTTAGCTTACACATTAACGCAATCAGCAATCTTTCTCCAACAGTCTTCTCTTGCTTTGGCAGCAGAGACCGTATTGTTTCGAGCTTGTAATACATATTTAAATTCATCGTAATTCTGAATGATTATCTCTTGCTCCGCGGAAAGAAAGTATCGCTCTCGCTCTATCCATATCGAACGTGATTGGTTGTTCGGTGCCAACGTCACTTTGGTATGTGCACGCGCTCGTGGAGTAATCATAGCTTAAGATCAAAGCCTGAGTTGACAGAGAAAGTTGATGAGCTGCTTCATGGTACCAATAAAGCCTGATTGCATCGGTTTGGTTTTGTCAACTCAAAACTAATCCTGTAACTCTGAGTTTGTTCAGCTACCTTCATGGTACAGGCTCTGACCTGAAGCAGTTGACTGGCAGGAATGAATTATTATTATTATAATTATTTATTATACTATTATACTATTTATATTAGGCCTCCTGAGAGGAAGCAAACTTGACAGGGCCACAACGTTTTCGGGCGGACACTGCGATTTGCGTTCGCTGGAAACCGATGTGTCCCAAAATGTCGGTGGCAGCAGGTGCGATTTCCTGAGGGCTCTGCGAGGGAGCGAGATGTTGATGTTTGCTCACAGGGGGGACCGCCCTGAGAGGCTGCATCGCGTCAGGGCCTCTTTGCTGAAGCCTTCCTCACCTGAATGACAGTCCTCAGATCTGCCATCAGTTTGAAGGACTTCGGCTGGGAGTGCTGTCTCTGGCTCCAGGTCTTTTGTGGGGGAGCATGAGAGGCAACACTCTCCTTCTGCTGCTGCAGGTGTGACGAGTTGGCAGCTGCCTCGTGGGACCGCCCCCTGGCAGCAGACCCAAGAGATCTGGAACAACGGCGGGGGATTAGCTGTTTAAATGCAGCTGACTGTCGCTTTGCCTTCTGAAACCTTTGAGTCAGGACGACAGTATTGACTGCATTGCCTAAAAGGCCAGAAGGTGAAAGAGGGGCATCGAGGAGGAAGGCCCTGCCCTTCTCCCCAATGCCCGACAGGTTCAGCCACACGTGTCTCTCCGTAGCTACTAATGCTGCCATAGAGCGGCCGATGGCACGGACCTTCTCTTTAGTAGCACGGAGAGACAAGTCAACCGCTCAACGAAGTTCAATAGTATCGTCGAGGGTGACCTCCCCGCTGTCGTCCACCTCTTTGAGGAAATCGGCCTGCTATGTCTGCAATATCCCCATTGAATGCAGGCATGCACCAGCCTGACCCACCGTCATATATGCCTTCCCCACCAAGGCCAATGTAGTATGGCAAGGCTTGGAGGAGAGCGCCGGAGCTCTCAGGGATAATGCAGCGTCGGGTGAAAGATATGAAGCGAGAGTTTCTTCCACCCGCGGCATCACCCCCATAACCGTTCTCTTTCGAGCCCAAAATGGATTAATATATATGAAAACTGGGGCTTGATAATCAGGACTAGAACGGTTTACTCCACGATCTTGACACTTCGTTGTGGAGATCAGTGAAGAAAGGAAGGCTCCGGCGTGAAGGCTGTGAGCAGGTTTGCAGGAAGCGTTCATCTATTTTGCTTTTTGTGGTTGCTTCCTGCTTTTCTGATGGCCATTCGATATTTAATTTGACCACTGCCCTGGTCACAACCTCTGCAGCTCCTCGAAGACAGGAGAATGAGGTGGTGAATCCTCTCCTGCCTAAATGCCCAAAATATCTACCTCCTCTGAGCCAGATAGTTCGAGCATCGGGTCCTTGTCTTGGGTGGAAGAAGAGAGAGCGGGCTTCCGACTCCTGAACGTGACCAATGGAGCTGACTGCTGATTGCTGAGAAAGGGCAGAAGCCGTCTCAACATTCACCAGCTCCATTGGCGAACCCCATGAGTGAAGACATCGTGCTGCCTCAACAGACGTTTGTCCCGACCCACGGGGAACGCAAGCCTGGCCTGATTCATCTAACAGGGCTAGGCGGGAGCGGTGCGTCCTGAGAGGCAGAAAATCAAAGTTTGCACACTCCCAGACAAACAACACACTAGGGTGTGTGTCACCCTCGCTCAAATAGAGCTGGCAAGGGGTCACACTGCCTGTATTGTTTCTCCTTATTTGCCATATTATATATATATATATATATATATATATATATATATATATATATATATATATATATATATATATATATATATATATTAGGGCTGGGAAAAAATTAATCGTGATTAATCGCATCCAAAATAAAAGTTTTGTTTACATAAAATATGTGTGTGTAGTGTGTATAATTATTTTGTATATATAAATACACACACATGCATGTATATATTTAAGACAAATGTGTTATTAATATAAAAAATATGTATATTTATATATAATATAAATTATGTATAAATATATATACATTATATACATGCAAATATTTCTTAAATATATACATGCATATGTGTGTATTTATATATACAAAATAATTATACACACTACACACACATATTTTATGTAAACAAAACTTTTATTTTGGATGCGATTAATCACGATTATTTTTTTCCCAGCCCTAATATATATATATATATATATATATATATATATATATATATATATATATATATATATATATTATATATAGATATATATAGATATATATAGATATATATAGATATATATAGATATATATAGATATAGATATATAGATAAGGGCTGATATAGTGATTTCAGACAGACAACACCAAACAAGACAGTACAGTCACACTCTTGCTGAAGATCAGAAAGCTGAGGCTGTTGTGATCCGGCATCCTTTTATAGCTTCCGCATCACCGTAACATGCAGCATCACGAGTGACGTAATGGCGCAACACCAATCGAGATTGGACTCTATACAGGCTTCAGATGCATCACACTGAAGATGTTCCCTCGAAAGGGAACAATTTATTTCTACACAGGCATCTTCTAACTTCATCCCCATGCCAAATGTACAGTGTTTCTAGTGGAACTTTTAACCAGACTGTATCCTTTTTTCTTTTTTTAATAGTGTTTAATCCATCTCAAACCTCAAACGAATTAATTGTAAATTCAATCCTTTAAAAAACAATAACATAAGATGTTTTTCTCAATTTTAAAATATAATTGTTTACAGTTTTTGATTATTTTTTATTATAAAAATAATAATAATAACAACAATACTATTTAATGAGTACATCTTAGATCAACTCACCTCAGTCAACCCTTTTGTAATTTAATATTTAATTACTTTTGTAATTAAATATTTAATAACATGCAATTTAATACTTTGCCGTGCATAGCAACAAATTGTTGTTTAGGGAAGTGTTGTGGTGGTGCTTGTTTCTATTTGCAGTTTTGGTAAAGAAATAAATTCAAAATGTATTTTGAAAAGGTCCTTTTTACCAAGGGGCCTTTAGCCTTTTTGCTCCCTGCTTTCCGTTCAATTAAATTCAGCAACAAGGGAATGATCATATCATATATCGTCACAATCGCATTTTGCATACGATGGGTAGACATTTCAGTTATTTGAGTTCCATAATGTGCTCACACACCGTGTTTAAAACAAACTACAAAAACAATTGAATCACTATGTACATAGCTGTTAACATTCCCAAAAGAAATTTGTTTTTTGATGTATTTTAGCTTAACATCAGCCTGCCCAGGGACTACGGGTGAGAATTAGCTCTTGAGCTAAAACCCGGTATAATGCATCTTCCCCTTTGAGGTTAATGTCTATTGTACGCTGTCCCTGTTTCTCCAAATAAATAAAAAAATAAAAAATAAAAAAAATGTGTGACTTCTCAGCACCCCTCATCTACACTGACACGACATGTTTTGCCTTTGCCTGCAGTTCCAGAGGAGCAAACGAGCGTCTGGTTGAGCAGAGAACTGGCTGTTTTGCTCGAGCGATTTATCTCCGTTTCTCTGTTCTCTGTTCTCTTTGGTGGCAGGATCTTGCTGCAGGACAGAGTCTGCTCATTATGGCTCAGCACAGGGCTTGATGTAATTACACTCTTCGCTGGCGCTTCAGGTGCTGCAGTGCCTGTTTGATCTGTGTTATTGGACTGGGCAGCTTTTGAAATGGCAGAAACATACACACAAAACAGAATTGGACTTGCTTGAACCAAAAAAAGAATAGACCATATTATAATCTGCATCTGAAAATCTGTTTAACAATGAACACTATACGGTGCTGAATGAATTTGCGGGCTTTAAATTATTTAGAGTTGCATTTCAGTGCAAAAACTCCCTCAGTCCAGTTTAACAAGGTGCTGGTTTTGTGCTTTCTAAGAATGTAATGGTTCTCAATCCCAAAATACACCACAGTAAGAAGTGCTTACATCCACTACACAGGGAATAAGGGGGCGATTTCAGACACAAACATTGTCATTTTGTGATTCACAACTTCTTAATTGAAACTTCTGGTAAATAAAACCATATCAGAAAGGTATTTATGGGTAACACATAATACAAATTTATTGATCTTTGTTAATTTTAGTTAATACAAATGCAAATGTTCATTGTTAGTTTATGTCAGCTGCAGGTCCATTAAATATAGGATATGACTTGACTTGAATAATGCATCAGCAAAATTGAATGAACATAAAAGGTTAATATATGCTTTAGAACTATATTGTTTGGTCTTCAACTACGAACATTTAAATGAATCATTTGATACAATGAAATTGTGTGCATAAATATTTTTAAATTTTACTTATATTTAAAAAAACTGTATATACAGCAGTGACTAATTTATGTAATTAGGTCTACATCTACACCGTTAACCCTTTCCTTTACTCTTCAACCCACCCTTAAACCTAACCTTACCACAAAACCTGTCCATATAACCTTTATATAAGTGTTTTGGAATGCAACATCTGTAAAACCTAACAGCACTATGTACTCAATTAAATTGAGTTCACTGCACACAAATAAAATCAAAACTTGAAGTGGCTTGAATGACTGAAGCAGAACTCAAACTGAATGAGTTATAGAACATTTCTAGTATAGTTCTATTTCTTGTATAGTTAAGTTAATTAATCATCAATTAAGTGATGATTGATCATTGGTGATGACCACCTGCTGTTAACAAGCAGAATCACTGAAGGAAAGAGAAACACAAGAAATACAAGGTTTAAGGTCACCATGATGGAGATAAGCATTTGCTTTAGTCGGGCTCTTGACCCTTGGTGTTTGAGTGCAAGTTTTTCTTTGTCTGTTGTAACTGAGTGTTTATGGAACATTTGTTATGGCACAAAATTCAAGGAAAAGTATGGTAGGGTGATGATGGTCAGGATTTGATGATGACAGTCATCACTTAATGTTTTCATTGACTGATAGTATTGAGAGTCTAATATCTGATTATATTATTAGATGTATTCAAAACTAAGATTCTACAACATAATAGCTTATGTTATGACTATCAGATATTGTGAAGAATTTTCAGGAAATGTAATTCATTACCAAAACTAATCAGATTTTAAAAACCTCTATGGTATCATGCTGACTTACACAGACATCAAGAATCAGCATATGAATCTCAACAATGGTGACCATTAAAAACTGATTCATACTGCAATGCATGCTGGGTACTACCGTAATACAAAACTTATCCATGGTTCCCAGCATGCATTGCACCATTATTCATTTTTAATGGTCACCATTGTTGAGATTCATATGCTGATTCTTGATGTCTGTGTAAGTCAGCATGATACCATAGAGGTTTTTAAAATCTGATTTTATCAACAATGGGTACAGCAGAATCACAGTTCTTTTATAATGAATAATACAAGTTATATATCACCGGTTTAATCAGAGATTATTCTCTTGATAAGATCAGAGAATCAAGACACCAAATGATGATTCATCATTCCATAAATCATCATAAAAACACAACCACATGCTCATATTTTCTTTTGGCTTTTGTGCCATAACAAATGTGTGTAATAAACACTGTTACAGCAGCCAGAGAAAAATTGGTGTTATAAAGTCAAGGGTCAAGAGCCCAACTAAAGCAAACACTGACCACTATCATGGTGTCTTTAAATGAAACAATAAATCACCATAATCTAAACCTCTGTTCATTCACAATAACAACTTCTGTAGACGCATGATAAAAGTCAAACTGGTTAGTCATAAGTGAAGCTGGTAATGCTGTTTGTGGAGTTGATCAATCCTCCTCTGCTGAGATCTTTACAGATTTAAACATATTTTATCTTGATTTCATCTAATGTTGTTGTTGGAAGTCAGTTGTAGTTCTTGTGTTTCTCTTTCCTTCAGTGATTCTGCATGTTAGCAGCAGGTGTCAATCACTAATGCTCAATCATCACTTAATTAATCACTAAATTTCTTGACTGCAATGTCTACTTTTAGTGAACTCAACTGAAATAAGTTCAGAGTACTCATAACTACTGTTTTTAATAAACTTAAATTAATTGAGGTAATCTGTTTCCTCAAATGTAATGAGTTATCTTAACTCATTGGATTTGACATTGTGTGTGAAAACTCATTGGATTTGACTTTAAGCAGTAACTGCAAGTGCTCTGAGTTCATTTAAAGTTTATCATTTCACTGTTTTTACTCAGTAAAGTGAAGTTTCAGCTATATACAGTATTAAATGCAGTGTAAAGTTTAATTGTGTATTAAGAAATATTATTGTTTTAGTGAACTCGATTAAAATAAGTTTACTCATAGCAGAGTACTCATAACTATTGTTTTTTTAAACTTAAATTAATTGAGGTAATCGGTTTCCTCAAATGAAATGAGTTAGCTTAACTTGTCGGGGTTTACAGTGCACAATAAGTACACTGTACCTAATATAATTTTTTATAGTGTCCTTTTTACAATGTTATATGTAGTTACTATAGTAATTACTATAAATTACCTAACTCTTTAAAGCTGCTGTCCGTAACATTTTTAAGTTAAAAATAATCCAAATTAATTATTTTTAAAAAACCATATTCAGCCAGTGTTCAAAACTATCTGCTTGCCGTAGCTAGATTCAAAACGGTTAGCTTGTAATAATGATTTTAATTCCAGTGGTACTGGTGGGTTTTCGCGGGAAATTCGAGCATGTCTTTGCGTCATTACGTCACATCCGTACACATAAAGAAAGAGTTTCTGCTAGCCGGCTATACTGCGCGTGAGGAGATGTAGAGATAGGCTTTTCTCGCAGCACTTTACATGATTAAACTTATGGCGGATCCAGAAAGATCCAAACAACAACCATCAGTGTCAACTGGAGATTAACCAGTTATAAAACCCAAAAGACTTTGTACTTCGGATTTAAGGTGGAAAGAGAAAGAAACCGTCTCATGCGAACACAAGGATACACATCGGTGGGGCTTTTGAAAGGTGCATGAACTCCCGAAGGGGTTCGAAACGGAAGATGAGACAGCTTTTTCTGCTGAACAAGTAAGACATTTCAATAGTTCAATCGTGTAACAGTAGCCTACGTTTACTTAATTCACACAGTTATGGAGTTTCCTTTGTTGTGCCTTTCTCGTTTAGCTATTATGGAGAATATGATTTCTGAACTACAAAGGTAATCATAAAAAACATTAAATAACGTTAGTCACGCAATGCTGATGTTGTTAACATGAACAATTTGAGAACAAAGTAGGCTATGATTTGCACGGTTGCTGTAAATCGCGCTGATTAAATCTAACGATCGCTTGTCATGTCGAATGCTTTTTCCACCCTTAGTTGATCAGAACAAAAATGGATGTTACTTACTTGTTCAGAAGACATTTTCCAAGGTGAAAATTCGTATGTTGGTCAAGCTTTCAAAAAGTGAATCTGTGATTCTGAATGACAGTATCCACACAGCGCGGTGATTGACAGCAGCACTCGCCTCAAAACACTGTGTTTATCCGCGCTGTTTCATGCCGATTTACAACCCACGTAAAGATTATAATTCCGCGAATCACTGCAGTTACAGATTTCGAACAGAGATGGCGATAAAAAGGGAAATTGCTACGGACTGCAGCTTTAAGTTGTTAATTATTAATAATAATTATTATTAATCAATACTTAAATGACACTATAACATAGATACCGTAAAATAAAGTGTAACCCAATTATTTTCTATAATAAAATTAAAACTTTAAAGACCATATTTTTCATAGTTCATGTTTACTATGTAGGCTATAACTAATGTTAACAAATGGAACCTTATTGTAAAGCCTTAAGTTACCACATTGTGCAAATGATATACATCAACTCTATCACTATAATAGCATTGTTTGGTATATTTAGGTGTTTGCTAAAAGAAAAAACAACAACAACTGCAAGCCAAACTTACCAGTTCAATATTTAAATTTCCTAGAATTTATATCCTCCTATGTAAATCTTGGTGGCCATCAAAAACACTGCACATTCACAGCGGTCTCTTTAATGACAGAGGTCTGGTTTTACAACGCAAATGACTATATGAAGTGAGTATTTACAGAGCATTATCTTGCCTTCCATCTGAGCCCTGCACAGTCATTATCTCGTTCCTGGTTTTGTTTTTGTGTATTCGAGCCACATTTGTTTCCATTTGTGTGCATGCACAAAAAGCTGGCACAACATTATTACGCCAAAAGGGCACGATTAGCATCCTGGTCCACGTCTGGTTCACTATCTTTGTGGGGGCTCTCTATAGACGAAATGGTTTTTATATTGTACAAACTGTATTCTATCCCCTCACACTAACCCTACCCCTAAACCTACCCATCAGAGAAAACTTTCTGAATTTTAACATTTTCATAAAAACTCATTTTGTATGATTTATAAGCTTGTTTTCTCATGGGGACCTCAATTTAGGTACCCATGAGTCTGTGTGTGTGCATTTAGATTGAAGTCCCCATGGGATAGAAAAACAAGCACGCATGCACACACACACACCACGCACGCACGCACGCACGCACGCACGCACGCACACACACACACACACACACTTATACCTTGTAGCTTCAGCTCGAGCTGCCTTTAGATTGCCATTAACTCCTGGATAAGATTTAATATTGTTTGGCTTTGATATGGATTAAAGCATGCTGTTGTACATAGTTTCAACGCCACCACGTCTAATGAGCACTGCCATAAAAT
This sequence comes from Chrosomus eos, assembly GCA_036326025.1. Taxonomy (NCBI): domain Eukaryota; kingdom Metazoa; phylum Chordata; class Actinopteri; order Cypriniformes; family Leuciscidae; genus Chrosomus; species Chrosomus eos. The sequence goes on from CM070828.1 coordinate 27,582,648, forward strand.
GAAATTTGGCATGTGAACTGACAGGGTATTTGTTAATGGAATAGATATAGTGGCCATAACAAGCATTTGGACCAATAATGTATCCATTTCTTTGCATTATATAACAAAATATCAAACTAAGTGGCATTTATTTTAAAGGAATACAGCACAAACACGCTTTTCAAGCAAAACATTTGACAGTAATTACATTTTACAATAATAAATACAAGCTTATTTAAATGATAAAACAATGTATTATTCAAAATGTAGACGGAAGTCATTTGATGGGCTGACTTTATGCAATAACGTTTGGAGTCAAGTTCTTTCATTTAATTTAATTTTTGCAAGAATTATTTTTTGTATACTTTTATTCAGCAAGGATGCTAAAGTGACCAAAAGTGACAGTAAAGACTGTCCAAGAATCCAAGAATTCTGAAAAAAAAAAAAAAGATTCACGATTTCCTCAAAAATATTAAGCAGCACCACTTTTTCAACATTGACAATAATAAGATATGTTTATTGAGCACCAACTCAGCATATTGGAAGGATTTCTGAAGGATGATGTGACACTGAAGAGAGTAATGACTGTTCAAAGTTCAGCTTTGTCATCGCCAAAATATATTTATCCACTAAAAACACTGTTTAAACATAATAGCAAAACTGTTGCAGAAATGTCAGTTTATGCTCTTGCCTCATTTGTTTGCATATGCAGTTTCAGTTTGGTGTGATACTAATAGAATAACACAGTCTCATCCCAAGGCGTCAACTAACTGACGCTTCTGACCATGCGTCAACATGCCGACGCACATGGTACCCCTTAAGCGTCAATATGAGATGCTCATCCTCGGGCGTCCTCGGGCGTCATAAAATGACGCGCACCCTTTAGCGTCAGTTAGATGACGCTTCCGTTGTGGGTAGGTTTAGGTCTGGGGTAGGGTTAGGATTAGACCACTAGAAGGCGCGTCTCATATTGACGCTTAAGGGGTACCATGTGCGTCGACATGTTGACGCATGGCCAAACATGGTCAAAAGCGTCAGTTAGATGACGCCTTGGGTGTGAGACTGGGCTGAAAAGAAATACATTCCAACATTTACTGAGTGTGACATCCTAGAGTTTCTGAATACGATTTAGGGCCACTGTATGTGCTTTTGTATAATTGGATATACTTAGAATAAATGGATGTGTGCTGTTTACATGAAAGTAGTTATTGTATGTCTTTGAAAAGAGCAGTTCAAACTCATTTTTTTTTAATAAAGAACGATTTTTGGTGATCCTAACTCACAGTCTGGACAAAGCTAAATGAAAATGCTCTTTTTTTGGCATTTAAGAAAAGGCTGCTTTTTGATACAACTCAGTAATGATAGAAGTAATGTCTTTTCACTTCCACCAATCCTCAAGGGGTTTGACCCCAGTCACGAGTCATACGTCTATTTCTAGGAATGAGAGTGGTAATGAATGTGAACATGTTTGTGTCTGACACTGTTTATTTTGGCAACCTCCCATCGCCCATCTGCTTCATCTCAATTTTCCACCTCTCCCTCTCTTTTTCTTCTTTCTATTCTTCACACTGATCCACTCCATCTTATCATGGTTGTGTGAATGAAACACTCTTTTAAAGAGGCTAAATGAAAAGGCTGAGAGAGCTTTCCACGCAGGAAGCCAAGCAGCCGCATTATTATTCAAATTCTCCTGGGAATACAAATATTACTGAAATTCGCATGATTGCCGAAATGGAGTGCCATTACTTTGAGTAATTCCATGATGATTCAGAACAAGAGGAGGAAAACAAAGAAAATCCAAAGCTTAACGTTTAAGTGTATGCATTACATGATAATAAGAAAAGGACAAATTCAGGCATCATTGTTTTTATAAATAAAAGAAAGGACACACTCTTATCTTGGTACTTTTTAACTTGAATATTAAACAATCAGACAATCAATCTTATAGAAAATAAATTAAAATGAATTGTTGATGATATGTACATCTGAAAAAATAAATAAATCTTCAGAACTTTAATGTGATTATGGATTTTATATGATCAACAAACATACATGCATATAGTTTTATGCAGATTTTTTAATAAGCAAGGTACTCTGTAGTCCTTACTGACAATTTTATTAGACTAGAATTGTATTATTTATTAACCACAAAATTAATCATTTTTAAAATAATTATAAAAATACCTTTTGCTAAAATTGCTCTTAAAATTCTTGTCAAATTAATTTAATTTATCTTAGTTTATGTTTAGGTGATGATAGCCATATTAAACTAAACCTGTCCTGCAGTGAACTAAAAATTTGCATTGTGGGGCATCAGTAAGGACTTCTGTAAGCACCAACCATGCTCATGTATGAATGAATGTTATTAGATTTAGTGACACAGGTACACACACAGTATAATAAAGAAACATGCAAGAGTATAAGTGTCTGAGAAACACATTTTAAATGCTAATTAAAAAAAAAAAACATGCAAAAGGATACTGAATATCACACTTTTGGATTACATATTTTTGATATGCCGTTCAGACTGCTGACTACTTCTTACAAATTATGACTGGCTGCACATGCTAAGAGCAAATAATAGATGTTAACTTCAATAACATTTTTGCAGTAATCATTCTAGGTCTTACAATGTGTTTATATTTATGCTATCGTGATAAATGTTTGCTGTAGAAAGTTTTTTGCTGTTTGCTGACATTTCCTTTAGAATAAAAAATGATGTGCCCAGTGCTTTATAGAGATTCACTCCTACTTGATATTCCCATCTTAGCAACTTTCAATAGCGTTAACCCAAACAACAAGTTCCCAGAGACTGGAGTGCATCTTAACATGTCACACTTTTTTTCTAAGCATTGACTTATAGTTAAGCTTTCGGTACTAAGTGGGTTGTTTCTCCATGTTTTCCGGTGGTTTACCATTTGGGCATTTTAATATTAACACAGACATTTCCAAGAAAAGGCCTACGCTCTCCCGTTCCCATTTCCCAGCCTCTTTCCCTTGATGAACTTGCTGCTTAGATGCTCAGGTCAGAACGCCCTCATTATAAGTACATGAACCACTTCTGCACTTACCCGAAAAGCCATAAATTACAAGTGGGGATCGGTTTTAGTCTTTATTCAGTCTACAAGGGTCAGAAAAGATGGTGACTCCAATTAATAGGACATATATAGAAGTTTTGAAGAGGCGCTTTAATTCTTTGGCATTTTGCGCTTGCACAAATTAAATGTCTGCTAATGACAAATCACACTTTTATGAGGAGCAATGTATACTGTCTCTTAAACCCTGATCATTAACTTCTTTTATTGAAGTTCTTGACTTTGACATTCAGAGCACTGGGCAGGAATCACATTAATTTTACACAAATTTATGTTAAGGTGTTCTTGTTAGCAATGGGCCACTTCAGTCAGCTGCAGGGAGACATTGTAACTGTGCCCGGTGTTTTCCACTTACACCAATTAAACAACTGTATCGTTTAATGAGCTTTAGAAATGTGCCAAAAAGTGGATATTGAAGACTTTAAAAGTGTTTTCTATAGACTGTGAAGGGACCAAAAAAAACAGTCTCCCTGCAGCTGGGCAAGTCAGTTTACTTGAGGAGTTCCTGATACTGCTCAGAGCGCAGGAAGCGACCGAAGGAGTCTTTCTCCATCAGGGTGTAGATCCGGCTCTGAGCCAGCTCGAAGGTGGCGGGAGAAAGATCAACCAGGTTCCTCAAAGTCACATCTTTGGTGAAGTGGTCGATGTTCACCTAAAAGCACGATGTTGGTAATAAGGAAGAAGTGTATACAAGTCAGTCACAAGATACTGCAAATTGGACACACATAATGAGTAAAAAAACACATTATGTCAACATTGGCAGAGACTGAGAACTCTAGGGGGGCTGTGGAGCAGTCAACCTCCCGGAATAGCTAGTGCAAGAAGAACAAAAATGCCAATTGGACTGATTCCCTGTGGTTTCCACACTCTATTTCACCTGGTCATTATACTGATTTCATTGGTTTCCTTACATAATCTGGTATAGCAAAATGGATATAAAGTCTTTGACTTGTGTTATTTAAAAACGTTTTGCAAGCAGCAACAACTCTTTCCATTTGTTTTGACTATGCCCTGCTCATCTATAGTTTTATATTTATATGCAATTGGATAGTTTTGTATTATTGTAATATGCAATATCAATGTGTTGGATCCTAATATTGAATGAGGAAACAATGACAGAATTAGCTAAAGTTATGTTAAAATGGCAATAAGTCTGTCTGCATTTCAGTGCTTTTCAAAATAGTTACGGTAACTAAGAAACAAATGGCTATTGTAACATTTATCAATGTTCGTATTTATCTAATGGCTATAACAGATACTTTAAACCTCAGCACACGGCTGTGTAAACTTCCTGATACAAACTTTTTTCAATAACATCGTTTGATAAATGATTTTTCAACCGTTAGACTAAATAGACTTATAGTAAATATACTTACTACAAGGACAGCATGGGTTACAGGGTTAAAACCTACAACATTTTGGCTATTTGAAAAATTAAATGACCTCCATGCATAAGGCATGTTTTACTTGCTGGGACCAGCATGGGATGCTGGTTTGCTGATCTCCAGCATGGGAAGCAGAAGTGCATGGTGAACCAGCAACACCAACTCAGTTTTGCATGAAAACAGCATGACCATCAAATATACTAGCACTATATTAGCACTAGCCTAGACCAACATGGAATTCATGCTAGTTTATGTTGGATATTTCAACCGGGCTGGCTATAACTCTAGTAGAAATCCCCATTTTCATTAGCTTACATCCAGCTTGAGATGCTGAAATAGGCCTATCAAATATAAGTAACCAAGTTAAAACAAGGAGCTGCACTTAAAAAAAATGGTAATATTAGGACTGAAACAACTAATCGATAAAATAGATTAACCGATACTGGAAATAATCGAATTTGATTAATGATTAGTCGTGTCTGAGCGCTGTGCATGGAAACCATTTACCAACTCGCTTTACAGCATTGTATAATACATTTATATTGACAAAACATGTGGAAAATTGCAGATAATACAGAGTGAGTCTCTGCAGGAGTTGGCGATGCGCATGCATCTATAGCACGTGTTCATGTTTTCATTTGGTGTGCTTTTTATACACAAAAGTCATCTTTTCCGTGCATGCTATGCACATTATACCAGTTGGTGTTGACTTTAATTTGTTGTCTAGCAACAGCATTCTGACAGGACTTTTGTTTTTTTAAAATGAAAAGTAAAATATGTTAGGTTTAATAACTTATGGGTAGGTAGGTTAAAGGTTAGGGGTTTATGCAACTGCATGCATTTAAAATAATATCAGTCGGCTCGTTCCGTGACCATTTTAAATAGGCTACATGAAGATTGATAATTTCTTTCCTAAATCTAAGCCCAAACCTTTCCATAAACCTACAGATTATACCTACCCAAGTTAAATGTATAAAATCGAAGCTCAGAAAACACATCAGCATTTGGAAAATGCTTTGCAAAAAGCAATACCAATGAAATAGCTCTATGGGTTTAGATCTTCTACAAAGCGCATACAGACCGCTCTTTCCATACTAGGAAACCTTGGCTGTAAATGTCCAAATCATATTCATTATATATTATTAAATTGTCAACAAGGGTTGGCAGGTTTGCGTAACAAAACCAGCCCAATTGCTATTCAAAACTCACCCAATCACGGCCAAAACTAGCCCAAATTTGGGATATTTCCACTGATTAATCGATTAATCAAATAAACAATCGACAGATTATTCGATTATCAAAATAATCGTTAGTTTTAGCCCTAGTATTGAGCTCTAATAACCATTCTCAGTATCCTGAAGGTACATTTATTTGAATCAAAGTTAATTTCCCTTAAAAAAAGCTTGCAGATACTTAATTACTTTACAGTTTTTTTTATATCTCCTTGGGGACGTTCAGTGGGGAGAACATGGGCCTCAGCGTTTATACAGTGATCTAAACCACTGATAAACATATTTTCACAGGAGATGATTAAAGGGTCTGATGGAGAACTGCTTCCTTCTACTGTATCTTTGAAGCACAGTGCTTTTTATCTTAACTTTGATTAGCACATTAAAAATCAGTGACAAAACAAACAAACCTCTTTGGGCCCACCGGTCTGAATGAAGTCCTCATAAATCTTCTTGGCTTTAGTGGCCATTTTAAGGGGGGACTTGGTCTTCTTGAAGCGCTCACAAGCCTCCCAGAACTCAATATTCTCCTCGCTGAACTCAGATCTAAGAAAGCTCTTGAAGGTGGCCAGGCCGTCTATGGAATAAAAAATGTGGAAAAGCTATTAGAGTGAGTACAGCTCTGTGTGTTCTTTTTGTACTAATGTGTTGGTGACACGCTGCCACCGGAGACCCCTGTCCCGACGGCTCTTAACATCCTTATCCAAACATTACCACTGTGCACGCCTAAGGCACACAGCCCTTAATGCAATTTCTCTCCAGTTCGTGTTGTATAACAGCATGAGCCATTCAAGTGCCACCTGATTCAGCTCGGTGGATTAATCAATGTAATTATTCACCATTCAATGCAAATTTATTTTTAGATTTGCTATTGCTTGTGAGAATGTGTTAGCTTCAACAAAAAGATATGCTCTTATATTTGAATAGAAGCTTATATAAAAATCCAATATGGCACAATTAAGCTAATCTATTCAAACAATTCTCTCTTAAATGAAATAAAAAAAAAAATTCCAAGGCAAATTGTTGCAATTAAACATAACAAACTGGCTTTGAAACATATCATTGAATGAATAACAAAGATTTGTTTTCCCAGCTTTGGAACGGAATAATGAAATAATTCAGTAATTCTGTGCAGACAAAATGATCTTTTGCCAACTGGTTTGTTAAGGCTTGCTTGTGTTTTTGTAAAGAACAACAACAACTTGTCAGAAAAAGAGAAAAGTTCACTTTAAAAAAATTATATGATATGATATGATCAATAAGTTATGACATCATGGGCCCTATCTTGCACCCAGTACAATTGACTTTGTACACCGAACTTCGACTTTGTACATGTCTCATTCCTATTTTGCACCCAACGCAGAGCGGACTTTCACTCTACAGAAGCACGTTGGTAAATTAGGGAATGAACTTGCGCTCCCGGGAGGCGGTTCAGCGTGTTCCGCCGCAAATGTTCCCTGGTGCTATTTTGCAGTGTCAGAAAATAATTCCGCCACAAACCAGGAAAAACCTAGTCTAAACTAGTCTAAACCTAGTGGCGCGTTATTCAGATGCTATTTTAAGGGTGTATGCCTGGCCATAATGTAGCGTGTGCACAATGCGCACACTTTGCTTCTCTCATTTATACATACGCAGCAGTTCCCATTTTTGCAAACCATACATAATCAAAAGTATTACCACACGAGGGAAATCATTGTGGTGCCCATGAAGATGTGAAAAAATAGGCATAAATCTAGTTTACACATTTACCCAAATTATTATACGCCGTTTTACCAAAGCTAATTTGAATGGGTTTCTCCCATCCCCATACAATGTCACTTCTCTGTATTTTACGGCCCTGACAAGAACGTCTGTCTCCTCGGCTGTGAACCGCTCTTGGTGTGCGCCTGGCAAATGCGCCATCATAATAGCAATCCGCCATGGAACAAGCGCATCTGCTTTTAAAGGGAATGTGAGATGACGCTCTGATTGGTTTGTTGCACGTTACGCCCAAACCACACCTATGAGTAATGTAGGATATTGTGTTGGTAAAATGAGAAATTAAGTTCTGGCTTCAATTGCAATACAAATGCTTACTTGCTCAGACTATTCTTTTGGATATACTTTTTATTGGACTTTCTTCTTGCAATCCAACGCATTCTCACCCCAAGGCGTCATCTCATGCATCAGATTCATCTGTGGAATTTTTGTTTGTGTGCCTTTCTAGAAATGTCCCTAATAAAGCAAAATCTGAAGAAGAAGAAGAAGAAGAAAAAACCTCATAGGAACATCTTCAATTGAAAAAATAAAATCATTTAATAAATAAAGCAAAGCAAAAAGTGGTCGTTTTAAATAGGGATAGTGTTATGATTACGCTAGAAATTATAATTAACTCAAGCCTAGAAGTCTATGGTATGTTCTCATTTAGAAATGTATGTTTATATATGTGTAACTCAGAGATAATCACCTTTTTATGGTTATAAAATACTTTTAGGGAACATTCTCATAGATGTGTAGCTTTTAAAGCCTAAAGTGCCCGTTCAAGGACAAGCTGTTTACACATACCGAAACAAGTGCATCAGTGCCACTTTATAGATTTCGGTTCTCAACCGACAGATATAAACAAAGTTTTAAAATGTGTTTTACAGCCTCAACAGTTAAAGTAAACCTTGGTCATGCCTGAAAGAACATTTAAGATGTCAAGATGCAACCAAATAACCATTAAGATAATCATCATACTTACAGCTGCTGGAGAGGACTTTCTCAAGGGACTCGCGCCATTGGCCCGCTTCTTCAGGTGTGGGTCTGAACAAAACAAGCACATTTCGTCACTTTGTTTTTCTCCCACTCGTATTTGGCCAACAAGTTTTTTCCATATACAACAAGCTGTTTTGGGTGTTGTTTTAAAGCAAAAAAGAAAACTTTGGCTCAGTCTCGCATTACATGAGGTATCTATATATATATATACATATATATTTATTTTCACGTCTCTTCTTGTCTGAAAGGTCTTAAACAGCTTATACAAGTTTTTTATTGAGGTAACTGTGTTTTCTACACTGTGTATTACTCTGTTATCTATTCTGCCTGAATAACAATAACAATTCAACCCTATTAACAACAGTTGCATAAGGCATTATGTAAGTAAATGGGAGCTGAAGTGTTCTGCAAGTGTTTTATGCTCAATTTACATTATAAACAGACTCTTTGCAGCTTTCCATTACAGGATTTACTAACATGGCCTTTCTCAGTTTTGTCTTTCTGACGCACTTACTCTCTACTATTCACCCTTTTTCTCCATACTTCAAATAGCTGGACTGAGGTTTAAAAATGGTCTCTAAGCACTTAAAGGTGGAAAGTAATCTCAGGATGATTGCTTGAAAACTTCGAGCAATCACCCAGAGGTCATTTCAAGTGCATACAGAACATTTCCAAAACTCTGTTCAGCGCTGTTTTGAAACTTTAAAATATACAGTATGTATGCGAATTAATGGTGACTTCAGTTTAAAGAGGCTCTCTGTATACACAGACTGTATGTTCTATATGAGTGTGCGAGGCATGTGAAGAGACACATGCAGATCTGAAGTCCTCATCACTAAGGAAGAGAAAGAGAGAGAGGAAGAGAAAACAATTAGGAGAGGCAGAGGGAGCCAAGAGGAACTCACTTCTGAAGCTTCTCTGGTTTCTTCTCAGGCTTTTCTTGGTAGGGGATAATAAGGTCGATGGAATTCTCTGGCTTCTGAAGCAGAGTTCCCAATTTAGTCTTGATCTCCTTAGCCCTGAAGACAGCACAAACACAAACCCATACAGATGTCCATTAGAGCTTTTAACATATTTATAAAAAAATCTATGATGTAATGTATGAGTTGTGCATGAAATAAATTTCAAAACATGCTGAGGACATTTCCTAAATGTACAATATCTATCTGTGTATCTATAAATCTATTTTCTTCTATCAAAGTACACAGAGAATGATAATTGGGTCTATTTAGTCTTTATTCTATTGCATGCCAGTCACAAAAACATTTTCTTTACTGCTTATTATTCCCTGACTTGTACAGCTGTAATCAGTACAGTAATTGCTACAGTTTGAGAGATCACACAATAAAACACCACATGTTCAAGGCGGTCAGTTCAGACCTATTTCACAGTCGCTGTAGAGTTACGGAACAGACATAATATCCTTTTGTACAGTTTTGGGGGAAAAAACACATATTTCTCCCAGATGACTGCGGATGCAGTGATCTCAAGCAAACTTGCTGATTTGTTGAGGTTTCTTGAATCTTTTTGCCATAGACCGATTTATTGCTAAAAAAAAATACTGACGTCAATGCATTTCTCCTCTTACAAAGTCTAGATTAGTCACTTTAGATTAGGGTCCAATTTTCACTATTAACTAACTATTAACTACAACTTTTGCCTCAATAAACTCCTAATCACTGCTTATTAATAGTATGGTAGTTAAGTTTAGGGATGTAGAATAGCGTTATGCAGAAAAAGGCATTAATATGTGCTTTAGAATTACTAATAAGCAGCCATTATTCTATGCATTTAGTATTCATGCTAATAAGCAACTATTTAATAGTGAGAAATGGACCCTAAACCAGTGTTACAATAATTATGATTTTATGGCCCAATTATATAATGTAACATTATAAACTAAACAGTGTGTGTGTTCTGGTCTTTGGTAACGTTTGAGAACATTGATGTTTTCAAGGACAGAACTAGAAAAAAAATAGTGTAACAACTGTTGATACTATGAAAAAAGGCATCTAAGTGAAAAATTATGTATATTTTATACTTATAAACAGTATATTAAACATGTAAAATAGGGGTTCAATAAATGAAGTCCTTAAGGTTATGCTTAACTTAAAAAAATACAAGTTTTATCCAGAAAACAACTTTGAACTCAAAAAATAAGTAAAGTCTTACCATATGCAATAATCAATACGCACTACCTAAACCATTTTTAGCATTACCAGCTGTTCCAGAAAACACAGATATTGCAAAATATCTGCAAAATACCGAACGCAAGCACTGAATCCCAAAGGAGGCTGGCAATTTAAAAGTAATTGACCTATGTAGCTGACATAGAGTGAATTTGAAATGAATCCATGATGCAAAAGATGTTTTACAGATCTTACCTTTCCAGACATGTCTGGGGCAGGGCAGCTAATCCTTTACACATTTTCTGAGCTTTTAACTTGTTTGCAGTGTTAGTCCACCACGATTAGCTGATGTCTCCTCTCTCTCTTTTAGAAGTTGTGGTTCTGCTCGCCTCTATTATATGGAGAAAGCCTGCTGGCCCAAAGCCAGCAGCTCGAGAGCCAATCAAGTCTTGGCTTGCAATTACAATGGGAGCTGAGAGAGCTCTGGAGATAATCAACACAAGAAAGAGCATTTTAAACTTGCCAAAACACTGAAACATCAGTACATTTTAGAACTATATCAATGCATATCCTAGCAACAGAAACTTATTACAGAAACATAAAAATCTGTTTTGTAAAGTCAGTTCATACAACACATTTCTTAGTTAACTTTAAATCACTTTTATTGTGATTAAGTTTGTCATCTGTCGTATCAAATACATTTTATTGCTTTTTTTAGGTTTTAGTTTTAAAACATATAATCATCTAAGAGAGTCAAACTGTCTTATGTACTACTAACTACTAGCTATCTACTAACCAGAAGTATAACTTCATTTTTGAGATGACCTAAACATACAGAAATTGGAAAGTTCAAGACCTGTTACAGACAATGGTAACTTCTGGAGGTACAAATATACAGCCCATTCTCACCCCAAGGCGTCATCTAACTGACGCCTTGGGAATCAGTTTGACCATGCTTCAATATTCGACGCTAAAGGTACCCTTTAGCGTCAGTTAGTTGACGCGATCCCAGGGCGTCATCTAACTGATGCGTTACCCTTAGCGTCAGTTAGATGACGCCCTTCTACCCAGACCTAAACCTACCCGCGTCATCTAACTGACGCGTTACCCTTAGCGTCAGTTAGATGACGCCCTGGGATCGCGTCAACTAACTGACGCTAAAGGGTACCTTTAGCATCGAATATTGAAGCATGGTCAAAATTGTCAGTTAGATGACACCTTGGGGTGAGAATGCGTTGCAGCATAATAAGTGGAAAATGTATTAAAAAATGACAAAGCACAATAACATAAAAAACAAAGAATTTACAGTCAACGTTTATAATAATCTGCAAATATATACGTGCATAAACAATTAAAATGATTTATCAAAATTTGCTTTCCACTAGAATTTTTTCAAGTTTTGTTCCTTAAACGCAATATTTGGATTTAACTTATAAATATATCTAATAAATCAATAGAAAGACTAGAAAGGCATATTCTTTTTGTGTACTCAAACATTCCCTAATTACAAGTATAAAGTATAACAAAAATATTGGTGTTCTTTCTGAGGAATGATAATGGAAAATTTAGACATGCCGGTAGTATTGTCTGAAGACAGACAGCTAAACTAACTCTCAATTACATGGTTTTTCTATAACATTATTTGCACAGTAAAAAAATAGATGCAATGAAAATAAGGGTGGTGAAATAATAAAATCAATCCCAAGGGACTGGGATTGTGGCTTGAACTTTTACTTTTATAATGGAGATACAATATGAGCTGCTGTTACAACAATGTGATTTATGTAAGATTTGGTTTTCTTGTTTTTCATAAATGCCATCCTTAGTTACCATAAATCATCTGCTTCAAACATGATTTAAGTCAGTGTTTAATTACATAATTGTGTTTGACCAGAAGGCCATTTGAATAGCCAACCCGATCTCACCGTCAACTTAAAAATGAGAGCATATAGCAAATTTTCATGCTACAATAAATAGGTTATTAATAAAATATGCTATGAGGCATATTTCATCTGGGTAGCATATGGCCTGCATATGGTGTAACATCCCCACACAATCTATTTTTACAAAATATAAACAAAGTGTGAGAATAGGAGCATGTTTAAAATGATTCTATTTGCCTCTAGATATATTTAGTGGGAAATAAATGTTGTTATGCAAGTATGTTATGCTGAATAATGCAAACGTGGCCGGGGGCAATTTTCATGGATTGCACAAACATGGAGCAGTTGGTAGGCGATCGGTTTGTATGCTTAACAGGGCAGACCTTGTGATATTATATCATTAAAGGCATTGTCAATACCCAGCTAACACATTTACGTTGCGGCAACGTCTGTGGCATGTTGCATTTCTGCTATGGTAACGCCGCTGTCTATGTGGTAGCAACATATAGAATTGTAAGACATGACAGGGCTGTAGCAACATTGTTGCATAACATTCAGCAACTGAGAGGACGTTCTGACAATTTAGTTTTTTATGCTAGATATGTGTCCCCCATTTAGCATGTTTTGCGGGAATAATTTAATTAGTCCGATAAAAGTATATATAGTTATCCTAACAGTAAATTAATTATAATCAACACCTGCAAGTTTACACTTTGAAAAGTAAAAATTACATAGAAGGTTAGCTAATACAACTTTATTAAAACTGATCAGACATGATAGGCTAGCATAAATAGCAGACAAATCAAAGGAAAAAATAAATAGGTGTGCGAGCAGTTACAAACTAATTGTCTTCTCTGTGTGTTTTTTAAAAAAAGTAACGTGCAACAAGTACTCGCTCGTTCGAGGAGTGCTGTCATTACTCATCATTAAAGTCATTTTGGTTTCATTGTGGCTTATAACTTTTGGCATAAAGTTAAAATATTTGTCATACCTGATCAGAAGATGTTCAACTCTTTCCCTAACGGTAAGAATTAAAGGATGAATATAAGAAATATAGCTAACGTTAGCATACACTAGTAGCTACTGTAATTTACAAGATCGCAAACTCCATGAATTATCAGCTAACATTATTCTGTCCCAGTTAGACTGAAGAAATAAATGTCACATCAGACAAGGAAGTTGTAGGTTGTGTTTGAATAATTACGTATCTTATTTAGCTGAGGTAAATTAAATGCAATTATCTTGTATCCTTGCTAGATGAAGAATGAGAAAACACAATGAGCCCAACGGTCGACTGAGATTTAAAAGGCTGATTTTCACGCTTCAGGGCAGTGACAAGTACTTTAGGCTACATATGTCATCCAGTGGTTGTCCAGACACCCTCAGCACAATCTTAAGCAATGGCCCTGAACAGTGGTTCAATGTCATTGTGACAACGCTGTAACAACCTTCACCACACAACGTAGTTATAGAAACCATTTGGCCATGTTGTGAAAACGTTGTTAGAAGGTTGGAATGTTGTGCCAACGTTCTGCGTTTGCTGGGTGCACTCTTGTTTAGTCAAATAAGATCATCATGACAAGATATACAAAAATCCCAGTTGGTAGTGTATGTTGCATTGGAGTGTGAAATAAATGAGTGAAATAAACTGTAGCTGCGTACAGTAGCTAACTATACATTATTGCTCTCTTTACATGGTGATCTGTTTAAGCAGGCTAAATAAATATGTGCGCATGAAATTATTTTCACAATCTTATACCCGTAAACATACTTTTTTAATGGACGCGTGTTAAGTTTCAAACCAAATGTAGTACCTTCTATACAAGAGAGTATTGTGTTAAATGTTAATATCAAAACAATGTAAACTAAAAAAAGATAAACATAAGCAACAATACTTTGTAACATATGTAGTATATGGTCACTGTATGCACTTTCATGGAGTTATTTTGGTTGTTCAGAGCTATCTGACACATCTGCTATAAAAATGGGTCTTTTTTCTGGTAATCATTGTATTGATCAAAACTCCATATACGTCTCTCTCTCTCTGTGCCAAGCCCATATCAAAATCTCAACTTGCAGGGTATCAGGTTCAGATACCATTTATGTACAATGATTGGGCATGTGTGTACAACAATTGCTCTTGCCTTCAGCAAAATTAAACAGTTTTAACTTAATAGACATGCTTGCCAGACAGGAAGGCAAGCAAAGCTTTTCTGTGATGTGCCAGCAGGAATTTCTGCAAACACTATTATCACCTAATCGCAGGTTTTTGTCTCAGTCCCAGCGGTTTGTTTAGACTCACAGCTAATGCTTTGGCAACTCATTTCCTCCAAAATTACACAGCGGAAGGAACTGATTAATTCATATCATTGTTCTAGGGACTGGCGTTCAACGTTTTTTTTGATATGGTTGAACTAAGTTTCTCTACTGTTTTAATAATCCACAAACCATCTTACATAATACCCATACAATAGTTTTGAGGACTCTTATTATTATTATTATTATTATCTTATTTTTTTATTATCTTAGTATTACCAAAGAAAATGTGAACCATGGTACTCCAGAATGTAGCTACACTAACTAAATTCATTCTTAAAGGGTTCTTATCAGGAGGAATCAAACTGTGAATTAAGGAATCAAAATTCTTCCCAAGTGAAAAATATTTTTTTTTAGCTACAACTTCTGCAGACGAGAATGAAAAGGAGGGTCTGAAAGCGCTCTGGGACCCGATCAGAAGCAGGCTTGCAACCCTGAGAAGGGCAGAGCGGATTCGGAAGCGAAGAAGCAAGAAAGAGAAGGAGCGAGCGAGTTTCTTTCGGGACCCTTTCAGATATGCCCGAAGCCTGTTGGAAGAGAAGAAGAGCGGGAGGCTGGAAGCCACCGAGCAGGAACTTGAGGAACACATCAAGAAACAGCTAACTGATCAAGAAAAGAACATCCCGCTTGGGTCACCAGGGTATGTGCCTCGTCCTGCTGAGCCAGCCACTGAATTTGACATGACACCACCCAAATGGGCTGAAGTCAAGCTAGTGGTAGACAGGGCAAGGTCTGCCTCTGCACCAGGGCCCAATGATGTGCCCTACAAGGTTTATAAGAACTGCCCCATGGTACTGAAGCTACTCTGGAGGCTGATGATAGTAGTGTGGAAGGCCCAGAACATCCCCCAGAATGGAGCTGTGCAGTGACAACCTTCATCCCAAAAGAACAAAATTCCTGCAACATCAACCAGTTTAGAGGCATTGCACTTCTAAACGTAGAAGGGAAAATATTCTTTTCTGTGGTGGCCAAGCGTTTAACCAACTACCTCCTGAACAACTGCTACATTGACACCAGTTGCCAGAAGGCAGGCGTCCCAGGGTTCCCCGGTTGTGTGGAACACTCAACCATGATCTGGGAGCAGATTCAGACAGCCAAGCGGGAAAAAACAAGATCTCCATGTAGTTTGGTTGGATCTGGAGAATGCCTATGGTTCTATTCCCCATCAGTTAATCACCTTTGCCCTGGAATTCTTTCACATTCCACCCAGCATTCGGAACCTCATCTCCAATTACTTCAACAGCTTCACTGTTTGCTACACAACACAGGAGGCAACGTCAGGATGGCACCACCTAGAGAAAGGCATCGCACTGGGTTGCTCAGTCTCTCCCATCCTCTTCACAGCAGCCTTTGAAATCATTCTCATCGGCGGGAGACAGATGGTTCGAGGGGTGAGAGGACAGTCAGGCCAACGACTGCCAGCCCTGCGGAGTTACATGGATGACATAACCGTCCTTCTTTAAACAGCAGCCTGTACCAACCGGCTAATGAAGAGGTTTGAAGAACTCCTCAGTTGGGCCAGGATGAGAATAAAACCTGCTAAGTCCCCGAGTTTCTCTATACGCAAAGGAGCCAGAAATGATCACATCTTTTTCACAGTGAACAGTGAGAAGATCCCAATACTAGCAGAACAACCCATCCGGAGCCTTGGGAAACTGTATACAGCCGACTTGTCAGATAAGCATATGGCTAATACAGTAATGTTACAACTCACCAAAGGTATGATGCGGATCGACAAGAGCCATCTTCCGGGTAAATTCAAGATCTGGTGTTACCAGTTCACCTTATATAGGCGGCTAATGTGGCCTCTCAAGATGTGTGAGATAACCACCTCCAATGTGCAGAAGATGGACTCAAAAGCTAACAATTACATCAGGAAGTGGCTGGGCTTACCCCGGGGCCACTCCAGTGTTGGTCTGTTTGGGAGGAATGCACTTCAACTGCCACTGAGGTCAATCCTGTTGGGCTACAGACAGGAGAAGGTGAGGCTTGTTCTAGAGCTGAGGGACTCGTCGGACCCATCTGTGCAGAACACCAAAGCCCCAGTCCGAACAGGTCGCAAGTGGAGGGCAGAACTAGCAGTTGACCAGGCTATCAGCAGGCTGAAACACCAAGAGATTGTTGGCAGGGCACAGTCAGGGAGAACTGGCCTGGGGTGGGGTACTGCTCCGAAAATGTGGTCCAAAGCCACAAGGAAGGAAAGGAAAGATCTAGTGATTTCTGAGGTGGTCAGGACAGAAGAGGAGAACTATCAGATCAAAGCCCTTAGCCAACGTCAGCAAGGACGCTGGACAACCTGGGAAGGAGTGATAAGCAGGACCGTAGGTTGGGCTGAGATGTGGAAGATCCCCCAAGCCAGGCTGAGTTTCCTCATAAGGTCTACCTATGACACCCTCCCAAGCCCCAGCAATCTTTGTCTGTGGTATGGCTCAGAGGAGAGCTGCCAGCTTTGCAATGCCCCAAATCCAAGGCTGCAGCACATCCTGTCAAGCTGCAAAACAGCACTGACCCAGGGTCGGTACAGGTGGCGCCACGACCGAGTCCTGCGGAAGCTGGCAGAGATCCTGGAGGTACGCAGGGCGGAATCAGCCAGGGAGCGCCTACCACCAAAATCAAGGCGGCCGATCCACTTTGTCAGAGAGGGAGGAGGGGCCACCAAAATCACGCAACCACAGAGATCAGCCCTGGCAGGCAGTTGTGAGTGGAACCTGAGAGTGGACCTCGATCGGCAGCTCAGGTTTCCAACAGAGATCACCATTACCAACCTTCGACCAGACATCATTCTCTGGTCTGCCACAACCCGAGCAGTAATTTTGGCAGAGCTCACTGTCCCATGGGAGGGAGTAATGGAGGCAGCCTTTGAGAGGAAGAAAGATCGGTACCTCAACCTCACAGCCGAATGCAGAGAGGCGGGGTGGTCAGCTGTCAGCTACCCGGTGGAAGTTGGCTGTAGGGGGTTCGTGGGAGCATCCACCCAGCGCTTCCTGAAGAGCATGGGAGTCACCGGCCCCAAACTCAGAAAGGCTTTGAAAGACCTGGCCGAGGAGGCCGAGCAGGGAAGCTTTTGGCTTTGGTTAAGAAGGAAGGACCATGCGTGGGGAAAACAAGGGTCCTAGGGTCAGCTGCAGGGGGCAGCAGGGAGACGTCCCTGCTGTTGCTCCACCACCGCGAGATATACTATACGAGATATACACCGGGAGAATACTTTGCAGAATATGCGCTGTTGTTTTAGCACCCAATTCGCCAATGGAATTATGGAACTCAACTTGCTGGGTATGTTTAGATACCATTTAAACCTAGCATGTCTTTAGCACTTTTGACAATGAAAATGATGCAAATAATGTTCTGCTAATGTCCACAACTATGCAATATAATAAAGAGAAAGATGCCACACCAAACTTGATGTTGAAGCTAATCCATCATGTCTGGTTTTGACCTTCTTCGTTAAAGAGAAAGCAGCAGATGTTTGCACAAAAAGCTCACAGTGGCAGATACATGCCTGTTATAATGCTTTTGTTATTTGATTATCATTTGATGAGTCATGTCATGCCAACTCTCAGAGAGATTAGCATGGTAATGGTAATTGATGGCAATGTTAATGTATTTAGTCTTGGCAGAATAGATCTGCTATACGCTGCTGCAGAGCAAGTACCGATATTTGCTACTGCCAATACATTCACATACATTGCAAATGTAACATACATCAAAACACCCTGTAGCAGATCTATACAGGTGGAGCTGGGGAAGGTGGAGGGTTTATGAAAGCACACCGCAGACTGCTAACGGTAACACTACCGGTATTTGAATGTTGAGACGCAGCTCATTGGTCGCTGATGCAACAGTAACCAATCAGCTGCGCTATGTAGATGACGATGTGATCGGCACCAAATTTGTTAGGGACCTTTCAGCCTGTGCCATCTAAAGTATAATGCCAGAACTTGGTATTTATTGCTAGCATATCATTACAAAATGCACATCTCACAATTATGAATAAGGTGCAAATCTTTCAGACTAATTTACATAGAAAAAGCGTGTTTGTACTGAAAAAAAATGCCAATGTTTTAAATTAAATACGAATGACGCTAAAGTGGTGCAAGTATTTAGAGAATTCACACCTGTGCCAGTATTATCAAGATCACTGTAACAAACAGTAAATGTAAAGTAGGTTAGTAGGTATTTTACAATAGTCCACATCCTTTATCCTGTTTCACAAAGGTATAAGCTCACGATACAGATGTCCTCCGACAGGATACTGCAGAACAAGGCCAAGTAATGAAGCCACATCTGTCACGCTGTGCAAGCGCACTGAGTGCACTTGGCCAGCCGAGATTACGGGTGCTGATTGTACCTGGAAAGCATCAGTGTCGAAAACCTTTCAGAGGCAGGTGTCAGATATTGCATGGCTCAGATAACCGACTCTTTCAGGTTCTGTTCTGAAAGGCTGCATGTGATGCACATCATGTCAGAGAAGAGCTGGAATCAGTGGAAAATCTTATGAAAAAGAATCAAACAGGACCTTTTGAACACATGTTCTGGTTTGTATTCAGGATGGAAAATGGAACATGCTTAGACAGAGGGCTGAAAGTGATGTTACACACACGAACCAGCCAAACAGCTTTGCTGTGATCTTCATGGCAGCTTCCATCATCATAAACTTGACATGATGCAGGGCACAGGCCTCTGAGAGTTTGTCTTCACACAGCGCACCAGCACAAGTCACTTGAGAGGAAATTAAAATAATGTTCCCACAGCAGCATAAATTGATTACATTAAATCGTTTATTTGCAAAGGCTTTTCCGGAGGACCCTTGCTTAATAAGGAAGAGTCCTTTGCATAAATTATTTGCTTTGAATTAATCTGAGCCATTACATAACTGCATATTGAGTGGAAAAAGGACAAATAACATGGCCTCAAAGTCTCCCAGTCCCATCCTTAGAAAAACAAATTACTTACAACTGAGAAAAGTTGTGTAAATTACAGAGAATTCGGCCTGGAAGCTAAATATTTATACAAATTTTGGTAGTCTTTTACCAAGAAAAAAAAAAAATGAGGCTGCGTGAAGTACATAGCCTTATTTATTTAGAGTAGAGCTTGTCATGAAATTTCTCAATGTATTTTAATATTGCTATTAAATATTTATAAATATGCATTTTTTTTAAAACATTTAAAACATTTGTACAGTATACAACTTTTTTATTAGTTAAGATAAAAACTTTTGACACTGCAATTGATGCAGACAGGGAAGGTCCTGATAAAGTGACTATGCAAGCAAAAGCCTTAAATTTAAATGATAAAGAGATGCCAAACCAAACTTGACGTTGAAGCTAATCCATCATGGGAAATCTGTGCTGTCTGGTTTAGCACTTCTTAGATCATCAAGGGATAGCCAGCAAACGGAACGCTCACTGTGGGAACCATAAATATATCCCACCCTATGGACCTTCTTAATCTACGAAATTTGGCTGAAAGTGAAGGGAAATGGGGAATACACTACTCTTAGCCAGACGTTTATATTTGTATGATGGCATTTTGGTGATCACATATGACATGTGATTAGTGTCTAGAGAAAAATATGCAATTATACTGAACATCCAAGAAACCATGCATTATACACTTTATTTATGTAGCTCACTTCAGACATTCTACTAACTGTAAGTAATTTTGAAATAACACTATTATTAGGTTAGGGTTAGTAGAATAAGTTGACATTATAGTCAGTAGAATGTCTGTTGGGGGAATATCAAAATAAAGTGTTAGCTGATATTAAGCAGACAAACTCTAATGAGAGTTAGTTGCAAAGTTATAGTGGACTACACTGTTGAAATAAAATGCGACCCTGACAGAGTGATTTAATGCATGATTTAAAAGTGAATGGTGTAGGTTTTCAACGTGAAATTAAAATGAGAAAACTACAGCATTTAATGTGATAGAAATGTGCTTTGTTGATGCTTTTCAATTATAACCATGCACCCTAGAGCATAATGATGAGCCCGCAATGTAATTTCTCCCGCATGCGTGAGATTTCCCCCTCTTGTACAGCTCCATTTGAAAACACTCACGCGTTTCATGCTACTATTATAATGATGAAGCATGTCTTTTAAAGCTGTTGTTTTTCAAACAGCATGTGTTCTCAATTATGCTGCCTGAGGCCAAAACAGGTTGAACATTCCTTGTAGTCAAAAAGTTCCTGGATCAGATCTGAAGAACAGATCGGCATGCTATTTCAGATCAAATGTAAGTGGAAGGCTGTGTGGTCATCTGGGTGTTTTTTTTTCAGGAAAGAACAGAGGTGAGGTAATAAATACTACGTTCCATAGTTCAGGATGGAAATGGCAGTGCAGAATGAATTTTTTTAAGTTGCATTCTTATTAAACAGTAATGGAGACAGAACTGCACCCCTTAGGTTTGAAAAGCTACCAACATCTTGAATGCATCTGTATTGTGTTTCACATTTCAGGCTTTTCCCCCCCTCTTTTGGGCACAATTTCCAAAGGCAGAATTAAATAATGTTTTACACCGAGTTGTAGAAGGGAACAGAAGTAGCCGATTTAATTCATTTTTCACTTCCATAATTTTGTAAAAATAAAACCCTGCTAAAAAGGCCAGCATGAATTTCTTAATGCTGGTCTAGCTGCATGATGGAAAAGCACCATCAGATTGGCAGTCCACAAAAATTTAATTTATTAAATTTTTTTTTTTTTTTTTTTTTACATTTTTTTTATATTTAACATTCCCATGACAGTGAGGACTCCAATGATGAAATGAGAAATGGCAGCTGATGCAGGGCGGACTGACTGTGAAATATCTAATTCACAGGAGACGGAGGCTCCAAAGCCCCGGGGAACAAGGTCAGTGGACAGAACAGTTTTTCCTTTTCGCAGGGGAGTACCAACAAGCCATTTCCCACGCTTCGACTGCAAATCAACAGGGGGCTGACCCTTACATATTAGTTTGATTATAATATATATTGACTGTAAATGAATTTAAAAAGTGATCTGTGCAAGCACCAGGTAGTAATAAAGGGTTTACAGTTAACTTGCAATTAAAATCCCACTACTCAGTATATTCTCAACCAGCCAGAATATGTAGATGCAGTCAGGCATTCAGGGAGGAACAAATGACTCAGAGTCAAGTGGCTGAGGGTCTTTGTCATAAACACAAGTGACTGATGGGACGAACAGTGGTTGATTTGTAACATCTTCTTGGAATAGCTATTCATTTTTTATCCGCACCAAGGGAATGTGTTTTTCAGCGTGTTCACAGTGTCCCTTAATTTACTGTTCACAAAGGGTCATCTGAGGCTGTATCAAATGAGCTACTGCATTCTTTTGACAAGGTTCATATTGATGTTCACTGGCATGTTCAATCAATTGTTATGTGGTTGCTTTATATTTCAGAGGTATGGAACAGAAACAAGTTATGGTAAATATATACATATATTTATTCATTTTTATATATAATCTACATATATTTTATATAATTTATTTTGATAAATTATTAAAGGTTTCAGGTCTTCAGCAGCTGTTTAATGTGCTTACATCATGTTGTTGTTTTCATGACATGCTGGCTCATGACTGCCCCCTAACTATTATTAGACTGTTGTGGTTGTCCTCTTTCTTTGCAAGATGCTGCCCTCTGCTGACACACATTATAAAAACCTATTCGAATTTCCCTAGAATGAGATGCTATGTATGTCGAAAAAAAAAAAAAAAAAAAGAAGAAATTAGAGAAAGTGACAAGGATAATGCCATCTTTGCTTCATGGGTACTACTCAGTGCCTTAAAAATAACCTTTTGCACAATAAAAGATTAAAATATATGTCATTTATTTTAATTGTATTAAATTAAATTAAATATTTCTAAATTATAATAAGCATTTCACACCTAAAAAAATAAATAAAATATGAACTGTAATACAAGTTTATTTCATGTTTTTAAAAGCCCTAATACTTATATTAAATAAATATAAAATATAAGTATTTTAATAGCAATAAAATAAATTAAATATTTCTAAATTATAATATAAGCATTCATATAGCAACTATAATATAAGTTTCTTTCATGATTTAAAAGCCCTAATAATATAATTCAATAATTATAAAGCATAAGTATTTCACACTTATAAAAGCCCAAGTAATAAAATTAAATTAAATAAATAATTATAAACTATAATATTAGTATATTCCATGCACTTAAGATGCCTAATAATAAATTGTATTAAAATATGCATACTATAGCCTATTATAAATATAATTCACATATTTTACATTATAATAAATGAATAAATAAAAGAATATAAAACAGTATAAATATGTATTATTATTATTATATGTATTGCAATAATAATAAATGTGATTTATGTTGCTTGTAAACATAATTGTGTATTTATCGGTATATTTATCCTATGACGCAGGAATGCAGTGTTGATGCTGATCTCCCACTAGGCGGCAATGTTGCGTAAATAATGACAAATAAGAAATAAAGCAGGATGAACTACGTGTAAAAAAAAGTAAAAATGCATACTTAAGACAAATGCTATAAAAGTGTGTCATATGCAATGCACTGGAATGCAAAGTTATCTTGATAAATATGCGGGAAAAGCTTCATCAAGTGCGTCAGAGTCCTCTGACTGACTGTGAGCATCGAGGCTTCACTGCATCTGTCTGTCTCTGTAGTGTAGTGTGATGATGACCTTCATGCTTCTGTCTGACTCATCACGCGCTCTGTTCTATTCAACATCTATGAAGACGTGGGATAACAAACAACACTAAATTTACTTTGAGGTCGGATGCACTGTAGTCTGTGAATGGGCCTGTAACGCTGTCTCTTCTTACGAACAAGTTGGTAGGTTTATATGGATTTGATGAAACAACACAGACGTAGGGCTATACAGTCATTCAGAATCAATGTTTGGTTCTTAGGCCTACATTTGTATTTGACTATCACACCTTCAGTATTGCTTGCAATAGACAAAAACGATTAAGTAGCCCAGGAAATCGCCATATCTGAACGCATTACCCTCATGCATTTTAGCGTTTAGCCATGAATTGTGTTTTATTTTTTTACTGGCTTGCCTAACAGCAGTGGAAAGGGTTTCAGAATATAAATAGCCAACTCAAACCTCTGATGAAGTGCACTTATATAATCATTACCATAATAATAAGCTACAGTGGCTATTCAGTTATTTTATTTATTTGTGTGTAGGTTATAACATGAATTTTGTTAATATTTTTAATTAGATTTTTATTTTTAGATTTTGTTTTAATTTTAATTTTAGGTAAATGTTTAGTAATTTTAGTAATTCTGTTGTGTTTTTTTCTCATTTTTACTTTTTTTTTTTTTACTATTTTTATATGCAATTATAAATTATATAGGCTACTTTAATTAAGTACTTAATTTTAGTTCATTTTAGTACTTCAACTGAAACTAAACAAAACTGACAAAACGTTTATTGGTAACTAGCTGAAATAAAATTTATAGCTGAAATAAAATCTATGTAATTTCAGTTAATATTTATTTTATATTATTAAAATAGTAATGATATTTGATTTTTAGTGTTAGTGATAACAACCCTCATATCTATCTATCTATCTATCTATCTATCTATCTATCTATCTATCTATCTATCTATCTATCTATCTATCTATCTATCTATCTATCTATCTATCTATCTATCTATCTATCTATCTAATTAAACTTAAATAAATTTAAACTTAAATTTATTTATTTTCCACATTTAAATAGTTTGTGGGATGTAAACCACTGATCGTATAGTCTTGCATAGCATTTTAGCCCTTGCAATGTATCTTTTTATACTCAAAATCACCCTGTTTGAGATCTAATTACTACGGAAACGCAAAACTCAAGTACATGCAGCCCCTCTTTAATCATCAGGACCATCCATCTGATGAGCTCGGGTCTAATGTTGTGTTGAGTATATCTACTGGACCATCATCTAGCCCCCATTTGGCTGATGAAATGAAAATATTCAGCCATTGTTTCGTTGTAGAATCATATTTCGTCGACAAATTGTGATTGCTTTTGTGATCAATATTAATATTCATGCTATTACTGTCTAGGCAATGTAATATAGTTTAATGCATAGTCTAATGTGAAAGCAACCAATGACAAGATTTACAAATACTTCTCATACGCCGGCTCTCAGACAACCTTCCTTTATTTCATTACACGTCCTAGCAAACACAAAGGTTAACACATTTTTATGGCTGCTCATACAAAGACGTTATCGAAAGCATTTCCTCTTTCTGAACTCCAGTATTTGATTTTCTAACTGGATGATGAACTTTCTCATTACATCGATGTGGCTTAATCTTGAGCTGAGAGAATCATGTGGACAGCTTTTGCAACCAGGTCCAAACAGTTGCCTTGGCAACTGTGTAAACCTACACTTTAAGCTGTTCGTTGCTTGTGGGCATCAATGGTTAAATATGAAACACAAGCTCAGTCTGGCCAGTCATGTACATAACAAGCCTGTTTTCCTCATAGTGAAAGTGAAGCATCTGTGATACATCTGCGCACTGGGGCCTTACATGTTCACTCTGTACACATTGAGTATAAACAGCCATTTTATATTTGTCAGAACAAACATGCTGTTTAGAAATGTTTCTAAAATGACCCATATCCATGTTACAGTAGCTGGGTCAAAAAACCAACAAACAAAAAAACACACATTATTTCTTTAGTCAACATTTTATTAATTTGAATTGAACATTATGTAACAAAAACATTTATAAAACTAAAATAACTTAAAATAAATAGTTGCACACCAACTTTTAACATTCTTAAGCTGAACCTCAAAGCGGCAGATTGTCACTTAATGATGCTACCCTGGTATCACCTTTTATTTTTTTATTGTAACATTTTAAAACCATGTTTTTTTTTTCATGATGGTTTTCATTCTATTATTTTATTCTTTAAATTAAGATGCACCACTTAATCATGGTACCTTTATTTTTATAGTCCACTTTAGACATTGTACTATCTATAAGTGACTTTGCAACTACATGTCAACTAACTCTCAGAGAGTATTAGTAGACTGTTGGTTAAGCCCGGGACACACCAAGCTGACGATCGGCCGTTGGGCAACGTTAGACTAATTTTGAGCGATGGACGACATAGTTTACCCGGTGTCTTCCGCACCGTCTGACGCCGTCTGTTTTTTTGGGCCGATTCTTTTCGGTGAAAGAGGGAACTCTCATTAGCTGTTCAGCTTAGTGAACGAGTAATAATAATAATAGCAATAATAGCAAACCAGCGAGCAAAGAAGTCAAAACGAAGGCTGTTCTAATGTTACGCCATCTAACCTGAGTGTTCCTTGGCGAATATTTCAATATTAACATGTGCGGAGTGGAATAAAGAAAGTGTTTAGCAGGATTGTTATTCAAAACGGTAAGCACGCACTGCTTTGTTTATGGTTTGTGTATCTGCAGCCTGCAGCGTCGGTTTCCCTTTTTGAATGATGAATAATTAATAATGAATATATCTGCAGAAACAGACAGTTGTTTCATTTACACGGAAGCGCAGAAAGCACATTCTAGGCTGACAGTCGCTTGTAGTTTTCTCTGTGTGTTCAAGTGCAGCTTTTTCAACACAGTCGGCTTTCATCAGCGCTAGTTCTTTGGCGTCGGTTTGGTGTGTCCCAGGATTTAGGTGTTAGGATTTGGGTTACTGAATGAAATAAGTTCTAAATAAAAAGTTGCTTGTAGTCAGTAGAACGTCAGTTGGGGAGCATCAACATAAAATGATGGCAGATATTAAGCAGACAATCTACTAATACTCTAATAAGAGTTAGTTGACATGTAATAGCAAACTTATAGAATGTCTAGTGGACCATTAAAATAAAGTGTTAATGAAATTAAATAAAACAAAGGATAAATACATAAATGAAGTAAATGGATGGAATCAAATACTTTTCTCCATTCTATAAACATAATTTTCCTGAAAGTATGCTATATGCGTACTTCGGTAGAGTCCATCGGCATATCTTTTGTGCCGAGTACAGGTATATGTGCAGATGCAACTCTCTACACCAGTGGCTCTGCTGTTCCCTCTTTTGGACAATATTAAAGGGGGTCTGGGAATGCAGTGATGAACTCTGAATCCATTACATGGTTCTCTTCATCTCATGGCACTCCGACTGCCTCAAGCAGCCTTTTTTTAGGATCCACACCGGTCCCTTCAACTTCTTGCCGAGCTTCCATCTTTTGTAAAGCCAAAATGCACCTATGTTTTTCATTTTGGTTCTTCTTCATGTGGTGGTCTGATCGCAATGGCCTTTTTGGTTTTTGCCTTGGTGTTCTTCACCTTGAGCTGGTTGACTAGATTTCGGTAGGTAGCGGATCTGAGGAATCGTGGGTAACAGTCCTTTTCCATGAGAATATAGATGCGGTACTGGGCCATATCGAAGCAGGATGCTGTGGGGCTTTGCAAGTTGGCTTGAGTGATGTCTCGAGTCTCGTAGTCGATGTTAACCTGAAAGTGAATGAGAAGTGAATTTAAACATCAATTGTCCACAATATATAATAAAAATAATTTTTTTTTAAAATTACTTGAGTCAGTTTTACAAGAAAACACTATTTCAGTCTTGACCTGTTGTCATTTCTTTATCATTAATTGTGATATTTACTTGCAATTTCAGAATAATAATTGTTTCTAGACCAAATTTGTTTTAGTTTAGGAATGATACTGCAGGATATGGTGATTCATTTCATGTCGTTACCTCTCTTGGAGCTTCGCTTCCGATAAACTCCTCGTAGATCCTCTTTGCTTTGGATGGCATCTTAGCCACAGACTTTGTGCTTTTGAAGTCCTCACAGGCCAGGTAGAAAGCAATGTTTTCTTCACTAAACTCAGACACCAGGAAAGATCGGAAGGCATATAGTCCATCTGATAGAGGGAGAAAAATGGGGTTAGAGAGAAAGGATCAGTTGTGTAACGTGCCTTATCAGATTAACCCCCCCCCCCCCCCCCCCCCCCACGCAGACACATCTGTGCACAGCAGTCCCATTTCTATCTTCTAATTTCAAACCATAGTCTTTTTGTGTTATATTGTGATATGTTACGAGGATGCTTTTTACTTGATTCCATAATTTTTCTACAGTATATCATATTTGTACCATTTTACTTTGATTTCCATTTAATCATAATAATTTGTTTTATCTTTGACTATACACAATGTGAACTTACGTTTGCTGGACAGGAGCTTCTCAAAAGACACTTTCCACATCAGACATTCATCCAAGGTCAACCTGCAAAGACGCCAGCCAATCATAAGAAAAACATTAGGGGACTATACGTTCTTTTTATCATGCAAAAAGGAACATGTTATGAAATAAGGCGGAGCCAATGCATTCAATAACTGTGCTTACCTCGGTTTTCTATATCTGCACAGGCTGCTCAAGTCTTGTCTCTGCAGAAATCCACCTACGCATGCCTTTAATCGTTTCGCCCTGATGTTAAAAACACATTTATTTAATACACATCATATGTGCACTTTTGTAATATATACGATTCTTAAAACAGGATTTTAAAAAAAGACCTCACTGATATTATATAAAAGAGCAGAGGTTTGTTAAGCATTCAGATGATTTAGCATGCATAAATTATTAAGACAAAAAACACACAAAACCTTTAAAAATGCCAATATGAGCATCATACCTTTCCAGGCAAGTGTTTGACAGCCCTGTTATTCCTCTGTACATTGTAAAGTCAGAGAGGAAATAAACATCCATTGCGCAGTGTCTCTAAGAAAAAATTATCAGCAGTGTGTCTGTAGAGAGGGGACAGGGAGCTTATATAGAGCAGGAAGCAGAGCGTCATCTCTCCTCTCAGCCAATCATAATACAGTCCTCTCTACACTAATGTACTGTGTACTGTGCATTTGTGTGTATGTGAAAAGTCAGGAAAGTCCACAGTGATGGAAATGTTCACAAGTCTGGTTGATGTAAGTGCTCCAATTTGAGACATTTTAGTGTCCTTTTGCACTGCTCACACGCTGTTCCAGAAATATAATTATTTGAAAAACATACTGTAAGTAAAAACAACGTCGCCAACTCTGAATCCTTGCAGGGATGTTGGTAAAGTGGTGAAAGACTACTGCAGCACGTCATTTACCAGAAATGTATTTTCCTGTATTTGATGTTGATGGTCTCTTATTATGTTCATCACATAGACAAAACAGGGAAACATTCAGTTGGCTTAAAAAGTCTGGTCTGAAAAGCTACAAATCTCTTGTTCAGTAATGTTATTTTCAGTTTGCAACACAGGAAATATTTTATTTTATCATGCACAGTTGTAAATGACTGCTTGACTAAAGAATACAGTATGTCAACATAAAGATGTTTGTAATTTTTTAAATATATTTTGTATACTTTAAAGAGGCTATATGTAGAATTTAGACAGGCGTGATATTAGTGACACTGGTGGCCATTGAATGAACTGCAGCCAGCTATTTAACATACAAGAGATTGAAAATGATTCAAGGTCCCTGATATACTAACAGTGAAGTTCTTTTTCATTATTTGCTTAGAAATAAAAAGTCAGAAATACCTTTGCAGCGAACATTTAAATGCTGTCCACGCTGCTGAGAGGGACGTTTAGATGAATATGTAAATATGTGTTGCAAGCTTTCTGCTCAACTAAATAAAAACACAACAAAAAGGACAGCAGTGAGATTATATGGCACAGCTGATTGGTTACTGTTGCATCCGTGTCCAATGAGCTGCTGCTCAACATTTAAATAAATACTGGGGTGTTGCTGGTTGCAGTCTGCAGTGCGCTTTCAGAAACCCTCCACCTTCCCCAGCTCCACCTGCATAGATCTGCTACGGGGGATTATTTCATGTATGTTACGTGTGCAGCAGGATCAGCCTGTCTTACATGCTTACAGCAATGTCTGTGAATGTATTGGCAGTAGTAAGTCTCGGTACCTGCTCTGCAGCAGCAGCGTAGCAGATCTATTCCACCAAGACCAAATACATTAACATTGCCATGTCCATTACCATGCCAATCTCTATTACCAGACCAATTTCCCAAGAGTTGTCATGACCGAAATATTATTTTTAGTTATTTTTACTAACTTGCTGATTAAATTATCAGCTGGAAGCCAGTTCCATAATCAGCCTACCTTAAAGAATATCTAAAACCTCTACCATCTAAAAATGTCCTAAACCATGTCCTATAATATGACATGATACAATCCCAATTGGAACATATTTGTTGTTTATAGAGAGTATTTCCTGTTTTCATCAAAAGTCTAATAAAGTTAAACGCCTCACTTCATTGATCCACAAGCCGAATCATGACAGCCGTACCTAACTTTATCAAGCTGTGCTCAGAACGAAGAGCATTTGATTTGGTTCAATATCCCAGAATCATAGAGTACCTGAGGGAATCCCAACTTGGATCAATAATTTATGATGTCGTCAGACATCAAGGTCTTTCTCTCGCCCAACATGACACTCAGGATATAAAAGACCATCTGGTTAAGTGAGGACAAGGGAACTTCTGCATCAGTTGGCCTTGAGATCTCTGCGTCTGCTTTGATAGAAGGCATTCACTTTCACCCCACTGCCTGGAAGCAATTTTTCAGAGACGTGGAAGACATGCAGAGGAGAAAAAAAACTTGTTGTTCAAAGCTTCTTTTTCCTTCTTACAGATAATATGCCTTGCAGAAAGGCAATTACACCACCACAAAGAAGTTCCCATGGGTTGAGCAGGATGAAACCCTTTTTCTATAGGTCTCTTCATAGAGATGGTAGTGGGTGTCCTACTGCTGTGGTGTCCTACACCATGAGAGCAGGAGATGGAGAAGGTCCACTTGATAGAAAGCACCTTATATGACACAGTCAACCAATCTTACCTCAGGGTGCTGCTAACTTTTTCATGTTAAAGGTGCAGTAAGTGATATCTTAGAACCATTGTTTAACACTGTTGATTTTTTAAATCAACCCAAACAAACACACTTCGCCCTCCATTGCTCCACCCCCCCAAAATGCACAAACATGCAGTGCAAAAGTGGAAGGAAGAACAAACAATTAGCATATAGTACACAAGCTTCTACAAGCAAGAATCGTTGACCAAACCAACAAAACCAAGTTACTCACATATGGAGCAGAAATATAACCGCAGAGTCCGTTCAGGCCTTCCCACTTAGGTCTCTCCAGCGCTGGAAAGCTTCTATAAATATTTACGTGGGTCCTTAAGCTCTTGCCTGATCACAAACCTTTTTCCAGTGATATTCCTGGAAAAACAGTGGTGTTTCTTTTCTCTTTTGCAATGTCTCTCAGCCAGTCTTTCTGCAAATATTCCTCTTGCTAAATCTCCTCCCTCATCACGAGTGTATACACCCCCTAATACTGATTGGCTACAAGTGTGTTGTGGTGCTCGGTCCAATCCACTTTCAACAGCATATTCAAGAAATTGCTTACTGCACCTTTAATGAAGAGATAAGTCTTCACATGACACAATGGTCAAAGAACATTCATCCCATATTTCTTTTTGATTTTGAGACTATTTCAGGATGTCAGGGTGGATCGCGTCATTCTCTTTAATTTAACATAAGAGTTACAGAAACCCACTGGAAAGTCGGCCATAAAGGCAGCTGCAACCAAATTTTTAACCTTTGTAAGCTTTCTTCTTACGACCATGACTTCTGTGTCCTCCAAATGACAGAATTATCAGGATAAGAACGATTCATCCTTGAACAAAGGATACTTGTTTTTTTTTATTTTACATATTTTTTCATATTCTATTCCAAATGATGCTTCATTATTATAGGAGTATATAGGATATATATATATATATATATATATATATATATATATATATATATATATATATATATATATATATATATATATATATATATATATATACACTGTAAAAAGTGAACAGTTGGATCAACCTAAAAAAATTACTTCAATTGGTAACACCTAAAAAATTAAGTTTTCTCAACTTAAATTATCATGTTTTAGCGTGATAATTTAAGTTGAGAAAACTTAATTTTTTTAGGTGTTACCAATTGAAGTAATTTTTTTAGGTTGATCCAACTGTTCACTTTTTACAGTGTATATATATATATATATATATATATATATATATTTTATATATATATATATATATATATATATATATATATATATATAATTGATCTCATCCAAAATTAAAGTCCAAACAGTTGTTTTATATTTGAATTTGAAGGGTGATCTATAAATATTGAAATTGTGTGGTATTAATCTAATCATTAAAGTATGATATTAGAGGATTCTTTTACAAAAATGTAAAAGGGATCTTCAATTCTAATCAAATCATTTGTCCAATCCTCAAATGAAATCAGACACACAACACTTTGAACTCCTTGAAACCAAAACAGGGAAAATAATTCCAGTAATTATACTTGAAATATAGTATATGTTCAATCTTCCCAGGATTTATTATAAGCCTAATATTTTTTATGACAAGATGAGTTTATGGAGTTAGATGTGGTTTATGCTTCATTTATGATTATTAGCTAAATATTAAGTTTGTACAATATATACAAATATTATATACACAATGCAAATTATATTTGCCATAATATTATGACCCCTCAGAACCTTGAAAAAAGCACACTAATATTTCTAGCTCACGTGTTCTGCTATGATTAGTTTCCTGGCAATACAGGGGGGAAAAACAACACACTCGCGGCACAGTGCAAATCTCGCGCTCGAGGTTCCTGTCAACAGTAATGCTCCTAAGGTGTCATGAATTAGCCCTGAGACTGGGGATTTTGTCCGGGAATCCACCTACATCAGCTTATATTGGTAAAGGCCAGGCCTGTGATGATTCCTGGCATCTGTTTTGAAAACCTTGAGTATTGGTTAACACTTACAGTACACGTATAGTATTAGAACAGTTTAATAATGAAAACAAGGGGTCTTACATGCTACATACTCAGTTGATCCTCATTTCAAGTATACTACATATGATATTACCAGAACATGTACAAGGTACATACACATTTTATGGGTCAGGAAAAGCTCCAGTTCAGATTGTACACCTTACATTTAATAGCTTTTTTAATATAAAATTGCAGGTTATCTTATTTAAAATGTCATATACTAGCCATGGACATTTATATTAACTATTTAACATTGACAGCTCAACAAAGAATAAATGTTAGCTCAAAGCAAAAATAACTATTATTTCCCCCTATAGCCTTTTTAATTAAAAAATAAATAACTAAATAATGGAACTGGTATATGTGATTATTGAATTGTAACATTTTACTAAGAACCATCAAGGCTATTGCCAATACTAATACCTTTTAAAAATATATTTTCCCACAGATTTTGTGGATGAAATTAGTAACTGTGGCTATTCAACATAATATTTTTTTATTTTTTTTATTTATTTATTTTATTTGTAGACAAAAAAGACAAAAGGGACAATACATATTAATGAACATTTTTCACAAATGTAAATATGCCAGATTATGCCATAGGCTAATTTCCATCTGCAGACCCCCAAGCAGTATTTCTGTAATATTTGAATCATATTTAATATTTAGTAGGCAAATTGCAAATTATCATACTACTGTTTTTTTTAGGCCTATCGTTAACAACAATTATAGAATATGATCAGTCTTAAAGGTGCAATGTGTAAAAATTTTGAGTATCAACAGAAATGCAATATGACATGTGTTCAGTGGTGTATAAAGAACTTACTTAATAAAACGTAATGTTTTTATTACCTTAGAATGAGACATTTATATCTACATAACCGCGGGCGCTCCCTTCTATGAAGGTCGACATATTGTGACGTCATGTTTCTACCGTAGCCGACAACGAACACACAGCGCTACAGAGCATGTTTCGTCACCTTGAAAGAGAATCCGCAGAAAGCTAGAAGCTAGCCATAAACACCGTGAGTAGTGACTTTTCCCTTGTCAGTGGTGTAAATATGTGACCCGTTACAGAATCCAGGGACGCAAGTCGGCAGCACAACTTGAATGAGAAAAAAAATGAGAAACAAGCGTTTTTTTTTTTTCCAAAATTTGTGATTTCCGCTTTTTTGCAGAATCTGTTCGTTGAAATCACGAAGAAGCCTCTCCATGTTTTAAATAGCAGTATTGGTATATTTAAAAGCTTACATTTTGAGGTTGAAATCGGTTTGTTTTTGTAGATTCTAGCACGCAGTAGGGGCGTGGTGTGTTATTGTCTGTGTGTATTTCCATACTGAATATGGCGTTTTTGTCCCCGCCCTCCAAGTGAACCGCATGGCTACTTATGCTGTGCTCTGGTCGGCTCAATTCAATTCAATGAAGATGGACGCCGCAAAGATCCGTGGCAGTTACCGGTACACTGAAAATGTTTTCACCGCACTTTGTGGGCTAGGGAAACTGAAATCCGCGCGCGCGCGCCCTCTGTGCTTGAATACGGCGGCTCGGCTCGCTGACAACTGTAGCTGGCTGTTTCATATGAGACATCCCGATTGCTTTGAATGGGGAACGTTTTGTGAACAGGGAACATGAAGGCCTGCCGTGCGCGTTTCTGAAACGTAAGTTAAGCTTCATTTGCTCTTTAGTCGTTATTTAAGATGCTGAACCTGCTGATGATATAATGTGCTTGCGGACATTTCATTTGTGTGTGTATATGCACATGTAAAGAGATTTGCAACAGAGGAGGTGAAATGTGATTATTTGGAAAATCCCTGTCATGACTGCTTAAAGAAAAATGCCAGCAGGTCTTTGTGTGTTGTTGCTGGTTTTGCGTTAGCCTATATCATGGCATATTAGTCTTTGTGTGTTGTTGCTAGTTTTGTGTTATATGTATGGCATATAACGATATTGGTCTTTGTGTGTTGTTGCTGGTTTTGCGTTATATGTATGGCATATTGGGCTTTGTGTGTTGTTGCTGGTTTTGCGTTATGTATGGCATAATGTTATTGGTCTTCGTGTGTTGTTGCTGGTTTTGCGTTATATGTATGGCATATTGGTCTTTGTGTGTTGTTGCTGGTATACGTTTCAAATAGAGGGGCAGAACAATTGTTTTTCACCAGCTCAGCCACAGTAACAGCTCATATTAGCCAGCTAAACTTTTACTACCCTGTTAGAAAAAATATATAGTTGCATAGTTGCATGTGGTTCTTCTCCCTCGCTGTATTATGGGTTTGCTATGTGGGGAGAAATGTGCTGGTTACGTTCGTGAGACAATTAGCTGATTAATATTATTATATTATATATTAAGACCCTTGATCCTCACCTTACTATGGCTTTGTAAACTTTATCCATGGCTTGTCTGAAGTATAAAATTGGTTACCCGTAAGCCATACGTTTACCCGTAAACATTCAAAATGTTTAACAAACACTCTTCTTGTTCGGGTTTCAGTTTGCAAATGGTGGGAATATTCTCCACAACAGAGCGAATTTCATCCCGTGTCTCCATATCCGCGGTCGTTTTCGATTTCCATAACCTAAAATACAATCTTAAACTCGGCGCTTAGCATCTACGTCGCGGCTCTCAGCCCGCCCTCTGTTCGTTGATTGGCCGGCTGTTTTCAGGCCGGAGGAAAACTGAGCGATAGGTAGGGTTGGGTACCGAAACTCGGTGCCAATAGGGAACCGGTTCTGACGTAAACGGTAGTAACCAGACCGAATAAGAACGAAAATTTCGGTGCCTGATTTCGGTGCCTAACTTCATTAAGCACACACGCACGCACACACACACGCAATGTCTCTCGCTCTCTCCCTCTCCGCCGACCGCCGTGCGTTACACAGTTTGGAGCACAGTTTCTTCTGACTCGCATGCGCGCTCTTTCTCGCAAGGTTTGGCTGCATTTCACGTGTAAAATTACGCGGCAGAACGCCCTCTGGGTGTGCAGATAGTCTGAATCCCATATAGTATCAAGCCAATTCATTGCACCGCATCGACGCAGTTGTTTACACGTCGTCATATTATGTTGGCGCGCGCGCCATTTGCTCCTCGGATTTCTCTGCCGAAAAAGGAAGCTGGTCAGCAGCGCGAGGAGCTTAGCAGCGTCTCGTTCCCTATTGAGAGAACATAGGTATGTTACACCAGTAACCAGAGATGTTCTCTTTCATAGGTTCACTCAACGCTAAGAAGCAGTGGATTTGTAGCTGCTGTATCACGTGCCGTTTGAACTGACGCGCTACAGCGATCTGTCACATTTCAAAGAGCCAAAACGTTAGCTAATTATTGTGTGAATCTCGTAAAAATATTGACAGAAACTGACAGCTGTGGATTTGTTCCATATCAAAAGTAACCTTCTCTGTCAGTGTCCTCTTTGTCCGCGATTTTTCTGTGTGAAAAGGGTCATTTGTGTGAGTCTCACGGTCAATGCGTGACAGCTGGCAGCTCTGCCTGCTAGTAATCTCTATTCATCTCCAGTATTATTACATTGTTTGATACAATATTGTTTCATTTGATATTATGTAAATATGAATTTTTATTTTATATTGGTTTTATTATTACCATATGTTACTTGTATTGATATTGTTTAAACATTTAAGTTAATATTGTGTCCAGTTTGGCCCTGTAAATTAAAGGGTATTATTTTTTGATAAAGTGTGTGCGGTTTCATTTTCTTAAGTACCGATTTAAGAACCGTTTAAGCACCGGAACCGTTTAAAAAATACCGAGTAGGTACTGGTATCGAATAAAACCCAACCGATACCCAACCCTAGCGATAGGTCGCTATCTCAGAATGAGTACAGAAGCGAACTGAAATTGAGTGGAAGTACGAAGTCTGACGTAGTCAGGCTAGATGGATTTAGCTTTAGTAACAAATAAATAAACAAATATTAATAAAAATGTAAATATATTTTTTACAACATCAAATACAAAATTTGCCATCATCTGTAGGTTATAAAGTATATCCCATTTTTATTTTTTATTTTATTCTTATATAATTGTAGTTCTTGTTCTGTTCTGGAAAAAATGCACTAATATTCGGCTGAGTTTGTCACATTGCTTCACATTTTCTATCGACAATGCAAGCGTATGCTCATCTGGTGAGAAGCACATCCTGAATTTGCAGAGGTAGATGCGTTCCTGGGTCAACATTTTTTTTTATCCTGGAACAACATTCCTGTCCGAAAATGTAATCCTAACCATATCCCTATCCCTTATCCTTAATTTCAGAGGGAATTGATAGGTGAATAACACTGATGTAGAAGCACTTATGCCTGGTTGTAAGCCTACCATAAATTCACATAAATTATAAACTTGTCCTTCAAATACGATTGGTTGATTGGAATGTTGTTCCAGGATCAAGAAAGATAAAAACAACAAGGATCAAAATATTACCATACTAGGCTGCACGAGAAAGCACACGCCATCACTTCTCTTCATCACCTTCATCAGCATCACCCTGTGCATTCAGCTGTAATGATACGTTTTAGAAAGGCAATTTGAACAATGAAATTCTTAAAAAAAGAGAATTAGGCTGTAATTAACCTGAGCTCCCACCTGAATGCTTCCCCTCCTTCTCCCATGGTAACAGGGTCTTCACATAGCTTTGATAGGGAGGCATGTGCCTGAGGCTCGTGAATATGTTCACGATGCCTCAAGGGAGAACTTTGCCCCAGGCCAGCAGATGTTCTCTCTGTCTTAAACAGTTCGTGGAGCACTGATCTGAAGGGGTGGAAGATCTAATTATTCCATCTGGGCTATAGCCCTTGGAAGAAACAAATGAGCCAAGAGCTTCACATCTGTGTGCTGAAGAGCTTTTATAACATTTGCAATCTGTCTGCGGACCTATTTATTGTAGAGTATTCTATTATGCCATACTGTAAAATGTAGCAACATGTAATTGTTACCTTAAAGGGGAAATTCACCGCTGGCAATATCGATTCTCAATAAAACTTGTCTGCTTATGCGGTACAAAAACAGAAATTATTTTAGTCTATGCTACCTGACTAGAGAAAACAGGGGAAAAGGGCTGTTGTCTTCCCTTTTTGCCAAATAAGTAGAGAAACTTCAACATCTGTAATGCACTGGTTATGTTGCCGTCCAATGCCACTCCCAGTCAGCTCCTATTAAATAGGCCAGAGTCAAATACTGCCTGCCTTTAGTAGGCAAACTTCTTGGCAAACTTTTAGGCTACGTTTAAGTCGGATGTACATCATTGCTTACATTGCACAAGTTCACACTACTAGCAGAACCCTTGCAATGGGTTTAAATGGAACACCCTAATCCAATGATCACTTTTGGGTAAAATAAGCGTGAGCACTGCGTGTTGTGACATCACAGTCGTGGTGCATTGTGTCTCTATGGATGCCTGAAGTGTACATATGACTAGCCTTGCTTGCTCTGTCAAATGCTGCATTCATGCCATGCCGCAATGTCCGTAGTGAGATGACATGAAATGACGACACGTGACATTCTATTCTGAGCTGTTCAATTCCTCAGACTGGGAATTATTTCTATGGCAACACTATCAATGACTAAATGAATCTGCAATGGTCAGGTGGTACTGCGGTCACATGGTACAAGTAAGAGCTCTCAGAAAGTACACAACTTGTATGAGTGCAAGAATAAAAAAGATTTTAGCTCATTGTAGGCAGTGGCTAAAGGCTGCAAAGAAACATATATGGAGAGAACACTGTGTACTTAAGCACTATGTACTTAACTGTGGTTTATGAATTTTAAAAAGTCGGATTGCCCCTCCCCCTCCGCTATGTAAGGCTACGTTCACACTGCAGGGCTTAATGCTCAATTCCGATTTTTTGAAAAAATCCGATTTTTTTGCAAGGCCGTTCACATTTCCAATTAAATGCGACCTTTAGTGATCTCCTGTGTGAACGTGAAATGACCCAGAAGTGACCCGCATGCGCAGAAGAGTACTCAACGGTCAACGACGTCACTTGCTGTTTGCGGAAGTACCTAAACATGAATGTCAACAGTGGAGCTCGTTTAGCAATATTAAAGTTATTTTCCCAACAGAGCCAGCACAATTACAATCTTTTCGTTTTAAGAAGAAAATTAAGAAGGAGGAGAGCGTTTGAGCGCCTTCGATTAACTCACGGGAAGAGACACGTCTGCGGCGGACCATAACAGTGCAACGCGTTGGAGTGTATTGACAGGTGCGTGCTATCGGTGCTATCGTACGATAGCTAACTTGTTTATCTTCTCATTCGTGCCTACTTCAACGCAGAATTATGACGTTTGTCGCATATCAACGGCGTGCGGGTCGGATACATGCGACCTGACCGTTCAGATTGAGGTCGCATTTCAAAAGATCGGATACGTATCGGATTTGGACCACATAGTAAAGTCAAGTCAAGTCAAGTCAAATATATTTATATAGCGCTTTTCACAATACAGATTGTATCAAAGCTGCTTTACAGTATCAATCAAAACAACTCAACAATGTTTGTTTATTACTGGACATCCAAAAAGGACATCCAAGTTTGGTAGAGCTGATCAATGGTATGATTGTTTAATTAATTTGAATATCCCCAACTGAGCAAGCCAAAGGCAACAGTGGCAAGGAACCGAAAAAACTCCATCAAGTGACCCAATGGTGTCCTAAAACTCCATCAGATCACCCAATGGAGAAAAAAAAAAACCTTGGGAGAACCCAGGCTCAGTCGGGGCCAGTTCTCCTCTGGCGTTTATGAACTAGAGGCCGAATTTACAGTAACTGTAAGATAAAAATTTATATAAATGCCTGGCTAAATAGATGCGTCTTTAGTCTAGTTTTAAACTGGGAGAGCGAGTCTGAGCAACGAACAATATCAGGAAGGCTATTACAGAGCTTCGGAGCTAGATGTGAAAATGCTCTCCCTCCTTTGGTGGATCTGGATATCCTAGGAATGACCAGAAGCCTCGAATTTAGTGATCTTAAAGAGCGCGATGGATTGTAAGGCGATAGAAGATCCGTTAAATAGACTGGAGCTAAACCATTTAGAGCTTTATAGGTCAAAAGCAATACCTTGTAATTAATACGGAACTTTATAGGTAACCAATGAAGTGATGATAAAACTGGTGTTATATGATCATATTTTCTTGATCTAGTAAGAACTCTAGCGGCTGCATTTTGGACTAACTGTAGCTTGTTTATTGAGGATGCAGGACAACCAGCTAATAAAGCATTACAGTAATCTAGTCTCGAGGTCATGAATGCATGAACTAACTTTTCTGCATCAGAGAGTGATAGCATATTACGTAGCTTAGCAATGTTTCTAAGGTGGAAAAAGGCAGTTTTTGTAACATATGAAATATGCTTTTCAAAAGACAGGTTGCAGTCTAATATAACACCCAGGTCTTTTACTGTAGCGGATAAAGTAACAGGGCATCCTACTATGTTAAAGTTGTGTTGTGAGAGGTTTTGTAGATGGTTTTTAGAACCGATAAGTATTACCTCTGTCTTATCTGGATTTAATAAAAGAAAGTTACGCGTCATCCAATCTTTTATATCTTTAACACAATCTGTCAATTTGGATAATTTAGCGTATTCATCTGGCCGTGATGAAATATATATTTGAGTGTCATCAGCATAGCAATGGAAACTAATTCCATGTTTCCTTAGAATATTACCAAGTGGCAGCATATATATTGAGAATAATAAAGGGCCTAACACAGATCCCTGCGGCACTCCATGGTTTGCCGAAGTCATGATCGATTTTTCTCCATTTAAGTAAACGAAATGGTAGCGGTCAGATAAGTATGACCTGAACCAGCTTAATGCTTGTCCTTGAACACCAGTGTAATTTTGTAGTCGATCTAAGAGTATTGTGTGATCTATAGTATCGAACGCAGCACTAAGATCAAGTAAAACTAGTACTGAGATACAGCCTTGGTCCGAAGCTAAAAGTAGATCATTTATGATTCTAACAAGCGCAGTTTCAGTGCTATGATGTGGCCTGAATCCAGACTGAAACTTTTCATAGATGTCGTTTTCTTGCAAGAAAGAGCCGAGTTGAGCGGACACAACTTTTTCTAATATTTTTGACATAAATGGAAGATTCGAAATGGGTCTGTAATTTGCTAGGTTATTTGGATCTAATTGTGGTTTCTTAATAAGAGGTTTTATAACTGCCAGCTTGAATGTTCTTGGAACATGACCTAAAGATAAAGACGAATTAATAATATTGAGAAGAGGCTCTTCCACTATAGGTAATACTTCTTTCAGTAGTTTAGTTGGTATAGGATCTAATAAACATGTTGTTGTTTTAGATGAAGTGATAAGTTTATTTAACTCTTTTTGTTCTATGGTTGTAAAGCATTGAAATTGTTCTTGCGGGGTGATAATTGCGGCTGAATTATAAGGCGCGAGGAAAGATTGAACGTTTACGATTTTGATTCTGATGCTTTCAATTTTCTCGGTGAAAAAGTTCATGAAATCATTACTACTGAACTGTAACAAGGTATTTTGTTCAGACGACTTCTGTTTATTTGTTAGTCTAGCCACGGTATTAAATAAAAACCTTGGATTATTTTGGTTGTTTTCTATTAATTTGCTGAGGTGCTCAGCCCTGGCCGTTTTAAGGGCCTTTTTATAACGTGACATACTGTCTTTCCACGCGATTCTAAAGACCTCTAAATTAGTTTTTTTCCATTTACGCTCTAAATTACGGGTTTCTCTCTTTAAAACATACGTAGTATTATTGTACCATGGTGCTATACTTTTTTCTCTGACCTTTTTTAATCGAATGGGTGCAACCATATCCAATGTTCTAGAGAGAATGGTGCCCATAGTGCTAGTTAATTCGTCTAGTTCATCTGTTTGTTTGGGTTCAGGCAGCAGCTGAGACAGATCAGATAAGCTATTTGAGAAATTATCTATGGTGGATGGAAGAATTGTTCTACCTGGTCGATAACGTGGCGCAGCATGACATAATACAGCAGTACGTAGTATGCAAGTTACCATGTAATGGTCAGTGACATCATCAGTTAGTGGAATGATATCTATATCGGTTGGATCGGTTCCATATGATATAATTAAATCGAGTGTATGATTAAGACGATGAGTTGGTCCGGTGACGTTTTGCTTGACCCCGAAGGAGTTTAATAAATCTGTAAACGCAGCCCCTAACGCATCATTTAAATTATCTACGTGTATGTTAAAATCTCCAACAATTAATGCTTTATCGACGTTGACCAAAAGATCTGATAGAAAGTCAGCAAACTCTTTTAGAAAATCGGCGTAAGGCCCTGGAGGTCTATATACGGTAGCCAATGCTAGAGATAATAGGGATTTTTTTCTTACATCTAACAGCGTAACATTTAGCACAAGTACTTCAAACGAATTAAACCTATGACAAGTTTTCTGAGTAACATTGAGAATATCTCTATAGATTGTTGCAACACCGCCGCCACGACCGATCAGACGGGGCTCATGCTTATAACAGTATCCTGGCGGAGTAGACTCATTTAGACCGAAATAATCATTTGGTTTAAGCCAGGTTTCAGTAAGGCACAGAACATCGAAATTATTATCTGTGACCATTTCATTTACAATAACCGCCTTAGGTGTGAGTGATCTAATGTTTAGAAGACCTAGCTTTAGAAATTGTTTTTGTTCACTAATAGCGAGAGTTTTTGTTTTAATAACAATTAGATTTTTTCTAGATCCCGCAGTAGATTTATTATTTGATCTTAGTAAACGAGGAATAGACACAGTTTCTATGCAATGTTCTACACTAGTATTAATATCAATTAAATTGGTGCAGTAGAGACTGTGATTTGGATTTTTGGTTACTAGTCAAACGGTATTTAACATCTTGGAGATGTTATCTGACAGAAGATCTGCCCCTATTCTACTTGGGTGTAAGCCATCAGCGCGGAAGAGCCTCGGTCGCTCCCAAAACAGATTCCAATTATTTACAAAGAGCAGTTTTTGCTCATTGCACCATGACAATAACCATTCATTAAGCGCGAATAATCTACTGAACTTTTCATGCCCTCGTCGGTACGTAGGAAGCGGTCCAGACACAATAATCGCTATTTCAGGCGATGTGCTGCGTACCGTATCGATAAGGCTCCTGAAGTCTTTCTTCAGAACCTCCGTCTGTCGCAGCCTAGTGTCGTTAGATCCCGCGTGCAGCACAACAGCTCCGACGCGCTCGTCACCGTTCAAGATCTCAGTTACCCGCGCAGTGATATCGAGAACACGAGCACCAGGAAAGCAGTGACTGTGCACCTTACTTTTACCTAACGTAGCATGGACGTGTCGGACGGTGGAATCGCCGATGATCACAGCATCGCGTTCCGTTTCACGAAGAGGGGAGAAGCGGTTCTGAGTGGAGATCTCGAAAACCGGGAGGGGCGAAAAGATTCTTGTCCTGGCTCGCGGCTTCCGCGGAACCACCCAGGCTTCGTGGTGGTGTGTTGAAGCCGGAGTGAATGAAACCATGGCCGATCGTGACCTGGACGTTCGGGACCAGTGCTGAGAAACGGACGGAGTAGACGAGGTCGGCGTCAGCGGGTTACTAACGTTAATCACTGATCCGTGTGCATCAGCGCGTGATGTTTCAAGAGCTAAACGCCGGTCTCTCAGCTCAGTTTGTCTCTCTAGAAGGTCACGGATCTGCTTTTCTACAGCTTCTAATTCAGACTGCACCGCGAGCAACTCAGATTTGTTCTCATCTGCACAAAAAGGTAGATAACATACACCTGATATATTCGCCATTTTAACAGATGGACAGTAAGTTAGCAACTTAGTGGTTAGTGGTGTTGGGTAACGGCTTGAGACGCGTCTGTTCAACAGTCCTAGTTATAATTATGTGTTAAATGATGGTTCAAAACAGAATAAAAGGAGGAAATACGGAAAAACACAAGGAAATACGAACCTAATACGAGGCTTAGACAGCCACGACGCAGACAAACAAACTCACGGCAGACAGCGAGGCGGATAAATCAGTCGATCGCAGGGCGAGCAGCAGTGAAGCAGTGTCTCGCTCTACGACCAACAACCGATGTTCTTACCGTATTTGCGGTTCCAGCCGTATAATGGCTTGAGACGCGTCTAATACGAGGCTAGACAGCCACGACGCAGACAAGCGCACAGCAGGCAACGAGGCTGACAAAATCAGTCGATCGCAGGGCGAGCAGCAGTGAAGCGGTGTCTCGCTCTGCGACCAACAGTCCGAGTTGTAATTATGAGTTAAATGATGTTGCAGAACAGAATAAAAGAGAGAGATACGGAAAAATATGAAGCTAATACGAGGCTTAGACAGCCACGACGCAAACAAATGCACAGCTCACAGCAGGTAGCAAAGCGGAAGTAGCAAAGCGGAATGTGCATACCCAAGTGGCCTGGGTCGCATTTGAAAAGATCGGATCTGTGTCGTTCAGACTGTCATGAAAAGATCGGATACAGGTCGCATAGGGGCAAAAAAATCGGAATTGGGTCGTTTCAGCCTGCAGTGTGAACGTAGCCTAATTAAAGTTGGGAGAGTTGAGAGCATGAAGTGTCCAACATTCCACACTTTTCTGTTTTTTTTTCTGTTAATTACGTGCATCATCCATAATTTTCAGTGTGAAAATGCTACAAAACAACATAGAATAGTGCATTAGGGCACAAAAAGAACACACACCAACACCGTAATTGAAGTGACATGCTTTAATTGATCTAGTA
This sequence comes from Chrosomus eos, assembly GCA_036326025.1. NCBI lineage: Eukaryota > Metazoa > Chordata > Actinopteri > Cypriniformes > Leuciscidae > Chrosomus > Chrosomus eos. The sequence continues at coordinate 27,627,000 of CM070828.1, forward strand.
CAATCACTGGAGAACATGCCATTGTAAACCATTAGAACATCTACATCTGAAAGAATAAACTTAAATAAATTAATAATCAACAAAGTAAACAAAGATAAACAATACATAATACCATATACTCTGAAATAGTTTTTTTTTCTCAGAGAAAAAAAAGATTTTGTGTGCGTATGTGTGTATAATTATTTGTAGAACTAGATTTTAAGAGAACGGATTCAATGAGAGATGCCCACAGGCCGAGGCTGCATGCAGTAACACAGCAGGCATGTCTTAGGTTGTCTTATCGAAACATATCAGTGTTAATGTGTACACTAGTTACATTGAAGTTAAGAAAAATAAATTATCATACTCTACTCTTACATATTACCCATGTAGAGACTGATTTACATTTACATGCTTGCCAGCATTCAGAAGAAACATTGACCATTCTATCACAATTGAGAGGGTGAGATAGTTCAAATAGAACTGGGAAAAGAAGTACATTACAGGGTCATGTTTTACTTAAGATGCACAAACTAGCAAGAACTAGTTTTTTTTTTTTAACCTTTTTTATTTGATTATTCCCATCTAATTATTTTGTAAACACACAGACTATGCTATATTACAATTAAAGTCTGCTTTATTATCTCAATATCATCTAACCAGCAAGCAAAATAACATATTTCATAGACATTAACTTTTAAACAGATTTCCTCTGACAGTATATCTGTGTCCTGTTCAGTAAGTCCTGATAGATCTTTGATCTTATAAACCGAGGAAAGGAGTCTTTCTCCATTAGGCTGTACACTTTAGCTTGGACTTCATTGAGACTGTTGGAAGTTGGCTCCAGAAGCCTCTGTTTGGTTTCCTCTCTGGTCCTGTGATCTATGTTAACCTTCAGAGATGTAAGAGTTAGAGAACATTGAATTCTGTACAAATATTCTTGATAACAGCATAGAATCAAACAAACCATTTCCAAAAGTGGATAGACTATAAATGGTATGGTCATCAAAGTTCACCCAAAAATATCTATCACTGTCTCTGATGATCATGGTTCATGCTTCTCCACCGACACAAATTTTATTCAGTTTGTGCACTGTCTGAGCCAAGAGAGCAGGGTTATTACATTTAGTAGAAACGTCTCGTCTTGAAGGAGCCAAACTGAAGCTATTTGTGTTTTCTGTGACCCGCACAATCAGGATGCTTAAGGACAGTGCTGTGCTTCCCGAATAACAAGCAGTGATTCACAATGTAACTGAAGGTCACGTTGAAGAAGAAGATGATCTTCAGGTTTGAAGCCAGGGAAGAACTAAAGTGAGCGTAGGTGGTGCTAAAGAACAAACTCAGAGGGAGGAAAAATCTTTATAGCACAGGTCTCAAACTTGGAAGTGCATTGTATAAGCAATTACAAATTGTATGTATGTATATGCATATATATGAATATATATATATATATATATATATATATATATATATATATATATATATATATATATATATATATATATATATATATATATATATATGATTTTTTTCAGCAGCCATTGCAGACTTCAGAGTCACATGATCCTTCTGAAATAATTTTGTAAAATGTTGAAAACAAATGTTTACCGTTTAATATTATGGATTCTTTGTTGAATAGAATGTTCAAAAGAACTGTCTATGTTCAATAGCTGTCTATGAAAGAGGACATCTAAAAGAAAACGTCTTGAAGTTAGTTTATACAGTTGATAAAGGTATTGAGAGAATTGAACTTTTAAGCTCACATGTAGTCATTTTATAGCTTTATCTATTGATTCAAAAGCGTATTTATATTACCTTTAAAATATTTATTCATTTAAACTGTGCATAATAATAATTGATAAACTATAATTGTACATGTGTGATCAATTAAGGGTATAATAATTAGCCTACATAAATAATATCTAAATCTTACAAACATATTATTCTAAATAAGCATAACTAAAAGCCCGTAGTAGTGTGATCTTTGTAGGCAGCGAATCGATTCATTAGATTCATAGTTCGATCATTCAAGACATATTGCAATTCAGAAGTTCATTATGCGATTCACATTAAAATCGATGCGATTCGATTATCGATTTATTCTTCACTTTTATATGCATTGAGGATATTAAATGCTCCCCATGGGTCTTTGTCAGGTGTGAATTATACAGCGGCCTTCCGGGTCAGGAGTGAAAACAAACAAAACCAACGACATTTTGTCTATTGTAACGTTAGTTCATGTTAGTTTAATCCTAATATAAAAAAAATCCACAGCTATAATTAGCATTTGTCAGTGTTGGGAAAGTCATTTCTCATGAACTAGTTCAAGTTCAGTCTCACAATTTAAAATGAACTAGTTCCAGTTTCATGTTCATACTTCAAAAATGAACTAGTTCGAGTTCTTTTTTTCCTTATGTTGCTGCGGCTGCTTCTTTTTTTAATTATTGCCAAGCCCAATACAACCCAGACACCAATATTTTGCGACTGGCAAGTTTGCACAGAAATGTAAGATTTTTCCCATCTCACGACCTTGTCATAAACTCGTTTAAATGATCTACGAGGCCTCTCGCTCGCTGCTTTGTGACTACATGCTGCTTTTGTTCTGATGAGCATGCGGCGGTTGCGTGCGACACGGTGGCTGATGTTGCCAGATTGGTGTTTTTTTCGTATATTAAGCCGTTACGGTAAGTTTAGGTTTGCTAAGCTCTATAGAACTGGCACCCTATTGAACGTGAGAGCGTGGTTAAGACACGAATGAACGGTTCACATATGGTTCATAGGCAGTAGCTAATTCAGTACGTTCATTTAGTCGCCAAATATGAAGGTTCATATCGTTCATTGGAACGTGTTAGTGCAAACACTGCATTTGTAAAATGTAAACCAAGTTAAAAAAGGCATTTAAGTATTGATTGTTCATCATTGCATCAAGCTCTAAACATGACTGCTCAAAAATCTGTAGAATGAGTCTATATGACCGAGCGCAGCGAAATCCAGTGAAAGATGGTAAGAGTGCAGCGAGTGAAGGAGAGCTGTGAGGACGCGAAATGACAGCGCACAACGCCTCATTAATTCGCGCATGTAGTCATTTAATGTTTATATGTTTTAAAGCACTGAATCGCAAATTATTCGATTCTTAGCATTTTAAATCGATTTTTTACCGAAATAAACGATTCACGATTCAAAATACACGTTTCAAGATCGATGCATATGCATCGTCAGGATTTGTAATCGATGCATCGAGAAAACGAATGAATCGTTACACCCCTAGCCCGTAGATTTTGTCTTTAAAAATAATTTGCTATGTAGTAACATAGACATGTTAATTTGGAGTAGAAACAGGTAGAGTTACTTTATCGCATCAGACATGACGTCACTTTGCTCACAGCTGGTTCGGTTGGCAACCTCTTACCTGGAACATAACATGCCCCAGACCAGGTTAGCCGTGGAGCGGTAGTTAGTCTGGATCCCAAATGGTACACTTCATGTGGACTCGCGGTCTCGTGGCCTTAAATTGCGCGTGCTCGCTAAGTGTACGAGTCCGTAGGGTGTCCCATTCTACATTTCAGTGCTCAGAAGTGTGCTCGAGAGCTCTGAGAGTTACCCTGGTATTATTGCGAATGCCCAATCAGATAAATATGGGGAGGGGTTTCGTGGCTGTTTGTCTTTGGGTGGCATGACTCGAAGGAGGTCCACAGGCCAGAGTGTGTCATTTGGGATCCAGCTTTACTATAGAGCTCGGGATTGTGTCGTCACGTCGCAATGCATTGTGGGAATAGCGGTACGGAAGTAGATGTACTGTATAGGCATTAGGTAATTAAATGTGTAACGTTTAATAATATTAGGTTTAATTTAGGTTATTTTAAGGAAATGGTTCATTGCGAGTTTTGAGACAAGATGGATTGTGAAACTAGTCTAATAATGACATAAACTTGATAAAAAGCACATTTAAATTATTGCAATATTCATAATCTTGCTTAACTTGCTAAACCACTGTGAATATTCAATACATCACCCAGCCCAAATGCACGCACACAGGTTCAGTATTGCTGTATTGTGAACAACGCCTCATAAATCATGTTCATTTTTTTCAATATTATACCGGATTACAGAACTAACCGGACGAAAAAAGTGGATTCTTGCACGTATGATAGGTGAGTAATTACACCTGAAGTGTAACAAAAACGCATAGACAAGCTTCATAGCTCACAGAATCTGACAAGAGTGTGTGTGTGTGTGTGTGTGTGTGTGTGTGTGTGTGTGTGTGCGTGTGCGCATAACCACCTATGCTTGGTTAAAGTTAGTGCGAACGATTGTTTTCTCCGCGTTTACTTTGTAGATCTGCAGATCTTGCACCCATCCATTTGTAAACTGCAGGTTAGCCTCCAGTGACTTCACGTTTTTAAATTGATCGGAGGTGTAAGCGCTCACTCTACATAGCAGGTAACGTTAGGAGAAAATATCAGGGGAACTGAGGCTTGGTAAATTTTCATATGTATTACACCCACTCTGTGTTCAACTTCATAGGGATCGATTCGGCGTATATCCTCAACATTTTTTAAGTAGCGTTGTTTGGCTTCATTATTAAGTTTGTCAGTGTACGGTTTGCCAACTTTTTTTTTCTCACGGTCCATAACTCTTTCTAGGTGCCGGTGGAAACCGGCCGGTTACGCTATTAATTATTCCAAACCGTCCTTTGCGTGTCCTCTAAAATGGCCGCCGTTACCCACAATGCACCGTTCCATAACGTCTACGCCGAGCTCTATTGCGATGAACACTGCTAAATGCCTCACCACTTTCATGGTGCCTTATTGGCGCAAACTAAACCGAAACATACCTGGCTATCCACCTAAAAGAGCTTCATGGTATAGGCCCCTGGAAACATTGCGTGCATACAAGTTGGAATGTTTTAATATACTCTTTGCAATTACGTTATTTAGCAACACCATGAAAAGCTTTGGTGATTCAAACAAATACTGTTTGTTCAGGTGTAGTTGCTATGGTTTTATAGAAGGAGTCAACATACCTCTCTGGGTGCATGAATGTCAATAAATTCCTTGAAGATCTTACTGGCCTTAGACATCATCTTAGCAGGGGATTTGATCTTTTTATAGTCCTCACAAGCCAACCAGAACTCGATATTTTCATCACTGAACTCTGTTTTGAGGAAGGTTCTGAAAGCTGCCAAACCATCTATGAAATAAAGATGAATATGATTACGGAAAAACATCTTACTATATTAAAACCAATATATCTTTGGCATGTCTAATATGCCATATCTTGGACATGCTGGCTAATCGAAATTCTTCTCAAGGACACCAAGCTAGAACCATTGATTTCACCAAGTGTAACATGTTCCTGGATCAACATATTTGTCTTACATATTTATCTACCAATAAGATTTGAGGGATAAGTTAACAGTTTATGTCAAGTTCAGGCTTACAAGCAGTGTTAGGTGCTTATATATCAGGGTTATTCACCTAGCATTCAGGGATTACTTATAGGTAGGGTTACGTTTAGGGGTGGGGATAGGATTACATTTTCAGACAGTAATGTTGTTCCAGGATCAACAAAATATGTTGTCCCAGGAACATATATAATCAGGACATGCCACCAAGCTGCTTTCATTCATCAAAAGCAATTTTTTTCTTTGTCAGATCTGTGATGTGCTTCAAATGAGAGAATACACCAACATCTGTTTATCTGTTTCATATGAAACTGAATGCACTTTTAGCATCCCTCACTGCACATTTCACTTTGAAAGGGTTGCGAAATGAGCCAGAAGCAACGTAATATCATTCTGCAGAAATGTCACCACAGGGATGTTTTTTTCCAATGAGCTTGGTTGGATTAAACATGCATGTTAGTGATTTTATGATCATCATATGGTTTTGTTGTCATTGCTTATTTTTACCCTGTATCCTTTTTGTGTGAGGTAGACTTCTCAGTTAAAGTCCACACAAACAGCAGGGTGGGAAATGAGACAATAGTGCTTCTCTGGAAATTCAATAAAAGGACAATCAAGAGGCAGTACAGAGGCTAAATGTTCTCCTGCCGGCTAGCGAACAAAATGTTCTCCTTTGTTGCCTCCATTTTTTTTTTTTTTTTAATAAAGTGATTTTCCGCTGAACATGTATCCTGTTAGACACATAAAGTCATTTATATCTGAAATGCTTTTTACAGATCATTGAGATCACACTACCTGAAGGGGAGATTTTACCCAGCATTCCCTGGTAATTAATTGAAAGTGAGTGAAAGGGAGAGAAAGACATGGTCATTGAAATACAGTGCATAACATCCATATTATCATTATATCATCACCATTATTATATTAATAGAGTTTTGGGATTCAGTAGGACATGAGTTTTTGTGCTTATAAATTAAGAGTGTCACAACATTTTAACCATATTCTGTGATAAAATGTGTCAAACAGCACAAACTAAGTCTCTAATTTCTGATTTGTTGTGCTGCATTCAAAATAAAGGCTACTGTAATGATCTAAAAACATTTGAAGAAAACGCAGAAACAAGCGATAGCATGTGTAAGCATATGTAAAATAACGCGATCATCGATTTTAAACAGCATAAAAATCAAAACTGCCTAATGTTACTGAATGTCGACCCAGGATGAGCTATATAGGATTGTGTAGCTTTGGGAGTGTTGATGGACTCGATCTGCTCCATTTGTGTTTTGATCATCGTTCTGAATCTGATAAAGTCTTTGACAAAATGAGATTTTCTCAGCTTATTGCTCAAAATGTTGCTTTTTAAAATGAAATTTACCCACATTTAAGTGTTGATAAAAAAGAATGCATGAAACTAGAATAAAGCTTCTTGTTTTTAAGCTGAGGCTCTCTTTTTTCTTTTGATATATTCCATGTTCAGATACAACATACAACAAAATATTCTAGGGGCAATGACAAATTTGTGAAAATTTCACGCTGGCGGGGAAAGAGTTAAAAAAATATAGACAGTCAGTGATCGTCACGGTGAACGTGATTTCACCAAGTACCACATGATCCAACAACATCTTTGTTGATCCTGGATCAACTTTCCAATCAACCAATCAGGGGTGCGTTTCCCAAAAGCATCGTTAGCCAACTATGGTCGCAAGTTCCGTCGTTACCAATAGAGTTCAATGGAAATTGCGACCAACTTGCGACCATAGTTGGCTAACGATGCTTTCGGGAAATGCACCCCAGATTTGAGGGACAAGTTTACAGTTTATGTCACGCTTAGATTTAGAACCAGGATGAAGTACTTAAACATCAGTGTTATTTACCTTTCATTACCCTCTGATTTTAGGGAAAACGTATGGGTAGGGTTAGGTTTAGGGGTAGGAATTGGGTAAGGACTACATTTTGGGACAGGAATGTTGATCCAGGATCAACAACATATGTTGATCCAGGACCATGTCTTACTTGGCACAATCACGGTGACCTAACTGGGCATGTGGGATGAGTTCTGAATTTTAATAGCATTAGGGTGTACCTCAGCTTTAGCAAATGGTTTGCTGACTATTGTTTCACTACTGTTGACAGATTTTAGAAGTCTTTAGCATGAACAATGTCCTGTTAACAGCACTGAGAGAGACTATTTGTGGCACGTCTGGGGTGTCATTGCTGTGAGATTCAGGGAAAGACACACACACACACTGTTCTAATTGATGCTGGAATTAAGCCTGAGGAAATAAGGCCTGTCATTTTGTGAGCAATCAACGAGAGAAGTCACAGCCAAACGCGTGACTCACAGGGAAATGGCACCGTTTACTTAACATGGAAAGCTTCTTACATAACTTGCTGGTGAACTATATCATGGCTGAACTACTGTACATCCCCGTAGAAATGCAACTGACTGAAAAGACAAAAACAATTTGTTGTAAGAATGATTTGGAGAAGTGTGGCTGGTGTACAGTGTTAAAATGCACACACGCACACACACACACAAACACAAACATAATTTGCTTAAATATATATTATAATTGCTTTGTTTTAATTAAAGTTTCAACAAAAAAATGTTCTTACAGTATAGCACTTTTCACAATATCTTGCTATCTTCATGCATTATTTTGGATTTAGTAGAGCTTCTTGATAGTATTGTTTATATTTTTTTACATTTTGCAACAATACAAACTATCAAGAAGTTGAGCAACAGGGCTTTTACTGGTTGGGCCAGTAGTGGTTGAAATATTTACTTGTGACCCCACCACAAAAAAAGTGATTGATAAATAAAACATGCCTAGTTATTGTCTTCGTTGTTTTTGATCCATAACCTTAACAAATAAGGTTGTGACACCAAAATCTAGCCTAACTCCAATACATTTTAAGTATTGTTAAAGACAAGTAAACTGTCAATAATAAAATTAAGAACAAATAATAAAATTACGAACAACAACGCAAATACAATAGAACAAATATACACATAAAATAAACACTGCTTTTCATGTTTTTTTTTCAAACAGCAATTTTCACATTTTCAGGTAGAGAAAATGAATAATCAAATGTAAAATAGCACTGCATCTTCACTGTATAAAATAAATATAGATGAATCCTTATTAAAGTTACAAAAGTTTTTCAGTCAAGAGCAGTAAGTGATTTTTTTTGTCTTTTGTTGTTTGAATAAAATTACGAGACAGCAGGTTTATTAGGCTTCTGTCACTTTAAGAGATGCACAGATCCAATATACTGTTAAACATGCATTTTATTTCTGTTCACTTAAGACATAAAAGATTATGTTTACTAGGACACTCGCCGAGACCGGCCTTTTATGATGTAATTTTGTGTGAATATGTCCATTCAAGCGTAAGAAGGCTTGAAAGAGAGCTCAATTCAGCATTCGCACGCTGTCTGAGAAGCGGCTTTCTGGACGCGCACTTCGAATGCCCCAATTGAATAACAACGCAAATAAGCTCAATAATTCAGACCCATAGACTTTATCATGATTAATGTGACTTACATTTATTGGACAGCAGAGCATCAAATGAATCTGCCCATCTGGTCACTTCATCATTGGATAACCTGACACGGGCAAAGATACATAATCAGGCACAGTTATGAGACAGCTATAACTATTTTCCATTTTTTTTTTTTCTTGAGGGAACAACATAGTACTCACTTCAAGTATCTTGTGGACCTCTCCTGAGCGGGAGGCAGGAACTCTGAAAAATCGCTGCATGAGTCTGATTTGTTAGACAGGCACCCTAGTCTAGTTTTCATGGCCCTGAAAAAAAGGGAAGAGGAAAAAAAGACAAAAGCAATCTTAAATAACAAGAGATTAACAGCTGTCAATGACATTAGTGTATTCATAAGAGACCGGTGATGATTTATTTTTAGAACATACCAAATTACTGATAATAATGACAACAGCTCAGGTGTGCATAATAGCCTGTCTGATTAGATTGCATTGATGCTCACAGATGCATTATACAACACACCATTGCAATGTTCACTAATTATCTGAAGATGTGGATTCGCCGTATTGTAAACATGAATATTCTTTCAAAATGGGAATCATTGAAATGCAACAGCGCACCTGGCCCTAAAAAAGGCATTATCATGAATTCTGCATTTATATTTACATCATAGAAGAATAAATCAGGGCCGAGAGTGAGAGAGCGACAGAGAGCGAGAGATAGAGAGATACTCACATTAACTCTTACATAAACTATAAGATAAATGGATACTCACTGAATGTCCTTGCAATGCAATTTCTTCCAGTCAAGTGAGGAGTTGATTTGCCTGTAAAAATGATAAAGATTTACATGTATATACTACTCATCAGTGAGCATATTTTGCTAATCACTATTCCCAAGGCTCACAATTACTAGAATGCCAGATGCACCTTTTCCCTTGATGCAATATGAAACATTTGGACCAACATAAGACTCACGTTATTTTGCTTTTGTTATTGCACCTGCAGTTCCAGGCACGCTCAGTTCTTCCAAAGGAACATTTCCAAAAAGTAAATAAACAAAATTTCACTCTCTTACCATTTCAATCCACAAAGCTGATGCAACCTATTGCTTTCACATGTAGTTATTTTTAATTTGGAACACTGCATGAAATTGACCATTCTTTTTCTGAAGGATCGTAAATTCCTCCACAGAAAATAGGCATGAGTAATTCCTCTCAACGTGCATAAAAAAAAAACATGAGAAGAGGACTTTGTGTTATTGTACACTTGGGAATCCGAAAAGCCACTGGTATGTCTACCACAGATATTATTAAAGATTAATTATATTCCAAGGTATATTTTAATCTGTGTGCTTGCGTTGACTAATTACAACTGAAAGGTAAAAAAGTTTAGGGATCAAATCTAAATGCGCTAAAGTAAAGTGAATTATTTTACAGTGCTTCCATTACTGAATATGGGTGAAATAAATAAATAACACGAGCCCCCTTGTGTTTTAACCATATGTCCCTTCTAAAGCATCACAGAAATTATGAATTTATAATTGCAGTCTGACAAGCAATCTGAAAATTCTCTCAAGATAAGAATATTTTAGTGATTCGCCGGATGCTTGAGGCTTATTCTTCATTTCCTTGCACTGGATGAGAACACGTGCCATGCTATTTATAAAATGCTCTGACGAATCTATCTAGGCAGGGAGAAGCCAGTTCATGTTCTATGCATGCATGCAGCACAAATGGAGCTACAGGGAGCTAAATAAAAGATACTCTGATGTTTCACCCTTATAAAATCACCATGAGATGCCAAAATAAATAAAAAACATAGCTATAACATTCTCCTTTTGTTTTTGTGAGTGCTCAGAATTTAATATTCTCAATTTCTCTTTGATGTAGGAATTCGTGTTTCTGTGCTGAGTAATTTCATAGTTCTGGGTCCTGTCTCACTTCAAATGGAATGTTAATGGATTGCAATGAAACTCTCAAATGCTGAATTCTAGTTTAGTTAAGCATACACTGCTAGAAATGCAGTTCATAGCAGGACAGCATAATCACAATGTTAAACTAAAAGCATAAAATATAATATAATATACAGTAACATAATATTTATAATATAATACAATATAATATAATATATAATATAATATAATATAATATAGGGTAATACACTATACTATAGGCTAATCTAATTGTCAAGATCATGCCTTGTTTAGTTTCATTATTTTGTTATGTTTCCATGTTACCATGGTTTCTATGCTAGACCAGTAGTTAGCGATGTCACTTTGTAAAGAAACAGTAACGCGCCTATAAACTAAACACGTAATACACATGCCCAAGACATCACCGTTTTCAAAAATTTGTGTTTTTGTAGTTTACACGGAGACAATAACGGTATTGTTTTCAAGAACATGCACTTTGAAAGCCGTTTTCAAAAGTTTGCGATTTCAGGCCCCCGTTTGGTTGTTGTTGTGTAAATGAACGGCCAAAACGCATAATTTGTTTTAGTTGAAAGCGGTGTCGTGTAAATGCCCTCAGTTTTCAACGTTAAAGTTGTAGTGTTTTTCTAGTTCTCTATGTTTATTAAAGTCTCTTTATCTTGTTTATTCTGTCACACATTATTTATTTTTGGGGATTATACTATACAACACTGTGACAATAATGTTATATAATGGTAAAACTTTTTTTTGATGGTCCCTTGTGAACATTCTGTTGACTACTTTGCAACTACATGTCAACTAAGTCTCTTTCCTGTAGCTCAAACAGTAGAACGTTGGTGCTTGCAATGCCAAGGTCATGGGTTTGATTCCCAGGGAAAGCATAGATAAGAATGTCAATGTGTACCTTGCAATGCAATGTAAGCCGCTTTGGATAAATGTAACTTAAATGTCTCACTAGAGTATTAGTAGACTGTCTGTTTAATAACTTTATTGTGATGCTCCTCCTCCAACAGACTCTAGCCCTAACAAATACCAATACTCTAATGAGAGTTCAAAAAATATTTTGTGGCAATCAGTGATATATCAATAACGTGAAATCGGGCACATTGATTTTGATGGTTCCCTCACAGATAACTGAAAAGATAACTCATGAAAAGTGCCCCATACCCTCATGCTCAGTAGAACATGTGAAGGTCCCTGTAATGTTACTGTCTGATGGAGCTCAGTGAGATGTCGGGTTCCCGCTGAGGCTCCTCTACCCATTATCAATTTGCTATGCCATCTGATCTTCAACCCTCGCTCTTGCTATTTTTAAATTCCAAGCTCTTTGGTCGTCCATGTTAAAAGAATAATGTAGTTGCTTTTACCAGCCTTAAATTAGGTTTGCTTTCCACGTACTGGAATAAACAAGGTGAATATTTAACCTTTAGAGTGCCTAAGATTTTAAATATTAAACCATCAAAGTTCTCCAGCAATGCTTACAGACAACATATGTAGACTCATGTATAATAAATTGCTTGTGATGTTCCTCATTTGTCAAGTCGCTTAGGATGAAAGCATCTGCTGAATGATTAAATGTAGATGTTGCTGTGATAAAACACTTTAAACTATGGTCTCCCACCCTGACCAAGCTGGTTTCCAAGACCAATTAACTTAAAAGTGCTAAAAACCCCCATAAAAAAACAGACCAGGAGGCCACCTAACCACCTTAGGCTGAACTAAGCTGTTTTTTCCCAGCATGTTGTAATCCACTAAAAGAACATTTCTCTTAGGGGTTTGTGGGAGTGAGGGTTTAGCTCCTGTTTTAGAAAGGTGCATTTGTGCCCCAGAGACACTACCTTCATTTACACTCTGCTTCACACTTTGCCATGACAGTTGCAAGGTAATGCCTGGCTGGCGTTTCTTTCCCTTCTATTTTTGTCAATGGCCTTTACTCTTTGAGGTCCTCACCTATGTAACGTGATGGCTACTGTCTCCTCAAATCACATTCGGTCCAACAAAACTCTGAAGTTAAGGTCACTGTTACTTTATTTAGATATCTTTAAAATCGCAAGGCCTGTTTCACTTTCTATGATAAATTATTTCATGCGATTTGATGTTGTACAGCACATTATGCAGAAAATTGAGAATAAGTGCTCCTTATCGGTGTGAGGTCTCATTAAATCTGGAACAGAGAGACATCTGTTTGAAAAAGGTTAGCACATAGTGGCTATTCTGGGAAATGGGACATAATTTGGATAAATTGGATAGAACTGCAATTGTGTGAATGTGGTAGGAACAATAAGCATTAGCACAGTTACATGAGGAACACTTTTTCACAAATGCCACTGTCTGGTTTTAATATATTTGTACTCTCTTTGCTAACAGGCCCAATCCAAAGACACCAACATTTAGTTCAACATACCTTGGTAGAACTTTATAATAAATTATGGTTCTAAGTCAGTAAAAACATTATATAAATAATTATAGTATCTGTTTTTTTACACTTATTAATGACCACATTATTTAAACATGGTAAACATTATTTAATCATTCTCATAAAATGATAATGATACACTCCTGTTGAATATATATATATATATATATATATGAAGAGTTCAGATGCAAAAGCCTCTAAATGCCATCTGAAATTTTCTTCTAAAATGATCATTTTTATCAAGCTCGTATATTTAAATTCAGTAATTTCACTAAAATGACAATTAATGGGTAATTTTTCTTGCCATTTAAGTGAAATTATTGAACTTAAATATACGAGCTTGATGAAAATGATCATTTTAGAAGAAAATTTCAGATGGCATTTAGAGGCTTTTGCATCTGAACTCTTCATATATATATATATATATATATATATATAATTCAACAAAATATTTACAAATGAACATGCAAAAATGGTGTGGGTGTGGGTAAGGACGGGGGGTGTTAAACTTTGTCAGTGACAGGTAATTCAATTCTGTGGAAATCTGCAAAGCTTTTTGTGCATGCAGATCAACGTGGGACATACTCGATTATTAACATAAATAAAACTACGCATCAATTAAAGGGATTTACTAAAATATCCTTTATTAAAAAAATACATTTATTAGAGTTTTCAACTATTTTAATGTGCATTAACTAAAACTATTTTGAGCATTCTATAATTTAATAATGTTATCTCTTTCCCCGCCATTGACGGAAATTTCCATCTTTTATGAGACAACGCATCTCCGCCATTGATTTTTGTGCTTTGTGTGTTTTCACTGTTATATGGTAGGGGGCGCTATGACACATCTTCTGAAAGAGTACTAAAGAATACTCCTAATCAAAAGACATATGAAGAAGAAGCAGAAAAAAGGAAAGCATATATAAGCAGATGCTAATTTTAATGTGATCATCAACATTAAACAGCATATAAATCAAAACTGCCTAATGCTACTGAATGAAATGTCGACCCAGGACGAGGTATAGAACTGTGAAGCTTTGTGGGTGTTGATGTCCGAAATCACGTACTCTCTGAGTAGGTACTACATTTGAATATGAACTTACTTCACGACCGATTAAAAAAGTACGTTCTATAATAATATGAATGTGTTTAGTATGAATGTAATCCAGACATACTACATTCGCCATGTTGTCATTATCATGTGACCTACCAGCGTTAGTGACGTCGCTTCACTTCCATTCATAATTCGTCTACTGTGACCTCATGGCATAGTAAAGTGTCCATCGTATGCGTACTTTAGAATCTCGCCTGAAGTAGTAGGTCATCCGGGTACTTTTCGCCTACTGTTTTTCAAATACTGTGAATTTGGACATATTACTCGGTTGGCATACTATTTTTCCACATACTATATAGTAGGGAAGTATTCAATTTCGGACACAGCGTATGTTTTGATTATCATTCTGAATCAGATCTACATGTAGTCTTTGACAAAAAAAGTGTTTTTTTTTCAGGTTTTTGCTCAAAATTTGCTTTTTTATGAAACCTACGCACATTCAAGTATCGATAAAAAAAATGCATTAAGCTAGAATAAAAAAAATTTCATTGTTTTTTTTTCCGTTTAAAAGCAGAGGCTATGTTCTTTCTTTTGAGAGTTAATAAAGAGTTAATAAATGAATGCCGAGATGTCATTGATGCATATAACTTGCAATAGTTTAGTTAGATTAGTTATACCTCAAGTGTTTCTGCTAAGAAAACATCCCACATCCCACAACGCAGTCCTGAAGTGTAAACTAGTCTCTCCACTGTAAGGCCTCCTTCCCATTCCCTTTACCTCTGTACAGATAAAACGTTGTCAGGATAATTCCAGTTCAAATGGCTACACAAAGCGATAAAAAAATCTGTATTTAAAATTTTTTCAGGCTTGTACCTTGGAACCTATTTCACGGTTTGCGTTCTCGAGCCACCAGGCACTGTTTTGTCCAAATGAGCGGCCGGAGCGCATTAAGGGTTTTCTTTAGAACTGTGTCGTGATAGCGGTCCCTAAGTTAATAACTAATGATCGTTGCGACGGAAGTGAATCGATCAAAACTAACTTTAGCTGGACAATAACTTTATTCTAGAGCTGCTGTAAAGCCAATCTCTGTTACTTTAATTCCCTATTATCACTGTAAAGCTGCTTTGAAACAATCTATATTGTTGGTGACTAGACTTGATTTGATAAAGTTACGAGTCTCTTACATATTTATGTGCATTGTTCTTCCGCTTTCATTTTAACTACTGTTTCACCATTTCAAAGATTTATAAATGTCTGCTAAATGATTAAAAGTAAATGATTATAACATCCATGCAGAAAATGGATGCTGTTGTTGAGTCTGTAGAGCAGAATGAAACATATCTCCAGTGTGTCTTAAAAAGAGCAGTGGGTGGTGAGTGTGGATGCTTCAAAGTCTCTCCTCATCTCTGTCACTTCCTCTCGCTGACATTTACAAACCTACAAAGCCCTCACAGGAGAGATGGATTAGCTGCTCAATCCCTTCAACAAACAGTTTTCATGGTGCATGTCAGAAAATAAAAATGATGTTGTTTAAGTAATTGATATTAGCATAATATTATTTGCATATACTGCATAACTGAAATAAAATGTATGTTCAGTATGTTTTTTCTGTACGTTTTAATGGGAAAAAAAATCAGCATTCATGGAAACACGTTAAAACAACCACAAAAGTACACTGGCAACATCATAAAAAAAAAAATATATCACAAACTGCAGTTTCCATCATTTATAAATGTTACAATGTGAAAGCCAAATAGATGATCTGTTTTTCTTAGTTGCACACAATTGCCTACACAAGAGAAGACATGACAGAAGGACAGATGGTGAGAACTGTGCGCTATGACAAATATAGACACACAAAGCCTGCGTGAGCAGCAACTTATGCAACAATCGATCAGTGATATGAATATGGAGCCTTTACCTTTACAGTTCACTGCCGTTTATGGCAGCTCTTTGATTCCGGATGGAGATGCTTCTTTATCCGATGGGTTTAGCGTGGCTCTGTTCTTGTGTAGAGATATCTACTGTTGCCCACATGTAGCAATCATCACACAGCGTGTTCATCGGTGTGAAAGCGTGAGTGAGCGATGAACGGGAGAGAGAGAGAGAGAGAGAGAGAGAGAGAGAGAGAGAGAAAAGAGAGAGAGGGGAGAAAAATAAGCAGAGGGAGAGGCTTTGTCAACACACTGGTCTCTCTGGAGATTCAAAGGGCATTACTATGCCATTTTGCTTTGCTCCGTCTAGGCTTTTCAGTGTCATGTTTGTGTTGCGAGGTCTCACGCTGTCAAACGTTTATTCTGCATGGATGGATGTCATAGACAGGAGGGAAATTTGAGGTCTAGCATGCAGGTTTTGGCCGAGGTAATGGGTTCCTTTGAGGAGAGGAACAAGGAGACTAAATCAAGCCGGCGTAGACATCAAAGCTGCCTTTTTATCCTGCACTCACAGTGGCAAATCCTTGCTGGGTTTAAAATGGGGACATGCTGGCCTCATTTGATAGCTCTTATCTGTGTATGGGCTGTAGACTGACTACTTGAGTACCCAGTATTCTCAGTTCTCCACTGGAGGCATATTATGTCCTCAACATAGTGCCGTATCATCTTAGACACTCATGTGAACATGTGAATAATACACAGCGGCCATGCTGCATGAATTGGAGATTGCTGATGAATTGTTCAAAGCCTTCATTAGAGCTTTTTCAGCTGATGCTATTCACTGCCACTAAGAAATCATTTCAGAATCAGCTGCAAGGAGGTTGCCTTAAGGCTGGCCCACACTAAAAGATATTAAAAATCTTATCAGATTTTCAAAATGTGAGAGACCAATAACATGACGAAAAAATCATAGATTTAACAGTTTTGTTCCTAGTGTGTGGAGCCTTGATGTAACCAAGACAGCACAACAGAACAGATTCCATTCACAGACAACCAGAGTCCTGCCTCTGAATCTCTTGCGGTCAAACGTGACTTCACGGTGTACACAAACATGGAAGTCAACGGGCACAATTAATGGAGATAATAGTGTTTTTTTACAAAAAAATATGACAATATGTTGGATATAACAATCTACAGAGTGTGTGCAAATTTGTCCTTGGGGTTCCCCGTCACACAACAGGATTTCTAATCGTAAATATTCACTGCAGCTGAGAAAGACCTACAATATTCGAGTTACTGTTTTGAAGGGAGTTGAGAGCTTGAAAGCAAATACAGACATAGAACTAAGTTACTAAATCCTGGCATTCTCCATGGGGTTGAGGATGTTTCACTTGAAATAATACCCTGCCAGCATTTAAAAAAAAAAAAAAAGTTGCCAGCACCACAATCATTTTTCCATTATTTTCACAAACGTTTCATGGCCCCAAGAATAATATGTTGTATGAATACTCAAACATGCAATATATAAAAAGAAAAACAGAGCCTCTGCTTTAAAAACAACAACAAACCCGTTTTATTCTAGCTTAATGCATTATCAACACTAAAAAAGCTGAGGAAATTGCATTTTTGTCAAATACTTCATCCAGATCAGATTCCAGAACGATGATCAAAACACAGATTGATCGAGTCCATCAACACTCCTAGCTTCACAGTCCGATATCTCATCCTGGGTCGACATTTCATTTAGTAACATTAGGCAGTTTTAATGTATATGCTGTTTAATGTTGATGATCGCGTTATTTTACATATGCATCTGCTTACATGCTGTCAATTGTTTCTGCTTCTTTTTTCCTGTGTTTTGATCTGGAGATTCTGTACTCTTTCAGAATATGAAACTGTAAAAACACGGAAGCCAGAAAATTCCGTCAATGGCTGGGAAGCATTGTCTCATAAATGACGGACATTTCGGGGAAAGAGTTAATAAATAATTTATTATTTGATGAAATGGCCCCACAAAGTGCATGATGTTGAGAGCCACCCTGTGGATTCTCAAGGACGATGGGCCTTTTGTGAAGCAGTTGTTTGATAAACTACATGCATGTTAGAATTAGCATCCCTCTCTAGGGCTGAAGAGATAGCATGCTCACTGGATGACAAATCGTCAAGGAAACGTTCATGACAATAGAGTCCAGTAATTAATTTTTTTTCTCTTTCCCCCCTCTCTCTTTCATTTTTACATTTATTCATTTCTGTCAATTTGCATGTTGGGGTGAATTTTCTTTGTCTTGTGTGTTTGAATAGATGCTTGATATCACATATATATATATATATATATATATATATATATATATTATATATATATATATATATATATATATATATATATATAAAATATAAATTATAACGATTTATTACTGATGCTGGAGGAATTAACGCGTTAATCTTTGCGAATAATTTGAGATGTTTAACGCATTTAAAAAAAATTACGCTGCACTTTTTTTTGCCTCGTTTTAATGACTTCCTGTTGCGAATGCAATATCATGATGGCAAAGAGTATAGAAGTACAAAGAGGCGAAACTCAATAGAATGTTCCATTGCAACAAACGCGCCCATGCGCAGAGCTGCAGTTCCACCATCTTGGACTGAACGCAACACGGCTGTCATTGAATTGAACGATACCAGTTTCAATTCAAAAGCGGTTAAGGGAACTAAAAGGTAGTTTCTAGTTTTTAATATCTCTATAGCCTGAACTAAAATGGCGTGTTGAATAATGTACAACAAAATAATGCTTTTGGATCGGTTTATAATTAAACAATTTCGTCATAGAGCATGAAGCTGTCAAATAGGCTATTTACCCCAATAACTTTTGGGGATATTCCCGTTTACATACACAGCACAATTTTACAACACAAGTAACAATAGCACATGTTCCTCATAAATGATTAACAAATTCCTTGAAAAAGCCACAACACAGTGAACAGTGAGTAGGTGAAAGGGACAACACATTAGTCAATAGAGAATGTAATAGTAATAGAAGATCATCACAAAATTAACAGTAATAAAATTGGTGATGGTAAGTAGATCACCATATCATTTCTGCCTCATTACACACAACAAATCAAACATTGTGCAAGTAAAGTGTACACGTTTTACAAATAGAATGACAATGGTACTGTATATAGCTGTTCGATATGTTTTTAGTCTTTAGTTTTATTATAATTTAATGCATCTTGACTGATAAAAACGTTGTACAACACATGTTACATTTGATACAGAAAGAAAGAGTTTATGTACAGATTTACAGATGACTTAGCTTTAAAAATGTTCTGTTGCGCTTCTGTTTGGGCTGTGAGAGTTGTCGATTTTGGGTCCGTAATATATGATGGATTCTGACTCTATTGAACAGTTTGACATGTATACAAGAGTGTTTTTGCACTCTTCCTTGTCACACACAACTTCCCTGCACTCACTGTTGTACAGTGTTGGTCCTGGCTGAGCCCTTTCCCTGCATTTTGAGATCCTGAGCATTACTAGAGTTAGACGGCTTGTCCTGGCTGAGCATTCTCCCTGGCTTCTCTGATTCATAGATCAAGGGAACCTCTCTTTCCCTGACCTCAGTGTAATTCATCGTATCTTCTTTGGGTATAATAAAATACAAGCAAACATTAGTAGTTAATTAGCAATGTTAATATAAAAAGTAAAAAAAAAAAAAAATTACTTACCATGGTCTCCATAGCATGGTTTTGTTTGGTGGGGATAACACTGTCTGTGTATTGAAGGGGGGCCTCTCTTAGCCACCCCACTATCTGCAGCCACTCTACTGTAGTCATGTTCTTTCAGAACCATCTCTGTGTCAATGATGACCTGGGGACTCTCCTGGGATGCATATGTGCTGAACTGCAGTAGGAAGGTGTCAAGATCTTGCTCACAGTTGGTCTTTTCAGAGTTGTTAAACATCAGTCCTGTGACCACGGCCCGATATTCACATTCAAACTGGACAGATTTAGGATTGTCACGATTACCGCCACGAGCTGAAACAAACATACACAACACCATTACAATTACGACTTTTTATTACAATTACATCAATTTTAAATTCTTAAGTGTTTTAACAAAGATGTGCCCCAATTCAAACTAATACCAAAATTGAAAATTAAATTTGGTACTGAGAGCATTATGTATTTTTTTTTTTTTTTACTGAATACACTTCAATCTTAATGAGTGTTGTGGTTGATAGTATTTTTATTTTTTTTAAGAACATCCCCGATCACAAGTAAATAACGTGCAAGGCAAGTATATACTATATATTGAGTACAACATTGATGTTACATACCTCTAATGGATGAGTATGCATTTTCAAGGCAGTCTTGATACAGCCGATTGGTCAACAGGTAAGACACCTGATGACGTTCACGGATATCCCTCCAGTGCATTTTGAGGCACAAGATGTTATGTTGCCATTCTTCCACACATGGGAGCTGCTTGGTTCCGGGGGAGCACCAATAGGCATTAGACGGGGAAGCTACTCCATACATTGATCAAAGAATGGAAAATGTGCGGATACATCAGAGAGGGTAGATTTAAGCTTGCGAGAATCCTTTAGGCGCTGGGAGTTGAAGCAGTCGAAGAGGCCATCAAAGTTCTCGCAGAATTTGGCAGCGGCCAAGTAGTTTCTCTGTGGTTGGGCTTGAGCTGCTATATGTGTGAATCAAGACCTGTGTAGCAAACTTTACTCTCATGGAGGCAAAAGGAGGGAGATAAACATGCTTCTTTGTGAGACGACAACAATATCGGATCTCCTGTCTGCTGTCGTAAGCATATAGATCTTCTAGAACAGCCCAGGTGATTTCATCTCCATCCAATGCAAAGCTGTGGTTGTGCCAGTTGTTGCGTATATTTTTTATCAAATGAGGTGGATCCCAGGCAAAACACTTTGATATTATCAACCTCAAAGTATGGCTGTTCCTTTGTCACCCCAAGACGAGCAAGCATTGCACGATTACTAGCACCCTGATCACAAATAAAGACTATGCACTCCATTCCAGCCTTCCTCATCTCACAAATTCCCTCAAGCAGCAATGACTGAATCCGGGAATGTGGTATGGGCCCACTTGTGAAGCAATATCCAAATAGTTGCTTCCACTTCCGGAAAAGGTCTCTTACCATAAATGCTGTGGCATAGTTGGCCACAAATGGACTGTGATGACTTTTTCCAAGATCCTCAAAGCCTTTAACTCTATCTGCAGGCTCATCATAATGGACTGCCTGTTTGAGGGACATCTCGTCGGTGATGATGACACATACCTTGTCCCTGGGCGTCATGGTCTCCATTGCCTTCTTTATGGTGGACAGACTGCTTTGATTAAAGGGGTCATATAATGCCATTTTTGTACAAGCTAATATGATTCTTTAGGGTTTAAATTAAAAGTTTGTAATATCCTTTAATTAAAAATTCTCATTAGTTTTGTAAGAAAACACTTATTTTACCTGGTCAAAAACAGCTCTGTTGTCAGCACGCCGTTTAAGTGTATGTGCCTTTAAATGATAATGAGCTTTGCTCACCCCACCCCTCTGTTCTGTGCGTACACCGTTTGTAACACAATAACACAATAACCATAACGTGTTGTTCATTATAAACGTGGGATTATGAATTATATTGAGAACGTTGTACATAGAAAACATGCCGTAATGTACCCTGAGTGTAAACCTTAGTCGCATTCATCATGAACCGTGCAGCTAGCGATTTGCAAAGATTAATATAAATATTAATATAAAGGTTAATAAAACGCTACACTCACTTCAGTTCTTCTGGTGCAGCAGGAACACGAATAGTTGGTATCGATTCCTTTTTTCAGGAGCAGCTTCTTAGCAAAACCATATTATATTGACCCTCCTCATTTATAAAGCAGTCTGGTGTGTGAAATGATTCGCGCAAACATGAAAGCATTGACGTTGATCGTGGGGAATATTTCCTTCGAAAACAAACTCAGCCACCCTGCGTCTTCAGCGGTTCGGATTTAGGAACATTAAAATGACTGCTGTGTTCCTTATTGCACCCAAGAATAGAACACCACTTTGCTTAGACTCCATTCTGCTCATAGACTGTGCCGATACGGTACTTTTCGGCACAACAACGGTCCGCGCGCGCATGATTGACAGCTCGCTCACGAATGAGGGCGGGTCTGTGTTGAAACGCTGCTTTCGATGGCATCGAAAATACTTTGCAGATTAGCCGATAACACTTAGGACTGGCATGCAGTAGAGACAAGAAAAAGGCTTTGTCTTGAACGGTCCAACGGAAACCATTAGCCTTGCGCTGGCACATCCGTAACTAAGTGCTGAAAAAAGCATAAGACTTGGCTGGTAACAGTCTCTTCAGTTCATTCATCACATCCGTCTTGCTGGTCTTCTGGCGAGTGAGGTCACTTACTTTTGCCTTCAGCTTGCATATCTGTGTCTTCAGAGACCTGATATTCATAGAATGGTTTTTAGTAGAGGCTGTCAGGTCTGGTTGCATTGGTGGTGGTAATAAAGGTCCTGCGACAGCATTATTATCTGGTGAGGATGGTGGGGACGAAGGACCTGCGACAGCATCATCATCAGGCAAGCTATGTTCTTCAAAAAATGGACCAGTGGTGTGATTCCGTTTCTGAAATGCATAGGGCCTGAGATTTTTTTTTTTTAATTATTGGTGCAGGTTTCCTCCCCAATCTCCTCAAATAAATGAACAAGAACTCTAAGAATTATTCAAATCAATCATCAAGAGGCAAGCGGGAAAGATGATTTTAGTTGCTGAATGAACCACTAAATTAGGATTAAGCCCATTTACAGCTCAGACATTACACAATGTGTACTGCATTACCTATTATTTAAAGATCATATTTTACGGTCAGTGCATGCTGACTTACAGTACAGTGCAAAACTTACATCACTATTATCAAAATTAAAGTTTAATTTTATGAGGTTTTTCATTTAATTTCAAGCAGCAACAACTGTTTTCAACATTGATAATAATAATACATGTTGCTATTCAATTCAATAATTTATTGCCATGTCAACAAGTTGATAGGAATTTGTCTTGGTACAACTCTCAGACATAAAAGACCTAAAGACAAACATCAAAAATACACCAACAATGTTCATCAACAGTCCCAACAACAATAAGACATTAGACCAGAACCTGCATTCGTTCTAAGGATAATACCCCACGGCCCAGAAAGTGCACAGTGCCTGCTATTAATAAGGTGCTGCTAGCAGTCAGTGCAAATTCAGATGTCTAATAGCCAAAGGGAAGGTGCTGTCTCTGAAGCGTGATGTGGAAGTCTTAATGCTCCTATATCTTCTTCCTGATGGAAGGAGATTAAAGAGATGGTGAGCAGGGTGAGAGTGGTCCGCTATGATGTTTTTAGCCTTTCTAATTATTCTAGTGGAGAAGAGTGAAGAAAGTGAAGGAAGGCTACAGCCTATGATTTTTGAAGCCCTGCGTACCACTCTCTCCATCCTAGTCCTGTCCTGAGCGGTTGTATGACCGAACCAGACAAGCATGGAGAAAGTAAGGACGCTCTCGATAGTAGACCTATAAAAGTGGGTCATGGCAACTCGGCTGACACCAAACTTTCTGAGCTGCCGCAAGAAGTGGAGTCGCTGATGTGCTTTACTGATCTTAATATTAGTGTTGAGCTCCCATGATAGGGATTCCTGGATTGTAGTCCCAAGAAACTGGAAGGAAGTGACCCTCTCCACCTCCACCCCATTTATGCATAGCGTACGGAGGGGACTAGAGGTCTTTCTAAAATCCACTACCAGTTCCTTGGTTTTTAAGATGTTAAGTGACAAGTTAAAACTTTCGCACCATTTCACCAGCCCCTCCACCTCTCTGCGGTAGTCAGACTCATCTCCATTAGTAATAAGACCAACTACAGAAGTGTCATCGGCAAACTTAAATAACAAAACTGAACTACTGTGTGACTGACAAAATTGTGTGTATAAAGAATACAGAAGTGGAGATAGGACGCAGCCCTGTGGAGCACCAATGTTCAGGAATTTTGACTGCGAGACGTAATCACCCATTTTAACCACCTGCTTCCTATCACATAAAAAGTTAAAAATCCACTTGCAAAGTGATGTTCTAACACCTAGCTCCTGTAAAGTGTTAATCAACTTCACAGGAACAATTGTGTTGAACGCAGAACTAAAATCCACAAAGAGGACACGTGCATATGTAGATTTAAACTCCAGATGTTGAAGAATAGAGTGCAAACATAGTGAAACTGCATCATCAACACTCCTATTTGCTCTATAAGCAAATTGGTGGGGGTCAAGTGAAATACTGGACAGATGTTTACATATCAGACGCTCAAACACTTTCATAACAACAAACATATTGGATCTGTTATTGGATCTGAAGAATCACGTGACACTGAAGACTGGAATAATGATGAAAATTCAGCTTTGTCATCAAATTACATTTTAAATAGAAAACATCTGTTTTAAATTGTAATAATATTTTACACTATTTTTTATTAAATAAATGCAGCCTTGGTGAGCATAAGATATTTATTTTAAAAACATTAAAAACTGTATTGTAAAATTGTAACCAGCCGCTTAGGTACACCTGTTCAACTGCTTGTTAACGCAAATATTTAATCAGCCAATCACATGGCAGCAACTCAATGCATTTAGGCATGTAAACATGTTCAAGAAAATCTGTTCAATTCAAGTTCAAACTGAGCATCAGAATGGGGAAGAAATGTGATTTAAGTGACTTTGAACGTGGCATGATTGTTGGTGCCAGATGGCCTGGTCTGAGTATTTCAGAAAATGATAATCTTCTGGGATTTTCACACACAACCATCTCTAGGGTTTACAGAGAATGATCAGAAAAAGAGAAAAATTCACTGAGCAGTTCTGTAGGCGAAAATGCCTTGTTGTTGATGCTAGAGGTCAGAGGAGAATCGGTGTCCTTAACCAGATCTCAATCCATAGAGCACCTTTGGGAAGTTGTGGAACTGGCGATTCGCATCATGGATGTGTAGCCGACAAATCTGCAGCAACTGCATGGTGCTATCATGTCAATATGAACCACTAAAATCTCTGAGGAATGTTTCCAGCATCTTGTTGAATCCATGCCAAGAAGAAAAAAGGCAAAATAGGGTCCAACCCGATACTAACAAGTGCCATAATGTGGCCAGGCAGTGATTGTGTGCACTGTAGGTTATATAAATAGGTTCATATGCTATTTATAGTATGGCATTTATTTAAATCTCTTAAAATTGCACTGACATAAATCTGTAAAATATCTTGTAGTGGGTCACTGTGGACAGACAGACAATAAGTGCTGGAGTGATTTTAGTTGGTAGCTTGTAAGTAGGGTAGCACTCAGCCATAAATGTTGTTATCTGGTCAGAGGGAACATCCCAGTTTAATCAGATTCAAAGGTGGATTTAGTAAGCTTTTAAATCTCTGGAAAAGCCTGATGTGATGAAGGCTGTTAAATGCTCTTTTGAAATGAAAAGATATGACATCATGTAAAACAAAAATACACACAGCAAATATCTATTTTGATGTCTTTGAATAGAAAGTCACTGCAGATTTATGCAGCTCCATGCTCAGACTTGATGTGGCACTTTGCAATATGTTTTTGCACAGTACTTTTGGACATGAAAAAATCATATTATATATATATATATATATATATATATATAAGTGAATGAATGCATGACCACATTATAATTAAGAATAAAGGGTTAAAGGTTGACTGGTTAGCTTGTCCCTGCTGGTAGTTGCCATGAGGATGCAATGGAGAGTTGTTGAGCGTTGAGAGCTAAGCACACTCAACCTGCAAACATAATTCAACCAGCCAAAATATGATTTCATCAAGAGCAAGCGCAAAAATGGCACTCATGGTGTTGAAGGTGAGCTACAAAAGGTACAATCTAATGGGCTTATTAACCCAGCTGCCCTCAAACAATAAAAAGATCAGCAGTTGTGTTATCATACAGTGTTCTCTCTGCTCCACAGTTCTCTCCCAGATATCAGTCTGTTTAAACGCCTCCTACTTTCTCTTTTAACTCTGGGTTGTCCCCTGTGACACATATGTATCCCCTCTGTAATTAACCCACTCTTAAAGCCATTAGATTCCCCCTCTTTTGTCACTTTCCATGGAGTCACTGATTACACGTTGGCAGGAATCCCAAAAGATCACTAGTGAAAGCACAGCGTTCAGGGAAGCTCGTTCATTGTAACGCGATGACAGGAGTGAGGGGACAGTTCTACACCCACACACTGTAGGTGGAGAGATTACGAAGATGAAAGAATGCCTTTCAGATGCCTCTGCAGGAGACCGCTTTGTATGGCCTTATCTGTCGGACGATTGATTTTTAATGCTTGTTGTTTATGTCCAAATTTAGAATGTCAATCATCTGTCTAAAGTTGATCCTGCACATAAAGACACCTTCTGATTTTCATAACGAACAACATAATAGAGTGAGAATTTTAATCTCAAAAGGTTATACTTTATTTCAATGGTCAACTTTTGACATTCTGTTAACTCTAAGTAACTTTGCAACTACATGTCAACTAACTCTCAGAATATTAGACTGTTAGGTGTTAGGGTTCGGGTTAGTAACAGTAGTTTACATGTAGATGCAAAGTTACTTATAGTCATGTGGTTTGTAAAATTTATATTAACTTGCTTTAGTTACCAAAAAAGTCATATTCAGCTGTGTCTCACATGCACAACACTGTTAAATGACCCCCCCTTCCATATAAGTGTGACATAGGAAATTACATTTTCTTTTTTTCAATCATGTTACCAAAGTTATTGCAACAAAGAGATAAAATATTGCTATTTCAATTTCACGAATCACAGTTTTAACCTTCAACTTTGAATAAAATGAAACAGGATATAATAATATTTAGTTTGACATCCTGATGTGATATGTATGCACATCTCCTCAGTAATCAAAATAATTTAATAAATTATTAAGAGTCTTAAATTGGATGTGGAAGTGTACCTACTAATGTAAATAGTTATTACGTAATGGTTATTAAGCTCAATAGGTTGTGCAAACAGAATGACTATAACCGTTAAGCTTTAAGTAAACACAAGACATTAAACTGGATGATAGATGACATAAGAGGAAGTCTTTGTCACAGTGGAAACAGAGATGACAGCATGACGAAGCATGAAGTGAGGCAAGTGTGCAAACTCCAATTTCTATTACACTCATCTGATAACAGTGTTCTAATAGCTATTGAGCTTATGTCTGTGGCACTGTTTCTCAAACTTTACAACAAGCAAATTACATCATGGTCATTTTAACTATTTAAAGTTAAAACTTTAGGTATGTATTCATATGCCCATTTAGCCTGGGAAAACCCAGACATCTATTTTTATAACCGTGACTTTTATTTACGCGGTTCGGCCGTTCGTCCACACGGAAACGCACTGAAACCGAACATTTTAGAAAACTCCTGCCAGGGTGAGGATTTTCAGAATCGCCGGTTACAGTGTTGTCGTGTAGACAGTGTGAAACCGGGGTTTTTGCCTTGCGACATCAGAGTGTGTGCCGTTATCCGCTGTGTTTGACGTCAGATTTGCGCCTACCGGAACCGGTAATAACTTTTTGTTAGGCTTCTGATTGGCCA
Source organism: Chrosomus eos (assembly GCA_036326025.1). NCBI lineage: Eukaryota > Metazoa > Chordata > Actinopteri > Cypriniformes > Leuciscidae > Chrosomus > Chrosomus eos. Next base: position 27,654,814 of record CM070828.1, read on the forward strand.
ATGTGGCTTTACGGTTAAGGGTTATATCGCCGCCTGCTGGCGTGGCATGCTCTTGACCGCGCTTGATACCGCGTTTTTGCGTTTTCATGTAGACGGAGACCGAGCATGTGTGGACGGGATTTTTTTTTAAACGCTGGAGGAAAAACTCCGGTTATAAAAATACCCGTGTCCGTGTGGACAAGGCCTTAGATTTGCCCTGCAAGTAGGTCTGGCAAAGAGCTCATTCAAGCCCATTTCCAATCCGTCAAAATCAAGGCACCAATCAGAAACGTTGGGGCGGGCTTTACACGATGACGACAGCGCAGCGACAGTAAAGCAAATTTTGTACTTTACAAAGATGGATGCCTCCGTGGAACATCACTCTATCGAATCAGCTATCGCGTCTGTTTCAAGCGATTTGAACATTTCCTTTTTGTTAAAAGCAAATAACAACACTCGGAGATGTTTCTCTGTCGCTCTGCATACATACGTGATCTCCTTCGTAATCTGATTGGTTTTAGGTCTATCCAATTGCGCCCAGAGGCATTTGAGCGACGTCCGTTGGTGACGCCCCTTTGGAAATGATTTGTCTATGAAGCTTTGCCAGACCATAACTCTGTTACTGAGAATGGTCTGGTTTTAACCAGGCTAATTCCCATTTGTATTTAATTAAAAATGAGGATACTGTAGATAGATAGAAAGAAAGAAAGAAAGAAAGATAGATAGATAGATAGATAGATAGATAGATGATGGATGGATGGATAGATGGATAGATGGATAGATGGATAGTCTTTCTTACATAAGATCTAGATTTGCAGGAAGTGTGTTGAAGCTAATATGCAGAATGAGAGCGCCGGGCGGTGAATGACGAACCAAAGCTTTTCACCTGATCCAAATGTCTCTAAGGACCTTTTGCTGTAATGAACTGAGCTACTTGGACACCCACAGACAACTTAACTAGCATAGATGTTAATGGAGGATTATATGAAAGACATGACTCTTCATAAATCTCCCCCACTTACCATTTCAAATTTTCATTCATCTAGAGAATTTTCCATTGAATTAAATTGTGGCAATACTGTCTTGGTAACTACTAGGCCTTATTAAGAAACAGGATGACAACAACAGCATTAGTGTAATAATGAATTAGCATTATTTTCCAGCACAGAACTTCCATCTTCCAGTGTCACGGTTATAAAAGTAGGCCTATTTTATAAAAGGAGTTCATCTCAGGCTTGAGTGTCACTTTTTTGCCCCAAACAAAGTGAAAAATAACATTAGCAGTCTTGTGGTTACAGCTGGAAATAAATCATCTCTCATAAGACTGGAAGCAATGGCTATTTTTGTAACACAAATGTGGCTTTGGATGCAGACGTTTGAACTATTGTTAGCACCGGTTGCATGGCAAATGATTAATGGCTTGTTATATAAACAGTAGACAAAAGCTTTTTTATTTCGAGACTGAATCAATTTTAGATTTTGATTTGGGTTCTTTTTATAGATTTTGTGGCCTTTAGCTTGTTGATAAATTATCGAAAATGTATGCAGAACAGCTTCTACGGTCGACTTTTTAGAAAAGCAGGTAATGCATGGCAGAATCCACAATGTCAAGTTATGTATTAGTGTTGCTCTGCCCTCTTGTGGGCATAGAGGAACATTACTTCACCTCCTCCCAGTGATGTCAAAAGCACCAGAAAAATAAAAGTCCATTTCGTGTTTTATAGTCGTTTAACGACTCGTTTTTAAAAAATATATTTTAATAAATGACCACCAAAGTAGAGAACATCCATGTCAAGTGCCTTAAGAAACAAGTGTGAAATATCCTTCTACAAAAGAGTGTATGTGTTAGTCCTTTCCATTTAATTGGCAATGAAACACCAAGCACAGAAGTATAAAAAGTTCCTTACCCATGATGTCCACACTAATACGTTTTCGTTTGAAAACGTATATTTTTTTCTCCGTTTTGGCCTTCCGTCCACACTGAAACGGCGTTTTAAGTCAACGAAAACGTAGCTTTTGGAAAACGCTCTCCAAAGTGGATAAATTTGAAAACTCCGTTTTCGCGTTGTAGTGTGGACTGTGAAGCCGGAGGTATTTGAAAACGATGACGTAAGTTTAGTCATGTGATCCATGTTGTACCAATAGATGTTTACCTGATGTTTACCGGTATTGTGCCTGTTATGTGCTATTCACTTTCACACTGTTGCTAAAATATGTTACTTTGCACACTCTTCATATCACAGTACTGCACAGATGACAGAAAATGTACTCACATTTGCTGTCCGGCAATACAGGAGAGCAGTCGCGTTTTAGACCAAACATATGGTGACTGAGTGCGACCTGGACGCATCAGTGAATGGTGAGATATTTTGCTAAATAAAATTATCATGTTAGAAGAATTGCGCGATACCTTTCTTTATTTTTCCATCTGTCAGTGAGCTTTTGTGAGGTTTCACGCATGCGCAGTAAGGTGAATTTATAAGTTTCTCATCCACACTGAAACGTCTGAAAACGCTAGTGTGGACAGAGAGCGTTTTTAAACGAAAACGTACTCGGTTACTAACGTAACCTCGGTTCTCTCTAGAGAGGGAACGAGTACTGCGTAATATCTTACGCTATGGGGAAAACTCTTTTCCACGAGATATTGAAGCCAAAAATTATCCTTAATTTTTTACTAATGTAAAACGCTTTGCAGCAGCAAGCAGACCTAGGCGAGACAGCTCGCGCGCCTATTGGCTGCTCTGCGGCAATAGCAGCAGCCTATCGAGAGAGGCTCTGCGTGACGTCACGACGAATGGGGGCCTTTCGCGCCCATATCGTCACGTCCCGCCAGAAAGGGCGTGGTCTCGCCCTATATCTAGGCTCGATAGCTGCTCTTACGTCGGTTTTCATCGCCGAAGCGAACCAGAGCGTATTCCAAGCACGGCAAGATACGCAGTACTCGTTCCCTCTCTAGAGAGAACCGAGGTTACGTTAGTAACCGAGTACGTTCTCTTACGAGAGTATCTCTCGTACTGCGTAATATCTTACGCTATGGGGAACACAATGCAACACGCCGTGCTGGTAGGGATCCAACACCAAAGTCCCAGGGGCCGAAGCCCGGGGCGCATATAGTGCATAATCACCATAAACTCACAGAGAGTGAGGGAAGAGAGGCTAGAAGCATCATTCCCTGTAAATAGCCTCCGAAAGGAGCCAATCATATGACAATAACCAAACCGTCAGGGTGAACATTCAGCCTGAACTGGGTGGCCACAAGTGTGTCAACTTTTAAATGAGCTGCTGTACCGGTCAGTGAGCGTTACGCAGGTCAAACTCAGTATCCGAGCCGCACAGCGGGCAGATAGCACTGAATTTTATACCGCCAAAAGCTTAGCTTGTAAGGCGGGACCTCCAGATTATAGTATTTTATAAATGTAGACGGCGAGGCCCAGCCCGCGGCCATACAAATATCTTGCAGGGTAACCCCGCTAGACCATGCCCACGAGGAGGCCATGCCTCTCGTGGAGTGCGCTCTAACACCCAAAGGGCACTGTAGGCCCTTAGAAGTGTAAGCCAGCGCTATGGCACCAACTATCCATCTGGATAAGCTCTGTTTCGACGCGGCAAGTCCCTTAGAACGGCCGCCAAACGAAACGAAAAGCTGCTCAGTCTGTCTGAAACCAGACGAGCGGGACACATAAGCCCTTAGTGCCCTGACAGGGCAAAGGAGACTCGCGTCCTTCTCCTCATTGAGAACCGGAAGGGCAGACAGGGAAATCACCTGGGCCCTGAACGGTGTGTTGAGGGATTTCGGCACGTAACCGTGCTTTGGTTTGAGTATGACCTTAGAGTCGTTAGGTCCAAACTCCATGCATGACGCGCTTACTGAGAGCGCTTGCAAGTCCCCTACGCGCTTCACTGAAGCGAGAGCCATAAGAAACGCTGTCTTGAAAGACAAGTGTTTCATGTCTGACGACTGGATTGGCTCGAATGGGGCGCCTTTCATGGCCTCCAAGACCGTGGAAAGGTCCCATGTCGGGACTGAAGGGGGCCTGGGAGGGTTTAGCCTCCGAGCTCCTCTAAGGAAACGCACGACTAAGTCGCTCTTTCCTAGTGACTGGCCAGACACCGGTTTTGCAAACGTTGCTATGGCCGCCACGTATACTTTGAGCGTGGAAGGGGACCTGCCCTTATCCAGTAGCTCCTGAAGGAAGGAAAGCACTTCCGTAACCCCGCAGTCTACAGGTGAAAAGCCCTGCGCTTGACACCAAGCAGAGAACACAGACCACTTCGAGGAGTAGAGCCGTCTGGTAGACGGGGCTCTAGCCTGCGCGATCGTGTTTAACACTCCCTCTGGGAGGTCAGTGGGTACCCGTTGATGGCCCATGCGTGCAGGGACCACAGATCCGGGCGAGGATGCCAAATCGAGCCTTCCGCCTGAGAGAGGAGGTCTCTCCTCAGCGGTAAAGGCCATGGAGCAGCGCTGGTCAGCTGCATCAGGACAGGGAACCACGACTGGTTTGTCCAGAGCGGAGCTATGAGTAGCACTGGGCATCCCTCCCTCCTGATTCGCTCCAACACATCAGGCAGGAGTGAGACAGGGGGAAAAGCATAAAGGGGGCGGCGGGGCCAAACATGGGCCAGCGCGTCCCGGCTTTTCGAGAAGAATCTCGGGCAGTGAGCGTTTTCTTGGGACGCGAACAGGTCCACCTGCGCTTTGCCAAACGTTTCCCACAGCAGCTGGATCGTCTGCGGGTGCAGAGACCTTTCTTCTGCTGGAACGTTGTTTCTGGACAGCCTGTCTGGTCCCACATTTAGGTGACCAGGCACATGCGCCGCTCTCAGCGAGAGCAGGTTGTGCTGAGCCCAGACCAGGAGGCGTTCCGTCAGCCTGTAAAGGTTTCGGGACCTGACGCCGCCCTGGCGATTTATGTATGCCACCACTGACATGTTGTCCGACCGGACCAATACGTGGTGGCCTGTTATCTGGGGACAGAAGCGCCTTAGCGCTTTGTCGACTGCTATCAATTCCAAGCAGTTTATGTGGAGGAGCTTCTCCCGCACTGACCACAGGCCAGCCAGCGGTCTGCCCTCGAGCAGCGCTCCCCACCCCGAAGTGGAGGCGTCCGTAGACACCACCTTCACACTTGAGGGGATCCCCAGACTCACACCTGACTGATACCAGTCGGTTGCTTTCCAAGGTTTCAGAGCCGAAATGCACTGAAGGTCGACCCTGAGGCGAAACAGACCTGCGGTCCATGCCCTGGGGGGAACTCGTGCTTTTAGCCATAGCTGCAGTGGGCGCATGCGGAGCAGGCCCAACTGGAGTACAGAGGCTGCTGAGGCCATGAGACCCAGCATTTTCTGAAACCTTCTGAGCGGGACTATAGAGCCGTGGCGGAAGGATTTCGCGACGTGCTGAATATTCAATCCGCGCTCTGGTGACAGGCGTGCCGTCATGGATAGCGAGTCTAACACTGTTCCCAGAAAGGAAATCCTCCGACTGGGGAGCAGTGAGCTTTTCGCCCAATTGACTGTAAGGCCCAGCTCCTCGAGGTGCTCGAGTAATGCGGCCCTGTGTTCTAAGAGCTCCGTTCGTGAACGAGCTAGAATCAGCCAATCGTCCAAGTAGTTCAAAACTCGCATGCCCCGAAGTCTCAGGGGGGCGAGGGCCGCGTCCATGCACTTCGTGAACGTACGGGGTGCTAGGGACAGGCCGAACGGCAGGACTGTGTATTGATACGCCTGGCCCTCGAAGGCGAATCTCAAGAATCGCCTGTGATGGGACGCTATTTGTATTTGGAAATACGCGTCTTTCAGATCTATTGACATGAACCAGTCTCCTTGGCGCACTTGCGCGAGGATTTTCCTGGTCGTAAGCATCCTGAACTGGCGCTTCACGAGCGCTCTGTTCAGCAGCCTCAGATCTAGAATGGGTCTGAGCCCACCATCTTTCTTCGGTACCAGAAAATATCTGCTGTATAAGCCCCCTTCGCTCTGAGCCTGAGATAAAGGTTCTATAGCCCCTTTCCTCAGTAGTTTCGCTATCTCGGCTCGAAGTAGATGAGATACTTCGCTTTTCACCGTAGTTTTCGACGCGCGCCGTGTAGCGGCGAGGGCGTCGAGCGAATTGTAGCGAATAGCCTCTCTTTATAGTGTTCAGCACCCACTCTGATACCCCGGGAAGCCTTGACCACGCATCCGCGTGAATAGCTAGGGGCAGAATGAAATCTGGGCTCTGGCCGCGGGAAAGCGGCGGCACAAGAGTCCGTGTGTGCTGGGAACACAGCGCCGTGTTTACGGCGTTCGAGGCGGGGGGCGCGCTGATCACAGCGGGCAGCCTGGCCGCGCTCATCTCCTCTGAGGCAGGTAGCGCCGAGAGAGTGAGCGGGGCGAATCCCGTGTGATTCGGCGTGTCTGTGAGGAAATGTGGGCGCGGGACCACGGGCACATTTGCTACACTGAAAACACTGTCGTTTAGGGCCGACTGAATGTGTGTTGGTTTCGTTTTTACAGAAACCGAGGGACACGCAGCGTGTAGTGTAAGCGGGCATGGGGATATGGGCGCGTTCACTACAGTGTTTGCACAATCGACCGGAGTCGATTTTATTTGTGCGAGCCCTGCACCGTGGCGGGCTGTGTCTGGGTGTGGGAATGGGCACTGGGGCGTGGGCATTCTTACAACACTCATAACACCATCGGCCGAGGCCGGAACACCAGAAAATACACTCTTTATTGGATTTATCTGGGTAGCCGTAAAAACAGCTTTTGTGTGCAGGCAAGCGGGCTGAGACACCGGCTGCTTCACTGCAAAATACACTGGGACAGTCACAACGCATGGGGCTGAACGAGCGAGAAGTTTTGGTGGAAATCCGGCCGCAGCGGGATCTGAACACCGTCGTTTTCCTAGAGTGGCTAGGAAGACTTTGGGGCCTCGGGCTTGATCTCAATCCTCGGCCGGGGCCCGTGGTGAGGGGGGCGGCGTCCGGCGGAGCGAGACCGCGGTCTCTGATCCCGGGCCTGGCGGCGCTGTGAGGCGGCGGCGGCGGAGGGCGGTGCAGGCTGGGGCTGAGAGCTGCGAGCAGGCGGCTTGGTGCGGCCTGTAGCGGAGCTCGAGCCCTTCGGCAGGAAGTGCTTCATAGCCTGAGAAGTCTTCTGCACCTCAACAAACCTGTCCGCGAAGTCCTTGACGGCCGTTCCGAACAGGCCCTCCGGGGAAATGGGCGCGTCGAGGAACACAGAGCGCTCGGCTTCCGTCATCTCAGACAGCGTCAACCATAAGTGTCTCTCGGCAACGGCGAGAGAGGCCATGTTCCGCCCCATGGCTTGCGCAGCGGCTTTAGAAGCGCGTAGAGCGAGGTCCGTAGCGCTCCTCAGGTCCGCCACACAGATAGCACCGGGTCCCTCCTCGTCCAGCTTGAGGAGGAGGTCTGCCTGGTAGATCTGCAGAATAGACATCGTGTGCAGCGCTGAGACTGCTTGCCCGGCTGCGGTGTAAGCGCGTCCGTGCAGCGATGATGTCACTCGGCAGGCTTTGGACGGGAGCGTCGTCTGAACCCGCCGTCCCGCAGAGGGCGGGCAGAGATGCGACGCGACAGCCGTCTCCACCGGAGGAATGGCGAGGTAGCCTCTACTTCCCGCACCGTCGACAGCGGAGAATGCCGCGGAGGTAGAGGTACGCATCCTGGCGGAAAAGGGGGCCTTCCACGACTTTGCAACCTCCTCGTGAAGTTCCGGGAGGAAGGGCGCGGGCCTAGATTTTGACGGAGCCTCGTCTTTCCCGAGAAAGCGCCCGTCTAATCTGTTGCGCGGCGGCAGCGTGGGTGCCTCCCAATCGAGGCCGATGCTTTCTACGGCCTTGGTGAGCAGACGCATCAGCTCAGTCTCAATGCCGGCTCTCTTCCCAGAGGGTTGGCGGGGAGCGTTAGCGGAGGGGAGGTCCACAGAGCTCGCCCATGCCTCGCTATCCGAAGGCGAGAGCGAACACGCCTCGGTGTTGTCGTCCAACTCGATGGCGGACCGCGGCGGACGGCGGCCGCTGTCCGTCGGTGAGCGACTCGAGCGAAGCCGGCGAAGCTGGCGGGCGAACCGGCGAGCTTTGGCGGGCTGGAGATAGCTCGGGAGCGCGCTGGGCGCGGCGCTTCTTGCGACGCGGCGTCACGGCAGGCTGGGATACGGGCTCGGAGAAAGAAGCTAGGCGAGTCCGCAGAGTCACCATAGGCAAACGTTCGCAGTGATGGCATCCGCCGTCAGCGAGCGCGATGGCCGCGTGATCCTCACCCAGGCAGGACACGCAGATGACATGTCGGTCCTCGTCGCTGAGTGGGGCTCGGCAAGAACCACAGGAAGGCATCTTTAAAAAGACGCCGCTCTTTTAGAGGGGGTGGGAAAAAAGCAGATATGCAAACACACACACACACTCTAGGCAGAGGAAAGGATATAACGCCGGAAAGCACAGCAGGTACGGCGGCTGAAGGCGGCGAGGCCAGCGACTCCAGACTCAATGGCACGTCCCGCTGAAGGCTACAGGTCGACGGCGCGGCTTCTCACTCTGGATCCAGCGATGCGGGAGGCTTCGCTGAAGAGATGAAAATCGACGTAAGAGCAGCTATCGAGCCTAGATATAGGGCGAGACCACGCCCTTTCTGGCGGGACGTGACGATATGGGCGCGAAAGGCCCCCATTCATCGTGACGTCACGCAGAGCCTCTCTCGATAGGCTGCTGCTATTGCCGCAGAGCAGCCAATAGGCGCGCGAGCTGTCTCGCCTAGGTCTGCTTGCTGCTGCAAAGCGTTTTACATTAGTAAAAAATTAAGGATAATTTTTGGCTTCAATATCTCGTGGAAAAGAGTTTTCCCCATAGCGTAAGATATTACGCAGTACGAGAGATACTCTCGTAAGAGAACTCCGTTTTCAAATGTATCCGGATTAATGTGGACGTAGACTCAGTCTTTGGTTTTTAATCACCACAGTCAAACTAAGAGGTGAAATCACAGCATTCATCATGAACAGTTATCATCTACTTTCCAATGATTCAACCATTCTGGAAGTATGTGACTTTTAGGTTGCACGATCTTACAGGTCTATACCTGGATTTGGACCCATGTTTACTATTATTAAATAATGATTCAAAGTACCAATTTTCTTTACACGACAAAAAAGTTTTGATGGCAGGGTTCACAGCTGCAAAGAAAGACGACCACCATTCAACACGAAATCAGTAATATAAACATTACAATGACTCCAAAGCTGTTCGGTTAAGGTAAAAAAGTTACTTAGTTCACCTTTCACCATGAAATTAAAATAGACAATTATTTATAGACAATCTTATAGTTCATGTATTGTATGTCTTTTTTGTCTCCATGAATAGCTGTGCTTGTGATGCCTGCTGGAATGAATTTGTGCTGGTTATGCAATATTAAAATGATTATAGAAATCTTAAGTCTTAAAAATCGTAACCATATTTTGTTTTTCATTTTTACAGTAAGATGGGTACTATTTAAAACCGTTACACATCTGGAATTATTCTGAATTACACAAGTAGAATGCATATGAAATTAGCTATTCTATCCTTGACCGCTAGGGGTCTCTCTTGACAACTGTTTATCTTCAGAGATTGACCTAGGCCAACAGGTGATGTCTCGATCAATCACTAAAAGCACGATCATTTTTGTGTATTCGTCCAGTGTGAAATATCAGTCTGTGAACCACGATCCTGGGAGTGAAAAAATTCCCATTTGCAAAGAAAGTCAAGACATAGGCCTATAGTATTTCCTCCATGCGGCTAATGGAATATAGCCATCGGTCCAGAGCAAGGCTTATCTTTCATTGTCTCATCCTACCCCACTGGATCAATACTAATTGCATGCGGTAAGTAGTACTGACCACACACTGTATGAGGTATGCGTTTAATCAACCCTTATGCCCTAGATGAAAATAATGAGCTATAGCTAATAGAGGTGATCTCATATTCAGCACCAGAGGTGAAGTAAGAAGTAGGTCAGAGGACTGAGTTGCTAATGATCTTTCAGTAGGTTTAATATCTTCATGAGAATATGATAATTAGATAAATGAGTCAGCACAGACATATTTGTGGTGATTAATTATGACAAGCCTTGCGGGGTGTGGTAAAGGATTTATATGTTAATATAAATGACAAACAGAAACGCAGAGTCAGCAACAAGCAAACTTTTCAAAATTAAATCATTGTAGGTGGGTCAATTTAATGCATTAAATTAGTAAAATTCATTATAAAGATAATTCTCTTTCTTAAACTCAATTAATCATGCCCTCTAAATATTTTCCTACTTTTTAAACAATTTAAGTTTAAAACTACTACAAACTTCCCAGAAAAAAACATCAGAGACTGTGGCAGAGACGGTAAGCTCGTACATTTGATGTAAATGGTAGAAACATAGACAGTATAACAAGTGGACAGAGCCATCTCATTGGAACTCAGTTGAGACAGTTGAAGCCCATTTTTAGCGATTTTTGAGCACTTCCGTTCCTGACGCGCAGACTCAAACCGACTCAAACTAAGCTTGATGACGTGAGCAACCTGTCTGACAGACGAAAATCTTCTAGTAGCTGTGCGTGAAAATTGCCAACGTTAATCTTGCAGAGACGGGGAACTTGAGCAAAGAGTTCTCATACCGAATTATTTCCAATTCACCAAAAACGTTGTTGAAATATTTTGTCCCGTTGCTTTTATGGACTCATTATTTATGGGCTTCTCCCTTGACGGGACGTCCCCCCGATTGCCTGCGAGCTTCTCCTCCTGTCTGTACGGTAATTTCTGTACAGCGCAACAGAGAGTCGAGTAGTTATGATGCAATCTAGGGCTGGGTATTGTTAGGAATTTCACAATTCGATTCGATTTCGATTCTTGAGGCTTCGATTCGATTCGATTCGATATTGACTTATTAGCTTCGATATCGATTCAATAATAAGTAAATACACAAGTAATTAAGTACCTGGGTATATTTTTAAATAATGTGTGCAGTATTACCAATGTTTAAGAACAAATTGACCCAAGCATGTTTCCTGTCATGGTTTATTTAGCAGAACAAACTGTACAATATTGTACATGTGTTGAATACAAACCACAACTGTAACAAACAGGTGCTTTATTAACATCTCTAATCTAAAGTGCATGTAACTGTTAGTAGAAAGTATATTTTTCTTCCTAAACATTCAAGTTATGAAATAAATGTAAACAGAAGCACAAAATGTGCATACTCATAAAACAAAGTGCAACCATAGATATTATAACATTACAAAGTGCTAACTTACTTTGTCAACACAATAAATAACACTGAACGCTGATCAGAGAACCTTTGGCTTATTTACTGTACCTATGTAGGATACATTACCGACATTTCCATCATATAACTCATAACATTTTAGTACAATATATATAACATGTTAACTCTGAAGCATTTGTTATCAAATTAGTGCACATGCAGTTTTTGGGGACGTTGCGACCTTCGTCTGTTATATAGGACAACTTAGTTTGAATAAACGAGCAGACACTGATTAGCTACTTGCTCTACGTTTATTTAAAATGAACAACAAGCCGACTAGAAGTGAATGTGCTTTCCATTAAATGAATCACACACAGTAAACAAATCCTTAACAAAAAAATCTTTGCAATGAATTGCAATTTAGACTCGCAAACTGCGTGCCGGTGCGGTGACATACATACTCGGACAGATTCGGCTTGTCAGAAGTCGTTCATCCTCGGATGCGGTGCCGCGCGCGCTGTTACAAAAAAAGCCTTGCACACAGCCAAGCGAAATGAGGTCTTGCACACCAAACGCGTCATTTTTGCCGCGCGCACCTTCGCTCACGTGCGGATTATAGACCGTAAAAGAAACGGACGCGTCGAGTATAAACAAGTCTTTACTCCGTGTCAGCGCGCGCTCTGATGAGTGTTGCCCACAGCGCCACTCATCAGAGGATTTGATGCGCCATCAAGCGCCACTCATCAGAGGATAGGATTTGATGAATCGATATTGAATTGAGAAACAAATAATTGCAATGCATTGATGAATCGATATTTTTACCCAGCCCTAATGCAATCGTTAGCCTATTTTTACAAAAACTGTTTCTACGGGGGCCATAATGTAACATAGAAGGTAATGGAGCCCTTTATACATTGTCATGTTTCTTTAGAAATAAATAATGGACAAATGGAGTCTTTAAACACCTCAGATGTAAAGTTATTCTGTGTCAAAGTGACGCCAAAATGAATGGGAGTCAATGGAAATGCTAACGCAAGTGAAGTTCTGCTACAAGATGGCGGCACCCGGCCGGCTTCAACTTCCGGTCGATGGATTACCCCCTTGGGTAGAAACTGTAACACTCGTTATGACAAATGTAGTCCCGCCACAAACTTAAAGGGACAGTTCACCCCAAAATAAACATTCTGTCATCATTTAATCACCCTGATGTCTGTGGAACACATACACACACTATATATATATATATATATATATATATATATATATATATATATATATATATATATATATATATATATATATATGTATATGTTCATTCAGTATTCTGCCACTTTAAAGTTAGTTGACAATAGTTGTATAGCTGGTAAAAAAAAAGAAGACATTTTATTTTGACAATCAGTTTTGTTGCTGGTAAAAAAATAAAAGAAAAAAATAAATATTATGCAGGGAAATGAAACGGCAACATACACCATGAACAGGATGTATGAATCAAACTCCTTCGGAATGGAAACAATCTGACAGGTTTTATGCAGAACTTTTCTGATTATATCAGAGTGTGTGGGAAGAGACGGATGGAATCACTCAGAGTGACAAAGTCGGGAATATAAATTCTCACAACCTTTTTTTTAAGTGCATTTTAATGATCTTATTTTTGAACAATCAATCCATGCATGTTTCATTTAGGCCTACCTTGTAAATTTCCAGTTAACTGACAGACTTCTCTCTTGTGAAATATATTATTGACTCCTCAATATTACGCAAATCAATGTTTTTGCTGCTTGACCTTCGATGATCCAATTGAACTATACAAATAAGCCAAAATGACTTTAGATAAACATCACATTTGTGTTTCATTCTATTTTTATTGCTGAAGTAAGAGTGGTAAACTTTATTCTCCTGCATCTATTTCGTCTGCCATCCAGAATAGAAGCACAGCTGAAAGGTTTATTTGAGCTGTGTCTTCTAGTGTAAAGGTTGTGAATATGCATCTCCTTTAGCCTGAGGCTTATTCATTCCACGTTTGGTGTAAAAGGCCTTTATATTGGCAAAAAACAGAACTTGTGTTCAGTTAAAAAAGCAAACAAGCACAGCCCATGTGAGAAATTTTAACACAATATACACCCATCTACAGTATCTCACAGGATTTCTCACATTTTTCAGCTTTGAGAAGTTGAGAAAATGACCAAATTTTGAAATGCTAAAGAGCTGTTTTCTGGAAAGTTCCAATAGAAATACAAATATATGCGCATAGAAACAAATTTACTCGTACAAAATGGCAAAGTTGTCCTTATCCAATATCAGGCATAAGAAGTGTGACTTGATTTGTTGTTTACTGCTGTGGCAGATGGATGAAGGCAGGCACAAGTTCAAGTGAAAAATCCCTGGAGGGCTGTTTATTTTGTACAAGAGAATAAAGTAAGGTTGTCCGCTGGTGTTGTTGTGCTGGGAAGTGTCAGGGTTATAGTGACTTCGGGTGCAGCTGTGTGGGGCAAGCAGGCGTCCCAGTTTTCTCACTTCCTTCCAGAGAAAAATCTGATGTGTATGAGATTTAAAGCTCACTTTATTGAGATCCTGCCACATATTTTATTCTCACCTTCAATTATGACCGATGGGGCACAGATATCCCCAGCTCATTCGCCTTTCTTGCTCACATGACCAGGAGATTATTGTTTCCCAGGGCAACGCTGATAGGCATCGAGCTGGCTTGCAATCACACTGTATGACTGAGACAGGATGGGAATCTTTGAATTGGATACTACAAAGTGAGTTCTGCCTCTATCAATGACCCATGAAATCAGAATTGGGACCATGTGTGACTGATCTGATCTGAAATGGCTTATATGCAGCAAGTGTGCTCCTAAAAGTTGACTGAAGACTTATTTTGGCAGATAGAGGCATTTTATCGTTGGAGTCTTTCTCTTCAGGTCATAGTTCGTAGATGAGCAGGTTGGAGTCTTTACGCTAAATGTAATCAATGTAAACTATTTGCAAATATTTAATTTTCAAAATATGCACACATTCACTCGTGTATGTCTAATATCGAAAATGCAAACTTTATCACATTCAGTTATGAATTACATGAATCATGTAAATGTATTTTTTATTCAAAATGGAAAAATGTGATACAACAGTTGAGTAGTTTGCAACACTGGATATTACTATCAGTCGTTGAACATTTCTATTTTAAATGTTTAACTACTTACACCTAACCACATAATTAAAAATTCATACTATATAATGCCTGCCTTATTTGATTGGCTGTGTCAATCATTTTGACATGGATAATATAACTTTTAAAACTTCCAAAAGACTTGTTTTCATCCGCATTCCATTCAATATAAATACTGTATATATTTCCTTGATCATTTATTCATACTTATCTAAAGGCAAGTATACAAGTTTTTACTTGCCATAATTTTAAAATTAGTTTAGTCAAGTAAATTTATCAGTGGAGGGCTGTTAACCTAAGAAGGTTTTTTTCTAAGAATTTTTTTCTAAACAATGTTGCAATATTCAGAGAAAAAAATAACTAAAGTCAGTTGTTTAAATCAGTTTTGTGTACAATATTTTGAAATTTAGAATACAAATATTTATTTAGGTTAGATTTACATTTTTTGTCTTTCTTTAGATATTAAACTCACATACTGTATAAGAACAAGTGCTGAACATACCAATAATCATTTGTCTTTCAGCTCTACCACGATATGAAACAACCTACAACATTGAGAGACTGGAGGCAAAGCTCCAAATTCAATTTTCAAACACTTTAAATCTTTGCCTGCAACATCTTCTCATGACGAGCTGGCACCTTTGCCCTTTTTAGACTCAGTAATCAATAGT
The DNA here is from genome assembly GCA_036326025.1 of Chrosomus eos. Lineage (NCBI taxonomy): Eukaryota > Metazoa > Chordata > Actinopteri > Cypriniformes > Leuciscidae > Chrosomus > Chrosomus eos. The sequence continues at coordinate 27,669,858 of CM070828.1, forward strand.
GTAGCGGCATTCGTGACAACATCTCATCCTGTGCTCTCCGCAGTAGTGCGTGCCGAGAGGGGAACTCTGTCGCCCTACACATCTCACTATGACCCATGACACCTCCATCAGACTAGCATTGCTCAAACTCTGACATATGCCAGTCTTCAGGTACATTTTGGAGCCTGAGGTACAAACTGTGACAGGAAGGTGGGAAGGTGAGCAGCACTTTGCGACCCTGGCAAAGCTAAAATAAGGCTTCCCACTGTGAGTGCTTTTGTAATTCACGCGGGGACATTGTCCTTCTCCGCTTGCTTTTGTCAGCTTCTGTTGTTGAAAGTCTTTGCCCTTCTTGAATTGATGATGTGTCACCACAAAAGCCTGTTAGCACAGCCCTGTTACAGTAGACAGGTGGCTTTACGCAGGTGTTAGATTGTGTGAAGACAGCCTGCCTGAATCTTCGAGAGTCTCTCAAGAGCATGCAAGCAATACAAGAACAAAAACATTTGACAGCCAGCCTTGAGAAACAAATGAACAGCTATAAGTGGGTAGAATAACCTTTTTCATGAAGTAAATTTAGCAGTTGTTTCTTAAAGGCGATGCCACTTACAGAAACCTGTCATCATTTTTGCAGTCAGAATTTTTTTTAAAGTTTTTATAAGGGAAGAAAGGGCCTCCCCACAGAGCGCCTCCCCACTCTTATTTTATTTTTTTCACCATTATCTTAAATTTAGGTTATATAAAGTCACAAAAACTCATCTCAACACATTTTTGAAAGGTTTGAATCTTATGAATCTTTTTTAAGAAATATATATATATATATAATAATGATTCAATACTCTGTACATTTAAATTGGGTATTAAATTAAGGTGGTTGTGTGGTGTGTGTGTGTGTGTGTGTGTGTGTGTGTGTGTGTGTGTGTGTGTGTTTACATAGAACATGTGATATATTATTTTACGTTAATGACACTTTTTTCAAAAATTCATCATTGGAAATTAAATGAGATATTTTACATTTTGCAAAATTAAGTTGATAAAGGGTTGATTTTTGAGTAGTTTTGTGCAAAAACAACTAAATTGGCAAATGTTACCATTTATTTCTCCACATAACATATTTGATATATTGTATTATCATCCTGTACACACACACACACACACACGCACACAGAAATTAAAAACCTATTTTTTCGCTGTTTACTGATATACATTTCCCCAAAACATTTCTGTTTCATTAGTACAGTCTTTAACAACTCCAGGCCACTTTCACAAGGGGGCACTGTTGACACATTAGCGGTGTTTCCGTTTGAGAGCTGAAACGTGTCCATCAACATACCAATATGCTAGAAAATAGCTTAACAAATGATTCATTTGCTAGCGCTTGTTTAAAATCCAATGTTTCTTCAAAAGCTGCTAGTGCCATCTGCTGACTAATTTCACTTCAGTGGCAGAAATGCTCCTGTGATCTGTGCTTAAATTAGAAGAGCAAAAACAGTTTGTTCTTAAGTTACTCTGTCTTGTGCCATAATGACATGGATCTTATTATACTGACAAAATCTTTAAGGATGAAGGGGAGCTTAGTGTGTCCTCAACTTAAAGCAAAATGAGGAATGTGTGCAAATAACAAATATAAGCAACACCAGCCAGGGATTCCCACAAAGCTCCTTTGACATTTTGTTTGATGTACCACTGGGTCACTTAACATTTGCCATGAGTGGCACTTATCGACAAACACCTGGATTTCTGAAGCTTTGGTTTATTCAGGGTATTTGTCGACCACGAGAGCGCTATACAAAGGACGTGAATGATACGACTCCCTCTGGAACTTTGACTTCATTGTCGTCAATAACAGAGTAGGATAGGGGCTGCGCTGACTAATGTCATACGAAACAACCAGGCATAAACCTTGAGAGGATTGTTGCTATTGACAAGTTATTCAATATTCAAGACACCGTGGCCTTTTCATTTTGCTTTGCTTGCTTGAAAATAATCGCTAATAATAAAATGAGAAATTATAGTGCCTTGGAGACAACAAAGTGCTTGGTATTATTTTTTTTTATTTTTTTTGTGGTTGGGTTATTTTATCGCAATTTTATTGAAGCTTAGTGCTGTATTTTTATTATTATTTTTTATCACCCATTAGTACTTTAGTTGGCCTGGATTTTCAATGTTCATTTTTCAAAATAAGCAAGTTATTTTCTTCATGCTGAGAGAAACATAAATATCTTGGATTTAGTAGCCTAGTTCTCATGATTCTTATCAAATCAAGTCTCGGGCAGCATCAAGTCCTATTTACCCAAAGCAAATGGACAATCATCATGATTGGCTACAGTCCCCAGATATTAGAACTTTATTAATCATCAAATGAATCATAAAATAGATTTTGCATGGTGATGTTTCTGCCAATTAAAAAAAATATCTATTAAAAGTTACGCATTAAGCCTCATTATGGATCATTAATATGCAGCGCACGGCCGAGGCCTAATCAATCAAGGTCACTAGTGATGATGTCCTACTTGGAGCGATGTGGGAATAGATAGCCCCCATTTCATAAGGTTCTCGCAGCTTGTAGAGAAGTGAAACTTGTATGTAGAAATGTACAGTGCTGTAGATCTCCCTCAAATCAGAGTTGTCAGGCAAAGTTCTCTATGCTTTTCACACACAGATATGATCAAATGCTTTAACACATCCACTGTATTCAAGAATCTTAAAATCTTAGAATCTTAAATTTTTTTATTCCTTTTTAAAATGTTTATTTAGGTTTCAATAATCAAAAAGTATATCTAAACAATTGAATTCATAAAACAAACAATCCAATAAAATGTTAACAATAACAATGCCCTATGATATGCTCCCCCAGAAATGTCAATTTATTTTTTATAAATTTATTTAAAATTATGATTTAATAAAAAAATATCAAAAACTGTGGTAATCAAATGAATGCATGCACTTTTTCTAACAATTGAATTAATATTAAGTTTATCTCGAATTTTCATTTAAAATGTAACCAAATGAAATTAGAAAAAGTCCTATCTGTGCATTAAGCGATTGTAATGCATGACTTGGAAGCAAAGAACCACCCGACTAGAAGTAGTGCGAATTCAAATTGTTTAATGCACAGGTAATCGTAGATTATCCCGCTTATACCAAGGTCATTTGCAAGCATTACCAAAGTTATTGATGTTTGCAGCAAAATATTTGACTGGAAGGGTAAAAATGTTATATTCGTCAGTTACGGCTCGTTAGCATTCTGCCCGCTTTAAATCAGACACAGAGATAAACTAGTGTGGAAGATTATTTGAAAAAATGAATTATAGCATTATTTGAATGAAATACCAAGAAGGAGAGCAAGAGAGAGAGAGAGATGCATGTGTGAATTACCTGCGTCTGTGACAACAAAGCTACACGTTTCAGAAAAATAGCTATGTTAACCTGTTATCGCTTATGATTATAACGTAGCAATTCAGTAGCGAAGCTAATTTATTAATAAAAGCCACGGAGAAACATTGAGTTTCTGTCCTCCTGAATGTTTCTGTGCGCAGCGCCATCTACGATTTGTGTGCGTGTTCGCTTACTGAAAGCAGCACATTAATATACAATGGTGATTAAACTGACTGGAACTACCTGTGCATCAGACAATTTTAATGAACTCCTTCCAGCCAATCGGAATTGACTATTCAGACAGACCTTAGTATAATTCTGACATACTTTCTATACGTTAAACTGAAACTTAATTTTTACGGGTTTTAGTGATAACCTTGAGTTTCCGTCTGTTTATCTGAAGAAATATTGAAATGCTGTTGAAACTGTTGTGAACTGTCCTTTCTCCTCATATATTGAGATGGCAGATGTAAATAGCAGTCTTTTTGCACTTTAATTGTCACGAAGTGCAATGAAACTGAGATGAGGCTGGATCCAAACGCAGTGTCTTTATTAACAAACTAAAACTTTAGCCAGAAACAGGATACAAGAACTAGAAACTGGAAACACCAACATAGACATGAAACATTCATTTAACAACTCACCAGGACAGGGCAGAAACACAGGGCTTAAATCATGAGTACAAATGAGTTAACAGGATAACAAGGGGGCGTGGGAAATGGGAAACACCTGGGATCACTAATAAACAAGACAGGGAACCACTGAACATGACAAAACAAGACAAGACACAAAACCCACATTACGACATAACCCCCCCCTTAAGGGCGGCTCCTGACGCCCAATAACACCAAAAAAGTCCAGGAGGGCGGTCTTGGGGGAGGGATGGGGGGCCAGGCCCATGCAGGGGAACAGGACCTGGACCTAGGCAAGGCGGGCCTGGGCCGTGGAGCGTAGGCGGGCCTGACTGAACAGGTGGCCAGGGCGGAGCAGGACCAGGCAGAGGCCAGGGCGGAGCAGGACCAGGCAGAGGCCAGGGCGGAGCAGGACCAGGCAGAGGCCAGGGCGGAGCAGGACCAGGCAGAGGCCAGGGCGGAGCAGGACCAGGCAGAGGCCAGGGCGGAGCAGGACCAGGCAGAGGCCAGGGCGGAGCAGGACCAGGCAGAGGCCAGGGCGGAGCACACTCGAAAGGGAGCCAGGGCGGAGGAGACTCGGACGAGGTCCATGTCGACGTCGTCTCCATGGCCCTCACAGGGTACCTCCTGCCCCCCCCCCCAAAAAATACTTGGGGAAATCCACGGGAGGAAGGTGCTTGAAGGGCGCAGGCAGGGCGAGGCGCAGAGGCGGGGCCGGCACGGCGAGACGCAGAGGCGGGGCCGGCAGGGCGAGGCGCAGAGGCGGGGCCGGCAGGGCGAGGCGCAGAGGCGGGGCCGGCAGGGCGAGGCGCAGAGGCGGGGCCGGCAGGGCGAGGCGCAGAGGCGGGGCGAGGCGCAGAGGCGGGGCCGGCAGGGCGAGGAGTCCGGGAACGCCCTCCGGAGCCTGGCGAGCCAGACGAGTCCTCCCTCTCTTCCTTCTGCGACGGCGCTTCGCTGGGCTTGATTCACTACTGGACGTACTTGACTCAATAGACTCACTTGACTCAGTAGGCTCGCTTGACTCAGTAGGCTCGCTTGACTCAGTAGGCTCGGTAGGCTCGCTTGACTCAGTAGACTCGGTAGGCTCGCTTGACTCAGTAGACTCGGTAGGCTCGCTTGACTCAGTAGACTCGGTAGGCTCGCTTGACTCAGTAGACTCGGTAGGCTCGCTTGACTCAGTAGACTCGGTAGGCTCGCTTGACTCAGTAGACTCGGTAGGCTCGCTTGACTCAGTAGACTCGGTAGGCTCGCTTGACTCAGTAGACTCGGTAGGCTCGCTTGACTCAGTAGACTCGGTAGACTCACTTGACTCAGTAGACTCGGTAGACTCACTTGACTCAGTAGACTCGGTAGACTCACTTGACTCAGTAGACTCGGTAGACTCACTTGACTCAGTAGACTCGGTAGACTCACTTGACTCAGTAGACTCGGTAGACTCGGTAGACTCACTTGACTCAGTAGACTCACTTGACTCGGTGGCGCTTGACTCACTTGACTCGGCTGGGCTCACGTGGAGCGCCGCGGACTCGACCGGGCAGACGTGAGTCGAGGGCTCGGCGGGGCAGACGAGTAGCGCGGGCTTGTGGAGCGCGGTCTCGGCAGTGCGAATGCGGTGCGGCTTCCTCAGAGCTCGGTTGGAAACTCTCTTACTTGAACTGTGCTTGGAATTACCTTGAACGGTCTTGACGAAATGCCCTGGTCTGGGAACACAGCGGATTTCCTCAGCAAGTCCTACAGTGAGTGACGAACCGCACACCCACAACGCTCGGTCCAGGAACTGCACAAAAGAGAGGTGCTCCGCATCTAACAGAAGCATTGCGCCGAGCGTGTCGTCCATCCCACTCCAGAAATTATACTTGAGTGTTTCCTCACTCAAATTTGTCTCATGATAAAACTCTAGGTAAGCCCCCACGTACTCCTCAAGCGACCGTCCATTCTGGTAGAAAACGTCCTCCATCATCATACCTCTTGCTTTAACGTCGACAGATATTCTCCCAGAGCCCGGTTGCTGACAACTGCTGGATCCTGTCTTGGTGAGTTGTTCTGTCATGAAGTGCAATGAAACTGAGATGAGGCTGGATCCAAACGCAGTGTCTTTATTAACAAACTAAAACTTTAGCCAGAAACAGGGTACAAGAACTAGAAACTGGAAACACCAACATAGACATGAAACATTCATTTAACAACTCACCAGGACAGGGCAGAAACACAGGGCTTAAATCATGAGTACAAATGAGTTAACAGGATAACAAGGGGGCGTGGGAAATGGGAAACACCTGGGATCACTAATAAACAAGACAGGGAACCACTGAACATGACAAAACAAGACAAGACACAAAACCCACATTACGACATTAATATTCACAGACACCAGTCCATATCACGATTTGATTTCGTGTACAGCCATACTTTTGATTTATGCATGTAAATTTAGCCAAATTCAGCGTCATTTTTGTGACAGGATTTCGCAATTCTGTCTGAATTTTTATTGCATCCTGGAAATCACAGGGCCCTGACATGGCCTCCTGTTTCCACAGGCACGGCCACCTGGTGGACTTTTCTAGCTGCAAAAAATAGCGATAATCCAATACGCAGAAAGCAAAATGTACTTGCCGCTCCAGACAATACTGCTGCATTACATTGAATGATAATACTAAACAATAATTGAAAGTAGAGACAGGGGAGAAACAACAATCAAAGAGACCATGAGAATCCTTAGAGACATCCAATTGGCTTTGGAATGCCACATTTATTATCATAATTAAAATAGACCTTTCTGGGAATCGCATAAGGTCAAACTAAGCTCAGGGCGGATAAATTTTGAATAGGAATTCATTTATTAATCATATTTTCTCTCTTTGAGGGGTTTAAATTTGAAGCCCGTGCTTTTTTGACCTTGCTGCCGCATTGAACCTTTTTGCCCTTGTGTTATACATTGTCAGAGCGGTGTAGGATTTTAGATTAGCTGACTAAATGACACAAATGACTTCACTTCCTCTCTCAGGTCTGCCTTTTTTTTTTTTTGCACCCAACCATTCGCATTCAGACGAGTCCAGCGTTCATGCATTTTACATCACTGCTGTGGCGGTGCAGCCCTTATAAATATCTGACAAATACTGATGTGCTTCTCTATTTGCTGCTGCCTAAAAGCGTATCCCATTTCATGATGACTCCGCAGTTTTTCGCCTCCTTCTGCTTTCCGTCTGTTTAGTGGTTAGAAAAGCCAGCAATTCCTAATGCTTTCGCTGTATACAGTGCGCAGCAGATTGGCTGTATGTTGATAAATTGCTCTGCCGGATAAGAGGGTAAAGCAGCAATAATTAGTGCTGGACTTCAGGCTCCTTATGTACTGTAGGTTCAGCCAGGTATAGAGTCGAGAGCCTCCCCTCACTGTCTTATCTGTCTGACCAACCGAGGCCAGGGGCAGAGGGGGCTTGTAATAGTGCCACAACATTGGTAGGTGATTGCCTGCTTATTAAGAGGGTACTGGAGTGGAACATAACATTTTCAGTTTCAATTAAGTCTACGAGAGCATATATAATGCATTTTAAGACCTTACTGCGCCAGGAGCCTTTGGAATTCACATGAGGCTGTTGTTGATATGACACTGAAATTAGCCCAGTGCGACTGTTCATCAGAGCTGTCAGTCTGGATTCAGAATGTGGTGGCATATACGTCTGCATGGAATGTTGGTCTGCCATTCTTGGAATTAAAAAAAAAAAATATTCAAATCCTTTGTTTCTGACCATCAGAGGGAAAGGCAGTTGTATTACAAATAATAGTGAAATCAGTCATTTTTATATATTTTTTTATTATATTTCTTGTCGTTGTTATTGTTATTATTTTATTTTACAAAGGGGTTTAATATATATTGCAAATACATGTAAGTATTTGTATTATATGTAATATTATAGTATTTATTAATATATTTAATTAGATTTTATTGCACCTTTACAGTTTACATTTTATTTTAAGTTTTAGTAATTTTGTGGCACTTTTCCACTGCATGGTACGGTACGGTTCGGTTCGGTACGGCACGCTTTGGCGCTTTTCCACTGCATGGTACGGTACGGTACGGTTCGGTTCGGTACGGCTCACTTGTGGTGCTTTTCCACTGCATGGTACGGTACGGTACGGCTTGCTTCGGCTCACTTTAAATGGTACCTGATCTGTTGAGGTTCCAAGCGTACCGTACCGGTTCTAAAATGTGACGTGAAACACTGCAGATCACTGATTGGTCAGACAGACAGAATCGTCACTACCAGCGTCATTGGATTTGCGACACGAGACACTAAACCCGCTATACAGAGTCATATAACCAGTAGACAACAGCCAACGCGGTAGCACCTGTGTTTTACATTCTTGAAATAAAAAGAGATCAAAACTTAAAAAAAATAAATGGCTGAATCGTGGTTGAGGTGCAGACGTTCCTCTCGTTGGTTGCCGAGGAGCGGGGGCAAAACGGAATGAAAAGGTCTTCCAAGTAGCTCAGCTCTTAGCCGCACACGGCTATCACCGGACCACCAAACAGTGTAACAGTCAGTCCCACCCACTTTGAAGGGGTACTAACTGCAGTGGAAAAGCAACCGCGCTAAAGCGAACCGAACCGTGCCGTACCGAGCAGAGTCGTACCACGCAGTGGAAAAGTGAAGCGAGCCGAACCGTTCCGCGCCAAGTCGAAACCGTACCGAGACGAACCGAGCCGTACCATGCAGTGGAAAAGCGCCTTTGGTTTGTGCTTTTTTGTAAAAAAAAAAATTCATGTATTCATATAAATGTTTCACTTTATTTAAAATTTATTTCAGTTTTAGTCATTTAAAGCTTACACTTATCTTCACTTAGTTGCAAAGGCAACATTTCTAGTTGTTGTTTAAGTTTTCAATAGTTTTGATAGGTTTTTATTAAATCTTGCATTGAAAAATAAAACGTAACCTGATAAACCAAATCTAGTTTTAAAAGAATATTATGGAATGATTAATATCAGCTATTGGCCTAAAACCTGGATCTTATTAATTCATGTTGATTTCTGGTTAAAATTTCTCATCTGAGACTCTTGAGCATACGCTGTAATACATGGCACATGTTCACTGAATTGGGACATCGCTGCGGGGGAGGACTAGAAAGTGTTTTACAATGAATTATTTGTTTTAGGCAGTCAAAAGTAACCAACAGAATGTTGTGTCTTCCTTGCTTTGCATAATTGCCATTACGTGAACTATGGATCTGAAAAATATGATTATGTTAATTCTGACAATGGACGAAAACAACCTCAAGAGTCCTAACTCCGCATGGAATAATAGCTTGGTAATACTTCATTACCGACGTGGAAAGCATTATTTGTGCAACAATAGATTTGACCTCAGGCTTTAAATTGTTTTGCCACTGTTTTTCAGAAGAAATGACAGCAATCCATTTAATGCATTTGCATGTGGAATAAAAGCGAACATGTTAGAGCTTCAGATGTTTCGCATCTGGAAATAAATTCACCGAGACCAGCAACGCCTAATGTGCTTCTTACATACAAAATTAGTGGGTTCATTCATATCTCACTGTCATTCAAACTGGTTTGTGCATTAACCCTTGTGTGGTGTTCATATTTTTGTTATTCAGCCAGTGTTCGTGGGTCTGGTGGACCCGCTGCATTTTTGGGTTTTTAATTCAACATAATCAAACAATTTATGTTAAAATACTCAGCAGATGTTTACTTCATCCCAATTACAAGCAATATAAACAGCATTTATGGTTAATATTTTCCCTTTACCTTTGTTAGATCACATTTAAGAATTGCAACCTTGTGCGGGAACGGCAGGGATAGAAACAAAACTCACTTTTGCACTCACACTCTCTCACACGTACACACAATCTCTCTCTCACATGCATGCACACACACACTCACTCACTCAAAAAATGAGCTCAAAAAATGAGCCAAGGCCAATGAGTCTGAGGTTGAAAAAATTATTAATTGTATAATTTTTCTTTTGATAAAAAATGAAAACGGGTCCTACAGACCCGAACACCATACAAGGGTTAAACTCAACGTAATTCTTTGTATGTTGCAAGAATTGATATTGAATATGTATTAGAGGTGGGCATAGATTAATTTTTTTTAATCTAGATTAATCTAGATTAATTTTAAAATTAATCTAGATTAATCTAGATTAAAATGGCTCATTTGAATTCTCCCGAAGGCATTCAGAATATGTGTGCTACCCAAATAATGACTAAAAGTAAGTATTTGAGAGTAGTTCGCCTCGCATAGGGATGTGAATTTCTGCCAAAAATGCCATTGGACAATCGAGGAGCAAAAGTCGAATATCGTAAAAAAAAAAAAAAAAAAAAAAAAAAAAACGCTATGCCAGAAAGGGAGGCCAATTTCATCTTTAGCGATTTGTCATCAAACAAACTGTTTATTAATTGAACAAGTAACATGTTTTTTTTTACATAGTAACAGTTTTTGCATCGCCAATGCTCGTTAGATCAAAGAATAATGTCATGTCAATGATTTTATGTGAACCTGCCTTGTTACTGCAAAAGCCTCCTTTTTAAACAAATTAGTTTCAATCAATGTAAACTATTCGTGTGATTATGCCACTGCGCAATACACACACATTACCGCGGGATGGCGGGTGTTCATTTCATAAACTGTGGACAATGGTAGCTTATTTAAACCTGTTAACCAGTGCGCCGACACTCTAAAGCGTTTTTTTTTGTAGCCTATACATTAATGTATGTCCAAAACCCGGATAATGTCATACTTTTTAGTAGTGCTATCGTGGCGTAATAATCTGTTTGGTTGTAAAATGTATTACCTGAATGAAATGAACTCGAATGTATCGTCCTGTGGAATCATTCATTCACAGACAGTTTAAGAAGATGTTCAACTAATAGATCTTCATCGCTGGCAAAGATATGATGCATTTGCAGATTTGCTTTCACTAGACTAAACTGTAGATCCACGGCCACTTCATCCAACGCTCTTGATGTTCTTAAAGGGTACATATCATGCTTTTAAATCGTTCCTTTTTTACATATAAATCATACATTTGTGGTCTATTTAAAGCAGAACTGCAATGCTTGGGTCTGAATTCCTCATTATTATAGCTCCACAGGCCACTTTTCTACCGCTTTTCTGATGTGCGTCTGAGATCAACTCGTTTTGGTGCGGTCTCTTTAAATACAAATGCGACACTTCATACCCCGCCCCCTCTCCAGCTCGCAGAGGTGACACTCGGTTCAACTCCACCCCGTTCGGCAATTTTTGTAGTTTTATAGCAGAGATACGATTATCTAGTGGAACAGAAACTTTTGTTACAAAATGTCAACAACGGAAGACTTGTCCATCAAGCCTTACATGTTCGAGCCAGAGTCGGAGCGAGATGAAAATAAAGACGACGAACCTGCAGAACAACGTCTTCATATGGATGTATCGCAATGGTGTACTGTATTTACAGTAAGTTCTCCATCCATGCCAACTACTACAATACTGCATGATTTACAACGACTATTTAATACCCACAAAACAAAATATAAGTTATATTATAAACAATTAAAGAAAAGTCGATTATTTCTCTTGTTAAAACAAGCACACTAACAAGACAACTGCTAAACCATGACCACCGTGTGTTTTAAGAATGTAGTACGTTATTTACAGCTTACCGAAGTGCTTTGTTCGTCGTCTCCAAAGATAGAAGGAACTGACCCCTCAATCAGACGAAGTCTATCGGCAAATCCTTCTTTATACTGGCGGAGGTTGCTGAAGTGACGTTAGTTATCCATGAAGTGCTTCGCGCACACAAACATGACTTTACCCACAAATGTGGGTACATTTCCGTGAAAAATAAAACTCAAACAGGCACTTCAAAGAGGTTCTGATGCTGGCATACGGTGTAATGAAGCGTGTGGGTTGCTACATCCAACAACCCAACATTTTGACGTACCCTCTCGTAACTTCTGCATCCTTGAACTTGGACTACAAAATTGCAGCGAGAAATAAAAATGGCGGATTGCTCAAAGTGTTTGGCCGGAAGTCGATGTACTTATTTGGCAGTTCCGCTGCAAATACTTTGACGTAATAGTTCACAAAACGTCATAGATTACAGAAAAATCTAAACCGGTTGAAAAATGTGACCAAAACAGAATATAAAGATATCAACGAAGTTCCCGAAGAGACTGATTTCAACTTTTCTGTACTTATAAACACTCCAAATATACAACAAAAGGCATTTAAAGGTGCCCTCAACTTCAAAATTGAATTTATGTTGGCATAGTTAAATAACAAGAGTTCAGTACATGGACATGACATACAGTGAGTTTCAAACACCATTGTTTTCTCCTTCTTATTTAAATCTCGTTTTTAAAAAACACCCCTGAAAAACAGGCGAATCTCCACATAATACCGACTGTGACGCAACAGTCGGGGGTCACGCCTCCAAAAATTTGCATATCCCAGCCCTCAATGACAAGCACTGCACAGCCGAACCATCGGAGCAAGCGAGGATCAGAGAGAAAAAAGGCAGATCATGGAAATAAATGCTATGTTCCAGGCTGTGCAGGGTATGTGAGGACTTTTCATACCATTCCCACAGAAAAGAAATGTCAACAAGCGTGGATGATGTTTATATATAATCGGATACCGCAACAGTTTAATTCGAAGTTGTTAGTTTGCTCTGCCCATTTCACCACGGACTTATTTTTCAACCTGGGACAATATCAAGCTTCTCTCAGCGTCTCAAACTGAAGAAGGGGGTAATTCCAACCATATTCCTGCAACCGGTAAGTAATTTTATTAAAGATAATTTACACTGTGTTAGATCCAGCGCAAGATCCTAGTACAGTACTAGCAAACTTCAAGTAACGAGCATACATAACTAACGTTAAATAGGCTAATTCTCAGTGAATAAACTATACAGAAAGCGGTCAAAGAACAATCCACACAGCGCGAGTTTATCTCTCTTGCCAAACTCGTTATGAAATCAATGACGCTGTTACACTGCACAACGAAGCTCTTACTGTATTTACATCGTTTGCATTGATGAAAGCATGAGAGAGAGAAACTGCGTTGTCTCGCGATCAACAGACAGACTGTCATCTGCTTGTTCAATGCTCTTCACAGCAACATTTTATGTGATGGACATAGATTTAAATACTTGAAAAACATCTCACGATTCGTTAAGCTCGATAGCTGTAATAGTTAAAACGTATATAACAGCTGTAGTATAAGTATTCGAGAGAGTTTCACGTGTCTCATTTCATATGCAAGCATGTCAGCCAATCACAGCAGAGGCCGGTTCTCACAGCAGACACGCCCCTTCAAACAGAGTGTTCAAATCAGAGACTAAAATCAGGCTAGGAAAAATGCCTTTTATTTCTAAATTATGACTATTTTTTATCTAAAAAACATACTAACATTATAAGGGCAACCCAGGAAACATTATAAAATAATTTAAAAAACCATTTTAGGGCACCTTTAAGGGCTAAAAAAGTAGATTTAGCATGATATGTCCCCTTTAAATCTTCCTGTTACTTACGACTCCTCGAGTGTGAATTGAAAGTGCTTCAGAGTTCAGACGATTCAGTGCGTGAGGAACTGAACAGATCAACTGTTTCGCGAACCGTTTTAACAGATCTGACAACTTGTTTGATGAAGTCTTTGAACAGAATCGATTCAAAAGAGTGATTCATTTGTAAAGGTGCATCGCTCATGCTTGGAATAAACTCATTTAACAACGTATTGCATTCAAATAAAGTAACGAGAGGAACGTCGCCCAACAAAGTGAAAGTAGCCTACACCTTTGTGTCCCTGACAGGAAAATACCCTGCTGCGCGATCTGTGACAGTAGGCGCGGCGTCAATTATGTCATACTACACATTAGAATTGCGCGAAAATAACGATATTCGAAAAAGCTATTTATGATCCCAACCCAACTTAGATTAACGGCGATATTTTTTTTATCGCGCGATAAGAGTCTCACGTTAACGCAGCACGTTAACGCCGTTAACGGCCCAGCACTAATATGTATACATATACACATATTGTATTTATGCATGCACATATTATATATCTGCAAACGTTGTGGATCTAGTGGCCCATGGTGGGGTTATGGTATGGGTAGGCATATGATATGGACAATGAACACATGCATTTTATTGATGGCATTTTGAATGCACAGAGATACCGTGATAAGATCCTGAGGCCCTTTGTTGTGCCATTCATCCACTACCATCACCTCATGTTGCAAAATGATAATGCACGGCCCCATGTTGCAAGGATCTGTACACAATTCCTGGAAGCTGAAAACATCCCAGTTCTTGCATGGCCAGCATACTCACCGGACATAACACCCATTGAGCATGTTGGGTATGCTCTGGATTGGCGTATGTTCCAGGTCCTGCCAATATCCATCAACTTCACACAGCCATTGAAGAGGAGTGGACCAACATTCCACAGGCCACAATCAACAACCTGATCAACTATGCGAAGGAGATGTGTTGCACTGTGTGAGGCAAATAGTGGTCACACCAGATACTGACTGGTTTTTAGAATTAGAAAGTTTTCTCATTGTTTCCTCATTAGAAAGTTTTAGATCAGTATTATATTACAAATATACAAATATAATTCTAAATGATTACCATTTTGATTAATATATTATTATTATTTTTAAATGTGTGCATCTAAATATAAATCAATATAATTTAGAATTATATTTGTATATTTGTAATATAATACTGATCTAAAACTTTCTAATGAGGAAATTGGACATTTCAAGTATTGATTGAATATTTTCTTCTTAATAAACGACTCATGCCACTTTTGAGAAGGAGATGATTGATGTCCAAATTTGAGAATGTTGCGTAAGACCATAAAACCTTGGAGCGTGCATAACATTTTATGGACTTAAAGTGCATAATATACTGATTAAATCCAAGGCTCTAACTGCTGTCCTCAGCGGTGTCTCGGGGGGAACAAAGAACTGGCCATTGGCAGGCATCAGCCGAAAAATGCCAGCTCCATCTCTGCCATGTCGCCCTACAATCTAACTAACTTTTAGAGCACGCTTGACTCCTTGGCTGCTCCTCTCCCCTTTGATGTCTGTTCTCTTCAGCCAAAACCATTTGCTCCTTTTCTTTCAGAGCTTCCGGCTGTGCCCTCTTCATCCCTCCTTTTTAGTAGCTCCTCTGCTTGTTCGCTTTCCCTCATTCAGACACCCCTTTTTCTTTTTGCCCTTCATCAATTCTTCCATTTCTCGATCGCTGCCTCTCTATCACTTTGCTCTGTCTGGCCTTTATTCTATTACTCTCTCTATCTCTCTCTCAAACCCCCTTTTTCTCCTTTTATTGCATTGCGGACTCTCCTTCCCTTAGCCCCCTCCTCATCTGTCCCTCTCTGCCTCCACGCCAAACTAATCCCTCACCTCTCGCTACATCTGAGACTCTTCAAAGCTAGGTCACCGATAGCATGCCTATCGATAGCTGTTGTGTTCTCAACTAGATCAGAAGTCCAAAAGTATCTTTCTTTTGCTAATGCTACCCCAAGGGCAGATGGCTAATCTCTTCGTTCAACCCACTCTGTTCTCGATCTTTTTCAGAACGGTCGATTTCAATAAACATGTAGCGACGTTCGCATTAATTATAGCCTAGCACTATATTGGGCAACAACTGATTTGGCTGAACCCAGATGGATGCAGTCTGACAATGTTTAGTATCTTCTATAATTACATGCTTTGGCAAGTGTTGGTGATATTTTTCCCCCCAGAGTGAGAGTGTGATTATCTCGATCTCTCTTTTAGTGAAAGTGTGGTGATTTTTATCATGCTGTATCCCTATTTTGTTAGTCTACACATTCAGACTGTGGACATTGTGTATTCTCCTAAGGGGCCTTATTATCCCTGCTGTTCGCGGAGCTGTATTCATCTTATGTCAATAATGTTGCACTAAGTTTGTAGAAGTGAAACAAATCAGAAGGCCAGTTCCACTAGACGACTTATTCATGATTTACATGTATCATTTTGGCCCTTGTAATTGGCATGTAAGGTTGGCAGCGACTTGGGAGGGTGAGCGCAATCTGATGTAAGAAGGGGAAAGAGGGGAGCATGGCTTTCCTTTAACCAGAGCAGAGGACAACATTAATCATGAGCCATATCCCAGAATCCTATGCAAAACATGTAGAGTTGCGAGTGAGATAACACAATCATAGATTTAAAAACTGTGAGCTATGATACAGTTTATTGAATCGCTGCAAATGCGTCATTTTACCTTCTCCCTTACATTCCACCGCTTGCTTTCATTGAATCATACCATCTCTGTGCCTTTGATTTCATTGTCAGAAATGATGGCACATACTAGTACATCTCTTCTCTCTTGATACTTGCTGAGAGCCTGTGTAGTCATTTGTCTTCTGTAATGATGACTGAGGGACATCACACGCTATCAGTTCATATGCCAGTCCTAATACTGCAAAGCCATCTCTGAGACAGGGCGATGTCCCAGTGCCTTTTCCCCTCAATGAATACTGCTCACGTCTCTGTTTATCTCCAGCAATGCATGGTAGTGAATGGAGGAAATGGCGATTGTCCTTACATAAGCATTATTTGGATGATTACTAATTAACTTTATAATATTATGGGTTATGAATTGAATAATTGCAGAGATGGTTAAAACTATATTTGAAGCGGGTGGGTCATTTGAAAGATTAGTACGCCTTAAGTAGGCCTATTATTTTATAACTTCTTAAATCTTTTTTTGTTTGTTTTTGCACAATGTAGCAAATTAGCTCAAAAGAGAAATATGAATAATTAATTATTACTCATAATTAATTACAAATATTTGCATTAGTTAATAGAAGTAACTTGATGTAGCTAGCTGAATTAATATTACAATGAATTAATCTTGTTCATCCAGCAAACACTCCATATTGATCGTCTACCCAACATGACATCATGACTTTTGCGTAAACATACACTCCACTTTCAAGTCAAGTGGCGTGTTATCTATACGCATTTTGAGCTATCCGCGTGTATGTCTACGCCGTTAAATGCGCCGTGTATGTACACGCAGTTAAATGTCCGAGCGAAACGAAGAAAAACCTAGATCTACATCTGGCGAGCGATATTTTTTGTCCTAGGATGGTAGGGGAACACTTATTAATGGTATTAACCCCAGTGACGGCAGGTAGGTTTAGGGACGGGGTTGGGGTAGGTCATATATTTATATATACAGTAATGTAACGTTAAGTCAACGGCGTTCATAAACACGCTGAAAAGCGATTATGCGTGTTGATAGCACGCCAAAAATGGAAATATGAATTGGCGTGTTATACATACGCTATTTCATGAGATCAGTCTGGTCTACCAACTCTTTTAGAAAGTATATTTTTCATAATCACAGAAAAATAACACTTTCTTAGCATGTAGCTGTGATCGCATCATTAAAGGGACATTGATTTCCAAGCAGACACCAGAATCAAACTCACGTGACTGTGCACAAAAGTTATATTTAAAGGTGCACTATGTAAGATTTTTGCAGTAAAATATCCCAAAACCACTAGGCCAGTGTTATATATTTTGTTCAGTTGATTACTTACAATATCCCAAATGTTCCCTACTATTTGTAAATCGTGAGAAAATTGCGATTTTAACCAAGTAAAACGGGACGTGTGAGCAGTTGTGAGGGAGTCGTCAGTCAATGGCATTATATCCGCGTTACCCTCGGCTTTTACTGCAGTAGAAACCATGGCAACATAGTCTCGTGGACAAATGCAGAAGTTGTAGTTGTAGCGTCTATCAAGCAACTAGCTTGTTTCGTGCAGTCATTATGGAACACAATTATTCTTTACCGTTTGCAGCTGGTTCTGTCAACAAAGACAAGTCCCGTAAACGTCAACGTACGGGTCAACCAAACGACCCAAGAAGATTTTGGGACAAGAAGAGAAATAAAACCAGGATCAACATTGGTGTCGCATTTCCTAAATGGAGAGAACTTTGTGACAAACTTCAACTAGACAGAGACGCCGATATTGCATGTGTTTTAATAGTGAGTGATTGGTTGGATTCCTTTACTGACAGAAAACTTGAAGACAATGAAGATAGTGTTAGTCTTATTGTTTGAGTGTCTTGTTGTATATGCATCAAGCTATGCCGTTGTTGTTGTTTTGAATGTACGCCCTCTAGCGGCGGAAAAAGTTACATAGTGCACCTTTAACACATACAACTAATCTAAACAAACACATACTCGCAATCACACAAACATGGGTAAAATGGAAAGAGAATGTGAATAAAATTAAATGAAGCTATGGAAAAGAGTCATTTAACCATCTGAACAGAACCATCAGTTTCTTATTTAAAAGCACCTTGTTAACAAGGGGTGTATAGCAGAGGTGGAAAGTAACGAATTACATTTACTCGCGTTACTGTAATTGAGTAGTTTTTTTGTGTACTTCTACTTTTTTAAGTAGTTTTTAAAATCTGTAATTTTACTTTTACTTAAGTATGTTTTGTTTGAAGTATTGTAATTCGCTACATTTTAAAACATATCCGTTACTGAGTAAAAAAAAAATAATACAAAAAAAAAATAGGCTTTTGATGAAAACATCGCGCTCCGGAAACTACAGCATTGATTGATTGAAGGGCGGGAGAACAGACGCGCTAAAATCACAACACAATATGGAGAAGGTGACGGACAAGACAGACGCAGACCCAGCTGAACGCGAAATGCTGTCGAAATTTCACTCGCACACATACCGGTATTTGAAGCCCTGGTCAGGGAATACTTTGGATAGAGAAAAAAATTGAGTTTAAAGTATAATGCGGATGTCACGTAAAACAAGCAAACTGGTAGATGTATGGATGAATAAATCGAAAGTAAGCTAAATCAAATCGCGACATGATCTGTGAATATTAAAGCACAAAAGACTGCTATGTAAATATATAATCTGCTTGTTCTGCGTGTCTCTGTGTGAATGAGCTGTGCTGTTTTGTCTACTTACTACATACTCAAGTACGCTACGCGCTCATGCTGTTTTCAGCATCTCACAAACAATACGAGGACATGAATGAACATTTCCAGAGCTGCTCTGAGAGAACTCCTAATGCGCATTTTCATAATTTTATTTGAGAAAAAACATTGTCTAATACACTCTGAAACAGGACTTAACAACCCGTCAAAATAAAAGTTCGGTTTTACTAGAAGAAATTATATATTACTATTTTAGGCCTACAATAGAATGTAGGCTACCTACTTCCATGGGCGTAATTTCCTATGGGGACAGGGGGGACATGTCCCCCCCACTTTTCAAAATCCCGTTTGTGTCCCCCCCACTTTCAAGTTCATTTATGATTTTTTTAACCGCACGCCGTCATCGCCCTGGAGGAGCAGAATATAGCTTGTGTCGATGTACACGTCCGCATTCAGGTACGTCGCGCCCACACCATAGTCCACACTCTAAAAAGAGCTCACTGAAAGTTCTAATGAGCAGGTATAAAAGAGAACTGGATTCTGGCGCGCTGTCTGTGCGTCATGTGCGTGTGCGTCAGGACCTTAACAGACGGCGCGCCAGAATCCAGTTCTCTTTCGCACTTGAATAATAATAACACACACATTTATGCCAAAATTTCCGTTTAGTCAATTGTATCCTCACAAGAACAGTCTTAAATGAGTTAAATAAAACCTTAAATGAAAGTCAAGCGTAAATGAGAAAATTAAATGGGTAAGATCCTGTCATCAGCGACAGATCTTAAAGGGACAGCAGCCAATTCTGTCTGTCATTTAAGTTAACCAAAGAACAAAGGGGAACAGAGCAAATTACTCACTGATTTTGTCTAAAGAACGTTATAGATTTTCTATAGGATTAATCTATATTTAATTTATAATGTATGCAGTGCAGACTATTTGATAACCTTATTCAATTTCTGAATTCAAACTTCAAACTTAAAACATATTTATTTTCAAAAGCTTTTGATTAAAGACTGTGTTTTTATATGTGCTTATATGTTACTTAAATATAAAGTTCCTTGTTGATTTGTGAGTCTATGTGGAAAGCACATTGGTCAACAGCTGTTGTTTTTAATAGTGCTATACAAATAAATTGTCATTGAATATTTCGTACTTTTCGTACTACCTTTTAGACAGGAAGGGCAAAGGGTAAATATGACATTTATTATGGTTTTAAGTGAAGATTGTTTAAAGTTTACTTAAATTAAAAGTTGTTATATTTTGAAGCCTAATAAATGTTTCAATTTTTTTTTTGGGGGGGGGGGGGGGGCGGTCCTTTTTTAATCGAGACGTCAGTAGCTATATTAATATCAGTGATACTGGCCTTCATTCATAAAAAGATGCTATTAAACAATTATTAAAAATATACTATCTTTATGTAGTTTTTACATTACAGTGGAAATTGGGTCTCACATAATTTCAATTTTATTTACACACAAAACATTAATGGTGAACATTTTTGACTTTATAAAATGATTATCTCAAGTCTTGGCAATCGGCCCTTATTAAACAAAAAAGTAAAATCTTTTGTTTAATAACACTTTATTTTGATGGTCCCTTTTGAACATTCTGGTAACTTTGCAACTACATGTCAACTAACTGTCATTAGAGTAGCTATTAGTAGACTGTCTGCTTAATATCTGATAACTCTTTATTGTGATGCTCCTCCAACAGACAGTCTACTGACTATAAGTAACTATGCAACTGTCAACTTATTCTAACCCTAACCCTACCAGTCTACTAATACTCTACTAACACTCTAATGAGAGTTAGTAGACATGTAGGTGCAATGTTAGTTTATAGTCAACAGAATGTGTTAAAAGGACCATCCAAATTTTTGTTATACATAGTTTAGTAGCCGACTTTTATTTTGGCTGAATTTCTCATTATAATCAACTTAATTATTTCCTGGATTTTGTATCACCATAGTACCATAGTCCCTAAATGTATGTAAATGCAGGAAATGGTTTTCAAATCGGAAAAAAAAAATTCCCCCATTTTGTGTCCCCCCCACTTCTCAAACCAAAGTTACACCCTTGCCTACTTCTCATATAATAATATTAACAACAACAATAATAATACTACAATTTATTTAAACATTATTTAAGGAATATATATTATTTGTCCATGGTTTGAGTAAATCTGTTTGTACTTTGCCAAAAACTAAAAGGATAAAACGTTTGCTAAACTTTTATTTGATTACCAACATTTTTGATAATATGTGTATTAAATCATAAAAAGAAAAAAAATCTGAATAAGAAACATTTCATAGAACTCTATTTTTAAACATTTTAATAAGTTAATGATAAAAATAAGTTTCATAAAATCTAATTCATAATCAATTGTTCAATAAAACATATCTAATCAACTAATTTCAATAAATTATTGAAATGAGTTGATTAGATGTTTTATTGAACAAATGTTTCATTTATTTAACTGTCATTTTAACTGATGATAATAATAACCATAATTTAATAATACAGTTTATATAAACCGTGATATTTTCTGAGACGGTTATCATACTGTGAAACTCTCATACCGTTACAGCCCTGCACGAGAGAGTCTCCACCCCCGCTGTACTCAGCTACTTTTACTCTGAGTACATTTTAAACAAGCTACTTTTTACTTTTACTTGAGTAGATATTTAGACTGGTACTTTTACTTGTAATTAAGTAAAATTTTATTGAAGTAATGGTACTTTTACTTGAGTAGAAAATGTTTGTACTCTTTCCACCTCTGGTGTATAGTGTATACTAAGCCTCTGTTGTTTAGTTAGTAAATTGTACGATACATGCAATGTCTTAACCGTACAACAATCCACCGGATGCAGTCTCGGGAGAAAGTTTTGATTGTTCAGTAAATCGATGGTGTTGAAGTTGCAATCAATTTCTTCCATGTTGACAGAGGAAATTATGATGAACTTGCGATGTTAGCCTGACTCTGTCATTGAGGCCCTGTCAGCGCTGATGCGCCGACTCCGGGACAAAGGTCCTGTGGCGTTCCACATGAACAGCAAGCCGAGGCGAGCAGAAGAGAGGGAGGGGAAATGTGAAGCTGCCCTTTAACTTCTGTAGAGGTCACACCTCCAGGGGACCAGTGAGCTATTAGGGACTTAAACTTTCGGAGGGAGAGTTTACGATCTGTTGTCTTCAAGCCTTTTAACTGAATTGGGTGTTGATGAAGAAACTATGAAATATTCTTATAATAATATGTTGCAAAGGTATCAGCATACAGTATGATATACACGATTGTTTAGATAATCAAAATACAAATTTGTAGATACCAAAAATGGTATAGGTAAGGTTACATAGTGGTTATATCATAAAGCATGCATAAAATGGTATACAATACAAAATATACTATATAAGACAGTAATAATCATACACACAATGTCCTGGAGATATCCATGTTCATTCAAAGAAGGTTTGCCTATGAATTAATGGAAAGAAGACCTTATGTGTCTTAGTCTTAGAGTGTTACTCTCCCCACATTCCTTTGGGAAATAAAACAGTTTTATCAAATGATTTTTCGTTGCTTGCCATGGTAACCAGAGGCATGGTCCTCAGTGTAAATTGCCATTTGGGGGTTAAGGGTTTTAACGATCATTTGTTAAATATAACAAATAATTGTGTCTGATTTGTCTCAGTCTTAACAATTATAAGTTGTATATCTCTTGTGAAAAAGTAGACTTTTGCATACTTTTAAAAAGAGTACTTATGGAAATATGCTTAAGTGTGAACTCAATTTATTGTTTTCAGACTTTTTTCATTTTCATTTAATAGCAATTAAATGAAAATCTATTACTGTTGGAATTGATAATAAATAAAGTCATTTTTGACCCACTTAAGTAGGACTTATTTTATATTTTTATAATTTGATTTTCTTTGCTTTCATTTTAATTGTCTTTGTCTTATGGGTAAAGTACTTTAATACAATTTGTAATTACACAGTTTAGTACATTTTAAATATATGAATTTTAAAACTTTGAAATTATTACAAAGTGCACTTTAAAGCTAACCTGACTCCGCCAGATGGATTTGCTCCGCATATCCATCTGGAAACCTTCCGTTGAAGTAGTTTTGGTAAGGGGCGAAAATACTGGTTAGCTGATTGGCCTATGTTGGTGATAGACGGGCCAAATCAACCAATCAGATCAACGAAGCATATGACGTACTAACAGAGCTACGACGAAAACACAACCACAAGCCAGGCTACTCTTGCTGCTGCAGGTAAAGGCTCGTTAGCTCAGCAAATAAGCAACATGTCGGCAAAGGATATTTGCCGTTTATGTAACTACAATTTACAAAAAACTGAAGCCGCCATGTTCTTTAGACTGAACTGTCGCGCTTCTCGTTGCGTCACACCTCAACCCGCCTCAAAGCCAACGCTGATTGGACGTTCGTTTGGTGAACTGCTCCCAAATTTTCTTTAACGGAAAGTATCCAGACTGATCTGCGAGTGAAACCTTGAAAGCTCGCGAGATCAGGATGGTCTCACGAGGCTACTTTAAAGCCACACTATGCAGCATTTGTGTTTTTGTCAAACAGCGACCCCTAGAGTCGCTGTGGAATACTTGCACTGTCGTAAATAGCCGTATACCCGTGCTATAGAAGCGTCGGCCATGCAACAGACACAGATAAGACTCCGAAGATATTGACCAGGTAATGTTTCACGATTTCATACAAATATTAGGCTACTGCATAGTTTACTGAACTACTGATGATGGTAATAGGATAATAATAACTATATGTCAAGTGTTAGACTACTTTATAATAATAAAGTACTGTACCGCGTTTGCTGGCTTAACGTTTTACACGATTGCTACTAAATCACAAGTAAGTCTAGGCCTACTGTATAATTTCATTTGTGTTTTTTGATTGTAATGTAAACATTACAAAATGCCAGATGACATCAATAAAGCTAAATGTATGCCGCATTATTTCATAACATTGGCCGTCATTAGACACGATTATTGCAATTTATCATAATAGTTTGCAAATTGTGCTCGTTTACACTATTTACAACCTCTAGGCTTATATATGTCCTGATAATTATGTGAGATATTGACAACTGTCTTCATGATAATCGCAACAATGAATGAATGAACAGCATCGTAAAAAAATGACATACTACAAGCAAGCACAACATAATACAACATAGAACGCAAACAAGTTTACAAATAAGAGATTTACTTACTAGTTCATCAACAAGATCGCCAGGTCAGCATCACTGTTGCACCCAGTGCTGCTTTTTAGCTCGCGCCAACGAGTGAAAAGCCCCATCTATGGAAAAGCCTGACAGAGTGAAAGTCCGACCGAGTGAAAGCCCGACCGAGGAAAGCCCGAACAAGTGACTCTTGTCTGGTTCCTCACGTGAAGATTCTCTTTTTTCTTTTCCTAGTCTCTTCCGACCGCGTTTTCTTTGCTTTTTCCATCGTTGCGTATCACGCATAGGTATCACGTCTGAATTGCGCGCAAGTATTCATTTTTTTTTTTTTTTTCCTTTATTAAATCTTAACAATACAGACAACAAACATACAAATACAGTCATTAATACAGAAAACACAATAATAGACAAGATCAGAGCCAGGGGAAGTTTTAAATAAATACATTAAAGATAGAGCATAACTGAATGGTTTTAGCAGCCTTCTTATTTTTTGAATCATAGATGGATTTGATGTACTGTTCCGCCTCTTTTCCAAAAGCAATAAAGGAAGGTTTAGAATTACTAAATTTGGCTTTGTGAATATGATATTTCCCTAAAATGATCAATAGATTAATTAGGTATGTTTCTTTCTGTTTTTTACTTTTGTCAACATGGAGACCAAACAGCACATCCCTCCATAACAAAGAAAAATCAGCAATAAGTTTAACAGAAATGTATCGGGACAGATCTTTCCAAAAGCTGATGGTGTAGGGACATTGCCAGAACAGGTGTACCATTGTTTCTGGACATACTTCACATAAAGAACAGTTAACACATATGTCAAGCTTAAATCTAAGGAGATATTGCTTAGCAGGATAATACCTATGTATCATTTTGAAAGAGACTTCTCTTACTTTATTCGTAAGGAGGTATTTGTAAGGAAGGTTCCATATAATTCCCCAATTCAGGTTGTCAACAAAGTTAGACCAATAGGGAACAACATTAGGGGTGCTAGTGACATCTCTCTGGAATAAAGAGCGAATATTCCGATTATTATTCCTCGTTGTGGCTGCAAAACATACAGTCGTGCTCAGAATTAATGGTACCCCTGGTAAATATGATCAAAATTGTCTGTAAAAAATAAATCTGCATCGTTTATCCTTTTGATCTTTCATTAAAAAAATTGGCAAAATCCTAACCTTTCATTGAAGTAAAAGATTTGAAAGTGGGGGGGAAATCACATTATAAAATAAATGTTTTTCTCCAAAACACGTTGGCCACAATTATTCATACCCTTTTATTAAATACCTTTTTGCAATCTCCTTTTGCCAAGATAACAGCTCTGAGTCTTCTCCTATAATGCCTTATGAGTTTGGAGAACACCTGACAAGAGATCAGAGATCATTCCTCCATACAGACTCTATCCAGATCCTTCAGATTCCCAGATCCATGTTTGTGCTTCTTCTCTTCAGTTCAGCCCACTCATTTTCTATATGGTTCAGGTCAGGGAACTGGGACGGTCATGGCAGAAGCTTCATTTTGTGCCCCCTAACACATTTTTGTGTTGATTTTGATGTTTGTTTTGGATCGTTGTCCTGATGGAAGATCCAACCACGGCCCATTATAAGATTTCTAGCAGAAGGCGTCAGGTTTTGATTTTTTATCTGTTGATATTTGATAGAATCCACAATGCCATGTGTCTGAATAAGAAGTCCAGGACCTCCAGCAGAAAAATAGCCCCACAACATTAAAAATCCAACGGTATATTAAATTGTACACATGGGGTACTTTTTATCCTTGTGTGCACCAAATCCATCTAGTGTGTTTTCTGGCAAAAAGCTCTTTTTTTAGTTTCATCTGACCACAGAAACCTGTGCTGTTTGAAGATCCAGTCGTGTCTGACCACTGAATATGCTGGAGTTTGTATTTGGAGGAGCGAGGAGCATTTTTCTTAAAACCCTCCCAAACAACATGTGGTGATGTAGGGGTTGTTTGATTTTTTTTTAATAGGGTTTCTGACCCCAAGACTCAACTAATCTTTGCAATTCTCCATCTGTGATCGTTGGAGAGTCTTTGGCCACTCAAACGTTCCTCCTCACCGTCCATTAAGAAAATATAGACACGTCCTCTTCCTGGCAGAATCGTAACATCTTTAGTTGATTATAACTTCTTAATTATTGCCCTGATGGTCAAAATGGGATTTTTCAATTCTTTAGCTATTTTCTGACATCCACTTTCTATTTTGTGATGCTTAACAATCTTTAGATGCACATCAGAACCATGTTCTGTGGTTTTATTCATTGTGATGTATGATTAAGGGAATTTGGCCTTTGTGCTTCCTCATATTTAAACTCCTGTGAAACAAGAAGTCATAGCTGGACAAGTTCATCTTCCTAGTCACCCTGGTGTGCTAAAAAAGGTAAATATTAATGGAAATAAACTTCATAGATATTTTATTCATAAGAAATTCTAGGGGTATGAATAATTGTGGCCAACGTGTTTTGGAGAAAAATATTTTTATAATGTGATTTTTCCTCCCCATTTTCAATTCTTTTACTTCAATGAAAGGTTAGACTTTTGCCAATTTTTTTAATGAAAGATCAAAAGGATAAACGATGCAGATTTATTTTTTACAGCCATTTTTGATCATATTTACCAGGGGTACCATTAATTCTGAGCACCACTGTATATTACCAACTGAGGTCAACTTAGGGTCCAAAGCTGGTAGACAATCTGGTTTTCCAGTCCCTTTTAAGAGAGTTAAAATACCAGATGGGATGGCATCCATAACAATTGCGAACTCTCTTGGGGTGATTGGAATGCCAAAAGCTTGAAGGAATTCAGAATAATTCAGCAATAATCCATTATCGTTTAATAGTTGGGATACTAGAATTATGTTATTATTGAACTAATTTTTATAAAATAGGGATTTATTCTTGAATTTGATAAGCCGATTATTCCAGATGAAGCACCTATGCGGGGAGAAATTATGTTTGTAAATTAATGACCATGCTAAAAGCATTTGTTTATGGAATTTAGATAAAATTAAGGGAATCTTTTCTATTTTATAATCACATAAAAGTAAAAATTCAAGACCACCAACCTTAGAAAAAATAAAGTTAGGTATAAAATTCCATGTAGATGTGGGATTTTTTAGAAAATGCTTTATCCAGTTTATTTTAAAAGTGTTATTGAGGGTTGTAAAATCAAGAAAGTTTAGACCACCACGTTCAAACGTGTTCATAATAACAGATTTTTTCACATAATGCGTCTTGTTTTTCCAAATAAAATTGAAAAGTGAATTATCAATGGAATTACAGAGTTTTTTGTTGACAAACAAGGGGATAGCTGCATATGTAAGACGGGATAAACCTTCTGCCTTTGTCAACAAAACTCTCCCTTTCAAGGATAAATCCCTCTGCAGCCACTGATTTAGCTTTTTCTTTGTCTTATCACAAATTAAATTAAAGTTTACAGAGCACCTCTCCTCCTCATTTTTCATTATAGTAATCCCTAGATAAGTGATCTTATCTTTGATTGGTATGCTACAGATCTGGGAGGTGTCGCCGCGCAAGTATTCATGCTTCCGTTGTTGTTGATGTGTGTGACGTCGTTGCCGTAAAGCAAGTCGTGATTCTCGCGAGATTTGTCGGCTTCTTTTGTAACAGCGCGCGCGGCGCCGCGTCCGCGGATGAACGACTGCATGCCGGATCTGCCCGAGCCGTACTTCTCACCGCACCCGCACCCAGTTTGCGCGTCTAAATTGCAAAGGTTTTTTTTTTGGTTAAGGATTTGTTTACTGTGTGTGATTCATTTAATGGAGAGCACATTCACTTCTAGTGGTCTTCGTCCTCCATTCTGCAATGTTTCGTTCTCCCACGTGTGTTGGCGAGCTGTACTGCCGGAAACGGTGCAAAAAATAAATAAATGAAGAATTGTCGACGCAAAAATATGGCGCCGACGTAATTTTGACGTTGAAGCGTCGACGTCATCGACGCGTCGCTACAGCACTAGTAGTCATACACTTAAGAGTTTTTATTTGATTAATATTGTATTATATAGTTGTTTAAATATACTTTTAAGATTTGAAGTACCAATATAGGTACTTCAATATTGACACAATTAAGCACACTTCTTTTTCAAAAGTCTTCTGAAATGCAAAACAAAATGCTAAAAAAAGCTTATTTATTTTACTTTGAGTCGGTTGCCCAGAGGCTGACATGTTGAGTTTGAATGACCAGTTGAACCTCATTCACTTTAATCTTAACCCTTAATCACTCTTTGGGGTCATTCTGACCCCACTGGACTTTTTTTTGATTTTTTTAAAATGTTCCCTTCATCTTAGGGCCATGAAACTCGTAACTTTTCCTAAATAATCTATCTAAACATGCACAAAAAAACTGGGTTTGATTCGGTTGTTCTAAAAGTGTGTAAAAAAAAATTTACCTTTTAAGGTCTTTGGGGTCAAAATGACCCCAATTGAAAATGAATGGGAAAATGAAAAAAATGACTTTTTTTATTTTTTTTGTCAAAAAAATAAAAGTAAATCCATTATAAATCTGAAATGTTCTACATATAAACCAAGGTCTGGTCCTAGAGCATAAATAGAAAGTAGAACGAACTTTCTATCTCATACACACACACAGCCACACACACACAAACACACACATGTCATGACTGTAAAGAGAGCATTTTTACAGAAATTGGCAAATAAAATAAACAAAACTGGCATAAATCTAAAAAAAAATTACATTTAAATCAAGGTCTGGTCCTAGAGCATAAACACAAAGCGGAACGAGCTTTCTATCTCACACACACACACAGCCACACACACACGTATGCATATTTATGCATCCTGTTCATTACAGTTTATTGGTGTTGTTGTTTTGTATCATATTGGTTTATTTACTTGGTTTATTAAATTTATTTTGTTCTAAAATCTCTTGTTCTAAAAAAAATAATAATTGTTGATGAATAATTTTCTAAAATAAATAGTGTGTGATTACAATCATGTCATAGTGCTGACTTGTAATGTTTCTGCAAATGTATGTATAATAATTTACAAAAGCAGATCATTCAAAATATATCAGACAACAACAACAAACTCTAACTTTGACAAAAATATTTTATGCAGTTCAAAAAATATATATCATATATATATTAAGTTGTGAGGAGAATTTGAAGCATCAAGAAAAATGAAGTGAAAATGAATGAGTCTCTATGGACCTCTACTGGAAATATGTGGTCATTGCACTTTCTTTCTTTAATTATAATTTCTAAAGTTTTTCCACAAACCTGCAGATGGCAGTATTCTATCCCTAACACATAGAGCAATGTCCAAAAACTATTTAGATTTAATTAATATCATAATTTAAGTGATTTTTTCTTTAAAAAATCATTTTTCATGTGCCAATGTATGGCCTAGTTATGTAATTGTGCAGTAAATAAGTAAAAAACTTCAAAATTTCCACAAAAACACAGCATAAATATATAGTTGAGAAGTAAATAAAAAATATTATATATAGTTTTCCATATAAAAAATTTATATTTCCTTATGCAATCGCTCTTTAAAAGTTTGGGGTCAAAATGACCCCAAAGACCTTAAGTGTTATCCTTTTCTAGGACTGATTAAGGGTTAAAAAACAGCATGAGACATGACACTAAACATGACTGCTAAAAAAGACGTCTGTGCTGCTTTAAATTAATTTAATGACACAACTGCAGAACAGCTAAAGCACAGCATGCTAATTAGAGCTAATTATATTAAATTTAGCCTGACCTTCTCCCTAAAGAGACATTTTTATACAGATGCTTTTCTTTTACTATGCCTTTTGTAAAAGTCCACATGCTGAAATCGCGTAAAATTGGAATAAAGCATTTATACTCTGTCTGGAACAGTCCTGCTTGTCTTTTCTGTCTTTTGTCTCCCACAGGAAATGTGATCGGATCAAATTAGCTGACCAGAGGTACTGAATCCAACATTAACCCCCTACCGATTTTATCATTAGCGCAATTACTCAGTTAATTACTAAGGAAGGTGGGGAGTTCCTCTTCATAATGCCATAATCACACTTTGGATCAAAGTTCATTGCCATACTTCAGTTTTAAACCGTGTGGTCTGTGTCAGATTAAAAGAACGTGTTGAGAAGGTATTGTGTTGCTATTTCTGCAATATTCTCTGCTTCCAGGCATTTTTGAAAGAGAAAATGCTGTAATTATTTGTATGGACATTAGGGCTGTGTACTGGCAAGAATCTGGCGATACGATACGTATCACGATACATGGGTCACGATTCAATATATTGCAATATATTTCGATACTGTGCATGCGATATATTGCGATTTTTTTTTTTTTTTTTAAAGTAGGACTATAATTTAAAAAAAAAAGACATGATGTGCATAAAAGTCAAACAAGTTTACTTTAGGTAAACAATTCAGTACACAGAAAATCAAACTGCCAGTTTGGGGTTGTGGTTCACAGGTTCTTAGTGAGCAAATTTGTATATGCTCAAGTAGGCCATAATAAAAGAAAATACATACCTCCTGTCACAATACATAACACATACACATTATGTGTGATGCTATTCATCATTATAATTATGTGTCAATAAAAAAATGCTTGCACTTTTCCTAGTACACAGGGTAGGCTACGTCCAACACGTTTTGTGTTGCAAAAACACGAACACGATTCCTAAAGGAAACATTGAGGAACAAATGTAGCTATATAGTCAGTTAAAGAAAATACAGCCCCTGACTGTCTGTGACATCTAGGCTAATACATAACACATAAGGTGCAATCCGAGGTGCAATATGTCATTAAAAAAATGCTTGCACTATTATTAATACACAGGGTACATCCAACACAACATACCGTAAAACTTCAAATAATAGCCGAGTCCCAAATAGACGCATGTCTCTTTTACACGCCTGGTGTGGCAACAGGTTTGGGTAAATAAAGGCCGGTCTCAAATAAGGCCGGGTCTGTTTTGTAGTTTCGGGTTGTATTTAAAGTCCCCGTGAACCAGAAGTTGCAAACGACTTTTCTCCAGTGCTGTGACGTATTTCCAAGAGAAACGGAATACTAAATGAGGCAAAATAGTGAGCGTGGCTTTTTTTTCCAACTAGCACCTGATTGGATCTAGAAAAATGCACCTCCTCGCCATCTCTCCTTTCACACGCTGTGTGCCTGTCTACTGTCAGTTGGAGGGGCGTGATTACGGATGTTAAGCAGACACCTAAACCGTCAAGCCTACGTCATCGGGCAAGGTCCTCCAATGCAGAGGGGAGGGGCATTTTCAGAATTTGATTAAAGATTACGAAGCCAAAACTTTTTTTTGTGTGGATTGACTTGCATGGATGAATTGTTCACCACAAAACGATCAATTTAGGCAAACAAAGTAAGTATGGTCAATTTTGATTTCATGGGGACTTTAATCTTCTAAAACCCGTCAGATCGTCCACTTTTTGGCTCCGCCAAAGCAAATTTGTGTCCCGCCAAAGCCTTTTTTTGATCGGTGAG
Source organism: Chrosomus eos (assembly GCA_036326025.1). NCBI lineage: Eukaryota > Metazoa > Chordata > Actinopteri > Cypriniformes > Leuciscidae > Chrosomus > Chrosomus eos. The sequence continues at coordinate 27,701,495 of CM070828.1, forward strand.
TGATGTAGAATGACTGCTGCGCAAACGAGCAGAGAGAGAGAGAGCCCCGGCCGCGCGCGCGCACTCTTCAAACAACAACACGCGCGCTGTCTTGCTCATGATTTCTATGGTCTTGCTCTCTCTCCCTCGCGCATATATTAATCAAAATAGGATGACACTAGTGGTGCGTCTCAGCATAGCCATCTAGTGGTAGGGATTTAAACACAACATAAACGGGAACCATGGTCCCATGAATACTTTTGCTTGTAAAAAAAAATAAAAATCGATATTGCGTTTTTGAAAATCGATACAGTATTGCAAAATAAAATATTGCGATACTCAAGTGTATCGATTTTTTCTTACACCCCTAAAGGACATCTAGTTCCTAGTTTTCTAGCCACTCACCCCCCCCCAAACCCCCCCGCCTAACCCTCCAAAATTTCGTGTCTTTGTATTTATCACTAGTGGCCAACTTATAAATATTATATTTAGGGATGTAAAAAAAAAGGAACGCGTTAACGCGTGCAATTATTTTTTCATTAATAAACATTTCACACAACATCTGTTTTTTTTCTGGCATCCTTTGGCTAGCATTACATTATATAATGACGCTATCATTCTTTCAAGTGCTATACTGGTGTGCTGTCTGTGAAATGGCTCTCTGTGAACAAACACCCAAAATGAACACACAGAATGGCGCTTAAGACCGCACGCAAGCACCGTATTGATTTCTCTTCAACGGAGAGTCAAGTTTTAAATGAGCGTAAAGAGTTGTGAGAAAATAGGATTTGTGTCGTGCGGCAGGTCTTAAAGTGACAGCAGCCTAATAAACCTCTCTGTCATTAAAGCAGCACTAAGTAGGAATTCTGTTTTTGTCAAACAGCGACCCCTAGAGTCGCTGTGGAGTACTTGTACTGTCGTAAATAGCACTCACGCAGAGATGGCTCTGCACTCGAGGCCGGATCCCCTCCCCCTGTACACCGGTACCTGTTCAGGATGGAAGCTGTAACGAGTGGAAATAAGATGTGGCCCCTTTAAGAGCTGCGCGCGCCCTGTTTAACTGTCGGCAGTCTGTATTGTATGTGCGCCTCGAACACCACATGCATACGGCGCCAGTTTGATGCTCATTTTATCAGATCTTTTTTGCCGTAAAGCAATTTGTTACATCGCGAGACCTGATATCACGCGACACTTGCTGCGGCCGGCGACCCACCGGCTCAAAGTTGCAAATGTGTTTTTTCCGCTCACATACGATAGGGGGGTGCGAAACGACCACCATTCAACCCGAAAAGAGTAATATAACCATTCCAATGACTCCGAAGCTGATCGGTTGAGGTAAAAATCCTGCATAGTTCCCTATCGAGGAAACTCGACAATGCATCGAGAATCGACACTTTGGGGACGCTCCCTTAGCGTGCGCCTCTGAAGTAAAAATGAAACTAATCCAATCCTGATTGGTGTTGCGTCGTGACGTAACATGTGACGGCATAACCGGAAGCATAAAGGTGGCGCTGACGCATAGAATGCCAGCTATCGCTCTTCAGCAAGCGCTCTCTGTGAAACTGTCTGTCTTATTTGATGTTGTTTGTCTGTGCTAAGCTCTATATTATGGCGAGTGAACAATACACTAAGTGTGTGCACCCCTGCCCAAGATTATATGCCACGGGTGGGGACACGCATCTGCTGTGTGTGTGTGTATTGTTTAGGGGCGCAGCACGCACAGTCAGCGCCTCGAGAGGGCTGCCTGTGATACTGTAAAGCACTTCCTATTAGAGTGCTGCGCTCTCGCTTGGCTATATTATTTCACTGATGATGGCCAGGCTCACGATCCCCGCGATTCGGGTCCCGCGTCTGTTGAGGCGGCGCGACGGCTTAGATCGCGGAGATCGCAGAAGGATCTCGCGGATGAGAACGAGACTGCTGAGGCACCTTTTCTCTCATCATCCGCAGATTCTATGACATTAGTTCACGACGCAGACGCCCGCGATGCGGCTTCTTCTGCCCGTGACGAGTGCCCAGTGCTCGAGCTATCTGTTTATAAACAAACAAAATTATAAATAAGGAAGTAGATGTGCTCAGCATTGGGAACGAGCAACATGAGTCACACTCGCCGGCTTATGTTTCTGCTTATGTAGAGCTTGTATTGTTGTGATGAGTGCTGTGGCCAGTATTAAATAAATAAATAAATTATATATATATATATATATATATATATATATATATATATATATATATATATATAATATTTAAATATATAAGCTGGCCACAAAATAAGCAGGATGATCCCCGTCAAAATGAACTAGACGAGAGATTCCTGCAGCACAGTTCACAAACTCAGAGCCGGGGCTTACTGTTTTTCCCAGATCTTTATAAAAATATATATATATATATATGTGTAGATCCTGGGAGAAACCCCACACTTTACGTATCTCACCACATTCATTATATGTTTATTCGAATGTGGTGGGTGCGAGAGAGTCGGGTTATGGCAAGATGCCACAGATGGAGGAAGCTTTAGTGAGTTCTCTTACGAGAGTATCTCTCGTACTGCGTAATATCTTACGCTATGGGGAAAACTCTTTTCCTCGAGATATTGAAGCCAAAAATTATCCTTAATTTTAAAAATGTAAAACGCTTTGCAGCAGCAAGCAGACAAGGGCGAGACAGCTCGCGCGCCCATTGGCTGGAAAAGCAGCAGCCTATCGAGTGAGGCACTGCGTGACGTAATGACGAATGGGGGCGCTTCGCGCCCATTTCGTCATGTCCCGCCAGTAAAGGCGTGGTCTCGCCCTATAATACCCTCGATAGCTGTATTTCCTCTGATTTTTCTACTCTTCACGCGAAGCTCACGCATCGCTGGATCCAGAGTGAGAAGCCGCGCCGTTGACTTGTAGCCTTCTCAGCGGGACGTGCCATCATTTGAAGTCGCTGGCCCAGCCGCCTTCAGCCGCCGTACCTGCTGCGCTTTCCGGCGTACTATATCCTTTACTCTGCTAAGTGTGTGTGTTTGCTTACGTGACGCAACACCCATTTTCTACTGTTCTGAAAGAGCTGCGTCTTTTTAAAGATGCCTTTCTGTGGCTCGTGCCGCTCCCAACTCAGTGATGAGGACCGCCACGTCATCTGCGTGTCCTGCCTGGGTGAGGATCACGCGGCCACCGCGCTCGCTGACGGCGGATGCCATCATTGTGAACGCTTGCCTATGGTGACTCTGCGGACTCGCCTAGCTTCGTTCTCCGAGCCGCATCCCAGCCCGCCGTGAAGCGCGCGCCCGAGCTATTTCCAGCCCGCCAAAGCTCGCCGGTTCGCCCGCCAGCTTCGCCGGCTTCGCTCGAGTCGCTCCCAGACGGACAGCGGCCGCCGTCTGCCGCCGCGTCCGCGCTTGAGCTCGACAAACTTACCGGAGACGGCATTGAAACTGAGCCGATGCGTCCGCTCTCTCAAGCCGTGGATTACATCGGCCTCGACTGAAAGGCGCTCGCGCAACTAACGCGCAATAGGCTGGACGGACGCTTTCTCGGGAAAGACGAAGCTCCGTCACAGTCAAGACCCGTGCCTTTCCCCCTGAATGGTGAGAAACATTTGTGGCTAACGCTATCCGAGATGACGGAAGCTGAGCGCTCCGTGTTCCTCGACGTTCTCGCTCTGCTGGACGCCGCCCCCCTCAGCGCGGGCCCCGGCCGAGGATTGAGATAAAGCCCGAGGTCTCAAGGCCTTCCTAGTCTCTCTAGGAAAGCGACGGTGTTCAGTTCCCGCTGCGGCCGGATTTCCACCAAAAACTTCTCGCTCGTTCAGTTCCAAGCAATGTGACTGTTCCAGTGTATTTCGCAGTGAGCAAGCTGGTTCCACAGCCCGCTTGCCTGCGCACAAAGGCCGTCGTTTCGGCTAACTAGCAGCGCCGCCAGGCCCGAGATCAAACACCGCGCTCTCGCTCTGCTGGACGCCGCCCCCCTCAGCGCGGGCCCCGGCCGAGGATTGAGGTAAAGCCCGAGGTCTCAAGGCCTTCCTAGTCTCTCTAGGAAAGTGACGGTGTTCAGATCCCGCTGCGGCCGGATTTCCACCGAAACTTCTCGCTCGTTCAGTTCCATGCGTTGTGACTGTCCCAGTGTATTTCGCAGTGAAGCAGCCGGTGTCTCAGCCCGCTTGCCTGCGCACAAAAGCCGTTTCTATGGCTACCCAGATAAATCCAATAAAGAGTGCATTTTCTGGTGTTCCGGCCACGGCCGATGGTGTTACGAGTGTTGTAAGAATGCCCACGTCCCAGTGCCCATTCCCACACCCAGACACAGCCCGCCACGGTGCAGGGCTAGCACAAATAAACCAACTCATGTTGGTTGTGCAGAAAATGTAGTGAACGCGCCCATACAATGCCCGCTTACACTACACGATGCGTGTCCCTTGGTTTCTGTAAAAACGAAACTAACACACATTTAGTCGGCGCGAGCCGACAGTGTTCTCAGTGCAGTAAATGTGCCTGCTGTCCCGCATTTCCTCACTGACACGCCGAATCCCACGGGATTCACCCCCGCTCGCTTTCTATGCACAACCCGTCACAGAGAAGCTGAGCGCGGCCAGGCTGCCCGCTGTGATTAGCGCGCACCTCGCACGCTGTGAACACAGCGTTGATTCAGTCGGCGCGAGCCGAGTGTTCTCCGTGCAGAAAATGTGCCCGCTGTCTCGCGCCCGCATTTCTCACAGACACCCCGAATCTCACGGGATTTGCCCCCGCTCGTTTTCTCTGCACAACCCGTCACAGAGAAGCTGAGCGCGGCCAGGCTGCCGGCTGTGATCAGCGCGCGCCTCGCACGCTGTAAACACAGCAGTGATTTAGTCGCGCGAGCTGACAGTATTCTCAGTGTAGTAAATGTGCCCGCATTTAGTAAATGTGCCCACATTCCCTCACACGCGCCGAATCCCACAGGATTCGCCCCGCTCGCTTTCTCTGCGCGTCCCGCCATAGAGAAGCTGAGCGCGGCCAGGCTGCCCGCTGTGATCAGCGCGCCCCCCGCCTCGAACGCTGTAAACACGGTGTTGTGTTCCCAGTACACAGGGGCTCTCGAGCCGCCGTCCTGCCGCGGCCAGAGCCCAGATTTCATTCTACCCCTAGCTATTCACGCAGATGCGTGGTCAAGGCTTCCCGGGGTATCAGAATGGGTGTTGAACACTATAACGAGAGGCTGTTCGCTACAGTTCGCTCGACGCCCCCGCCGTTATACGGCGCGAGTCGAAACTACGGTGTATAGCGAAGTGTTTCATCTACTTCGAGCCGAGATAGCGAAACTACTGAGAAAAGGGGCTATAGAACCTCTATCTCAGGGCGAAGGGGGCTTATACAGCAGATATTTTCTGGTACCGAAAAAAGATGGTGGGCTCAGACCCATTCTAGATCTGCGACTGCTGAACAGAACGCTCGGGAAGCGCCAGTTCAGAATGCTTACGACCAGGAAAATCCTCGCGCAAGTGCGCCAAGGAGACTGGTTCATGTCAATAGATCTGAAAGACGCCTATTTTCAAATACAAATAGCGTCCCATCACAGGCGATTCTTGAGATTCGCCTTCGAGGGCCAGGCATATCAATACACAGTCCTGCCGTTCGGCCTGTCCATAGCACCCCGTACGTTCACGTAGTGCATGGACGCGGCCCTCGCCCCCCTGAGACTTCGGGGCATGCGAGTTTTGAACTACTTGGACGATTGGCTGATTCTAGCTCGTTCACGAATGGAGCTCATAGAACACAGGGCCGCATTACTCGAGCACCTCGAGGAGCTGGGCCTTACAGTCAATTGGGCGAAAAGCTCACTGCTCCCCAGTCGGAGAATTTCCTTTCTGGGAACAGTGTTAGACTCGCTATCCATGACAGCACGCCTGTCACCGGAGCGCGGATTGAATATTCAGCACGTCGCGAGATCCTTCCGCCACGGCTCTATAGTCCCGCTCAGAAGGTTTCAGAAAATGCTGGGTCTGATGGCCTCAGCAGCCTCCGTACTCCAGTTGGGCCTGCTCCGCATGCGCCCACTGCAGCTATGGCTAAAAGCACGAGTTCCCCCCAGGGCGTGGACCGCAGGTCTATTTCGCCTCAGGGTCGACCTTCAGTGCATTTCGGCTCTGAAACCATGGAAAGCAACCGACTCGTATCAGTCGGGTGTGAGTCTGGGGATCCCCTCGAGTGTGAAGGTGGTGTCTACGGACGCCTCCACTTCGGGGCAGGGAGCGCTGCTCGAGGGCAGACCGCTAGCTGGCCTATGGTCAGTACGGGAGAAGCTCCTTCACATAAACTGCTTGGAATTAATAGCAGTCGACAAAGCGCTACGGCGCTTCTGTCCCCAGATAAAAGGCCACCACGTATTGGTCCGGTCGGACAACATGTCAGTGGTGGCGTACATAAATCGCCAGGGCGGCGTCAGGTCCCGAAACCTTTACAGGCTGACGGGACGCCTCCTGGTCTGGGCTCAGCACAACCTGCTCTCGCTGAGAGCGGCGCATGTGCCTGGTCACCTAAATGTGGGGCCAGACAGGCTGTCCAGAAACAACGTCCCAGCAGGAGAATGGTCTCTGCACCCGCAGACGATCCAGCTGCTGTGGGAAACGTTTGGCAAAGCGCAGGTGGACCTGTTCGCGTCCCAAGAAAACGCTCACTGCCCGAGATTCTTCTCGAAATGCCGGGAGGCGCTGGCCCATGTTTGGCCCCGCCGCCCCCTATATGCTTTTCCCCCTGTCTCACTCCTGCCTCAGGTGTTGGAGCGAATCAGGAGGGAGGGATGCCCAGTGCTACTCATAGCTCCGCTCTGGACAAACCAGTCGTGGTTCCCTGTCCTGATGCAGCTGACCAGCGCTGTCCCATGGCCTTTACCGCTGAGGAGAGACCTCCTCTCTCAGGCGGGAGGCTCGATTTGGCATCCTCGCCCGGATTTGTGGTCCCTGCACGCATGGGCCATCAACGGGTACCCGCTGACCTCCCAGAGAGAGTGTTAAACACGATCGCGCAGGCTAGAGCCCCGTCTACCAGACGGCTCTACACCTCGAAGTGGTCTGTGTTCTCTGCTTGGTGTCAAGCGCAGAGCTTTTCACTTGTAGACTGCGGGGTTACGGAAGTGCTTTCCTTCCTTCAGGAGCTACTGGATAAGGGCAGGACCCCTTCCACGCTCAAGTATACGTGGCGGCCATAGCAACGTTTGCAAACCGGTGTCTGGCCAGTCACTAGGAAAGAACGACTTAGTCGTGCGTTTACTTAGAGGAGCTCGGAGGCTAAACCCTCCCAGGCCCCCTTCAGTCCCGACATGGGACCTTTCCACGGTCTTGGAGGCCATGAAAGGTGCCCCATTCGAGCCAATCCAGTCGTCAGACATGAAACACTTGTCTTTCAAGACAGCGTTTCTTATGGCTCTCGCTTCAGTGAAGCGCGTAGGGGACTTGCAAGCGCTTTCAGTGAGCGCGTCATGCATGGAGTTTGGACCTAATGACTCAGAGGTCATACTCAAATCCCTCAACACACCGTTCAGGGCCCAGGTGATTTCCCTGTCTGCCCTTCCGGTTCTCAATGAGGAGAAGGACGCGAGTCTCCTTTGCCCTGACAGGGCACTAAGGGCTTATGTGTCCCGCTCGTCTGGTTTCAGACAGACTGAGCAGCTTTTCGTTTCGTTTGGCGGCCGTGCTAAGGGACTTGCCGCTTCGAAACAGAGCCTATCCAGAAGGATAGTCGGTGCCATTGCGCTGGCTTACACTTCTAAGGGCCTACAGTGCCCTTTGGGTGTTAGAGCGCACTCCACAAGAGGCATGGCCTCCTCATGGGCATGGTCTAGCGGGGTTACCCTGCAAGATATTTGTATGGCCGCGGGCTGGGCCTCGCCGTCTACATTTATAAAATACTATAACCTGGAGGTTCCCGCCTTACAAGCTAAGCTTTTGGCGGTCTGAACTTCGGGCTTATCGGCCGCCATGCGGCTTATGTGTGGAGTGTTGGCCTGTGCATCGCTCAGTCCGATGCGGCAGCTCCATGAGTGTGGTACCCTTACGGGTCTGATACCCCTACGGGACTATTTATAAAGGAGTGATGCTTCTAGCCTCTCCTCCTCTACTCTGTGAGAGTTGTGGTGATTGTGCACTAGATGCGCCCCGGGCTTCGGCCCTGGGACTCTGGTGTTGGATCCCTGTCCGCACGGCGTGTTACATGGTGTTCCCCATAGCGTAAGATATTACGCAGTACGAGAGATACTCTCGTAAGAGAACGTACTCGGTTACTAACGTAACCTCGGTTCTCTCTAGAGAGGGAACGAGTACTGCGTATCTTGCCGTGCTTGGAATACGCTCTGGTTCGCTTCGGCGTTGAAAAATCAGAGGAAATACAGCTATCGAGGGTATTATAGGGCGAGACCACGCCTTTACTGGCGGGACATGACGAAATGGGCGCGAAGCGCCCCCATTCGTCATTACGTCACGCAGTGCCTCACTCGATAGGCTGCTGCTTTTCCAGCAAGGCAGCCAATGGGCGCGCGAGCTGTCTCGCCCTTGTCTGCTTGCTGCTGCAAAGCGTTTTACATTTTTAAAATTAAGGATAATTTTTGGCTTCAATATCTCGAGGAAAAGAGTTTTCCCCATAGCGTAAGATATTACGCAGTACTCGTTCCCTCTCTAGAGAGAACCGAGGTTACGTTAGTAACCGAGTACGTTTTCTTTCTCCTGATCTGGCATCTTTGCTTTAAGCCCCGGTGCTGCCCAACAAACCGTGCAGGGACACCTCTGCACTGGTTGGCTGGGCTTATATGGTGCAGGAAATCGATGTTGCTCTTCCCCCGTTAAAAACGTTTCGGGACACATAGGTTTCCAGCGAACGCAGGCAGCACTGTCCGCCCCACAGGCTTGCGGCCAGGCAGCTTTCGCGTTCGCCCATCGAGAATCGTTTTTCGGTCCAGCCCTGCCGGAAACCCGCTTCAGGGGGTCAGGAACGAATCCCGATTAATACCCGAAGCCAGGCTTGAGAGCCTGGTTCCTTTGGTAAAATATTTCATAAAAAAAAAAAAAACCCCACAAAAAAAAGAGGGCTGCCCCCCCCGCTGTGGAACAATCGAGGTTGTTCTAGCAGCAGTTGCCCTCGGGGAAGATGTTGTTGTCCCGCCGTCTTTGACGCTTCGGGCCACATCGATTTCCAGCGAACGCACACCATGGCGTTCGCCCCAAAAGCTTGCAACAGGGCACCGACTATGGTCACAAAATCTGTATCGACTTTTTTCCTGCCGGTCCACCGCTTCAGGAAGTCGAGAATAGTGCTCGAAAAACACCCGAGGCCAGCCTCGAGGGGCTGGTTCCCTTAGTAGATTTTGTAGAAGAATGGCAACGCCTTCCGAACATATATCTATATGGGTCCTGTATATTATAAAATATTATAAAATATGGGTACAGATTGCAGTTCGGTCACCGACCTCCCTAGTTTGCTGGGGTGGTACCGACTGCAGTGGTTCCAGAACAGGCTCGGGTTATGGAACAAGAGGTACAGACTCTACTGGAATTAAGGGGCCATAGAATGTGTTCCCCTACCAGACAGGGAGTCAAGGTTTTACAGCCGGTACTTTATAGTTCCAAAGAAGGATGGCGAACTGAGGCCTATTTTAGATCTAGGGCTTTTTGAATCATTCTTTGAGGAGATTCAGGTTCAAAATGCTTACTGTTACCATTATCGTGAACCAAATCAGATCCGAGGACTGGTTTGTCACGATGGATCTAAAAGACGCTTATTTCATGTCTCCATCCTTCCATATCACAGGAGGTTCCTGAGGTTGCTTTCGGGGGCGAAGCATACCAATATCGGGTTCTTCCGTTCGGCCTAGCACTCTCTCCCCGCACGTTCACAAAGTGTATTGATGCGGCTCTGGCTCCACTGAGGCTTCAGGGCATCCGTATACTGAATTACATCGACGACTGGCTCATATTGACCCAGTCTCAGGAAATGGCAGTTCGGCATCGAGATGTCGTCCTTGGCCACATTCAGAACCGGGGGTTGAGGCTCAACACTAAGAAAAGGTGTTGGACCCAGCTCAGAAGACTACTCTTCTGGGCGTGGTACGGAATTCGGTTACGATGCGGGCACGTATGTCTCCCGTTCGTATCGAATCCATCCTGGCCATGGGGTCCAGGATAAAGCTAGGCCAGGCCATCATTGTAAAGCAATTTCAAAGACTGCCTGTCCTCATAACAGCGGCATCCAACGTAATTCCTTTGGGCCTGCTTCACATGAGGCCCCTTCAATGATGGCTCAAAAGCCAAGGGTTTTTTCCCCAAGGGGAATCTGTTCCGTATAATAAAGGTTACGCGTAGATGCCTTCGTTCCCTATTAATATGGAAGAAACCTTGGTTCTTGTCCCAAGGTCCAGTGTTAGGGGTGTCATGTCGCCGGGAAACTGTTTCGACAGACGCTTCCCTCGCTGGCTGGGGCGAGGTCTAAGGCCGCTTTGCCAGGGGTCTGTGGCAGGACCATCATCATTCTTGGCATATAAATTGCCTAGAGATGTTGGCTGTGTTCAGGGCTCTGAGGAGCTTCCTCACAGACATCAAAAGTTACCACGTCTCAGTGGTAGCTTATCTGAACCGACAAAGGACACTCAGATTGTGCCCTCTATCCAGATTGGCGCATCTGATCATTTTATGGTCCCAAGGGAAATATTATCTATAAGAACAATATATGTCCCGGGGGTTCTAAATTAGGGAGCAGACATCCTGTCGAGGCAGGGGCTGAGGCCCGGGAATTGAGACTCCATCCAGAGGTGGTGGAGTTGATATGGCAGAGGTTTGGACCAGTGGAAGTGGATCTGTTTGCGTCTCGAGGGACGTCCGTCCAACTGTCCACTTTGGTTCTCCCTCACTCATCCAGCCCCGCTGGGGCTTGGATGCCATGGTACAGGCCTGGCCAAGGCTTCGCCTGTACGCTTTTTCCCCGATCGCTCTGCTCCCGAGTCCTGGAGAGGGTCAGTCAGGAGGGCATCAGTCTTCTTCTGGTAGCCATGTGTTGGCAAGCCCGAGTATGGTTTTCAGACTTAATTTCACTCCTGATAGCTCCGCCATGGGAGATTCCTCTGAGGAGGGATCTGTTGTCTCAGGCGGAAGGCACTATATTCCATCCTCATCCAGAGCTGTGGAAATTGTGGGTCTAGCCTCTGAGGGGGCTCAGTACCTAGATGCTGGTCTATCATCTGGGGTGGTCGAAACCATACTTATCTCTAGGGCTCCGTCTACTAGGAGATTATATGGCCTCAAGTGGAATGTTTTTCCACTTGGTGTAGAGAACTTGAGTTAGGCCCAGTTAACTGCCCAATGGCTTCAGTTCTGGAGTTTCTTCAAGATCATTTCTCTGCGAATCTCTCCCCATCCACATGTAGGGTGTACGTGGCTGCCATTGCGGCATTCCATGCACCACTAAATGTTGGGCCTTTGGGGAGGCACCAACTGGTCATACTATTTCTCCATGGTATTGGAGGATGAGACCGACAGTCAGGTCCAGGGTTCCTTCCTGGGACCTGACGGTGGTTCTCGAAGGGCTATTCCTGGCTCCCTTCGAATACCTCCAGTCGGCTTCGCCTAGGACCTCACGTTCAAGATAGCCTTTCTCTTAGCTATTTCTTTACAGAGACTGGGAGATCTCCAAGCCCTGGCATTATCGCCAGCTTGCTTGGGATGTGCCCCCGGCGGAGTTAAGGCCATCCTGCATCCGAGACCCAGCTATGTGCCTTAAGTGCAATTTATCATGGCTAGGTCCATGGTCCTGCAAGTATTTCATCCTCCACCTCATGTGTCGGCAGAAAAGGAGAGGTTCCTTGCTCTGCCAGTCAGAGTTCCGAGTATTTACCTTGAGAGGTCCTCTTCTTGGAGGAGGTCGGACCTACTGTAGTGTGTTTTGGATCACCTATTAGGGGCTCCCGGCTTTACAAACCATAAGTAGGCCTACAAGGTGCGCAATTTGCCTTCACCTTTGGCCGTTAGGGCTCTTTCTACTAGAGGCATGGCGTCCTCTAGGTCCCTCCTTTCGGGAGTTTCCATCCAGGAGATCTGTGAGGCAGCCGGTTGGGCTACCCCACACACTTTTGTTAGGTTCTATATTCTGCTCCTCCCTAGTACGCCTGGCGCACATGTGCTCTCGTCCTAGCTGAGTGCCTGAATCAGTTTCACTCCGGGGCAGGCCTGTTTTCGGTGCGTGGCCTAGTGGGCATTCGTTCCCCAAAGTGTCGATTCTCGATGCATTGTCGAGTTTCCTCGATAGGGAACGTCTCGGGTTATGACTATAACCCTTGTTCCCTTAGAAGGGAACGAGACAATGCATCGCTCTGCCACGCCCCTCGAGGCCTTAGAGCGTCTTGCTTCATCGCGAGGCTGGCATTCTATGCGTCAGCGTCACCTTTATGCTTCCGGTTATGCCGTCACATGTTACGTCACGACGCAACACCAATCAGGATTGGATTAGTTTCATTTTTACTTCAGAGGCGCACGCTAAGGGAGCGTCCCCAAAGTGTCGATTCTCGATGCATTGTCTCGTTCCCTTCTCAGGGAACAAGGGTTATAGTCATAACCCGAGACGTTCACCTTTAAAGGGCACCTATTATGCCCCTCTTTACAAGATGTAATATTGGTCTTGGGTGTCCCCAGAATGTCTATTATGCCCCTTTTTACAAGATGTAATATTGGTCTCGGGTGTCCCCAGAATGTATTTGTGAAGTTTCAGCACAAAATACCCCACAGTTAATTTTTTATAACCATTTGAAAATGTCATTTTTGGGGCCTGTTTTAAAAAGAGCTGTTTTGGTGTGTACCACCTTAAATGTAAATGAGCTGCATATCCTCGCTCTGCGTTTGGATGAGGGCGTAACTTGCATACCTATGGGAATAAACAGTCGGTAAAAGCAGAATGGCTGAGCGTGAGAGACCTGCTGTTTTGTATGGCATTCAGCCGTACATGTTTGAACTGGAATCAGACCCAGATAATGAAGAGACTCCGGCAGAAAAGACTCAAATGAGAATGGACCAGGATGTCTCAAAATGGTTATTTGATACATTTATGTACCTGTTGCGTCATGTTTACATTAAGTTACTTGTCGTACAGGTGCTTATGTGGCAAATGTGAGAAGATGGCTACAGAACATACACAGTTTCAATACAATATCTTTAAAAAATATATTTATAAACGTGTGGTTACACACTATACAAACAAGGTTTAAATTATATACACAGGCATCCTACGACGACGACAACAACGTTAGAAGCATTTTTGTTGAATTGGCTGACATCGGCTGAAATGACTGTTTGCTCAAAAACCATAAAATACACTTACTTCTTCTGGTGGTGACGTTGGATTGCGAACAGTAGGCAACGATCCACACGGATTAACTTTGAAGCAAGACCTGCTTTAAATTGATCCTCGTTCACAAAACAGTCAGTCAGAAAATGATTCGCGCAAAACATAAACATATTTTGGAAGTTTAAGTGGCGCATTTCCTTCGTATTTATAAAATCCATCCACTGCGTTTTCAGTGGCTCTGATGTTGGAAGTAAGTGAAAACTACTATTTACATTATTACATCCCACAACAGAATCCCACAACAGAACACTTATGTTTCTTAGAAGACATTACTGGCTGTCATTGAAACAATGGAGGATGTGTACAGATCACCGAGGGCGGGGTCTATGCCAAAACCACAGTGTCAATCAAACCACGTCGGTGGGGCTTGCGCAATTCTACGTCACATTGCGCCGAATCTTAGAACAGCTCATTCTGAGACAGTGCTTATGATTTATTGATATTGTAAAAAAAAAAAACACTGGGTGGATTTTTATCATTCTAGGGTGGTTTTGCTCACACACTGCCAACACACATTTATGTTCAAACACCATGCAAAAGTGAATTTTGCATAATAGGTGCCCTTTAATGTAAATCAAAGAACAAAAGACAAAGAGAAATTCACTCACTTCTCTTGACAGTCCCTCCAGAAAAACTTGATTATGTGATCGCATAATTCAATGCATAATCAGCCAAAGTCTGCATATCTATGCAGGGGCCGCATTTTTTCAAATACGCCGCTTTTTCGCTGCATAAATTGCCGATTTCCTCGCAAAATATGCGGGCCTTGCATGATTTCATAATGTCCGCATTTTCATTGCGAAAAAGTCACATATATCTTAGCAGAAAGTTGAAAAATGTTGCGTTTACTTAACACAAGAGCAGCCATTTCCCCTGTTGCCATGGAAACGTTGTAAAGTGACGTAATTACACGACGTGAACATCATCGAAAAAGCTGTAACAGGAAGCACACATTTCATTTTTTTTATATTTTATTTATTCATTTTTACAGAAGTTGTGAATAGCTCAACTACTCACAATACCAACCAATCACTATTCATCACAATAGTTTTGACAATCCCATACAGAGATTCCTGGTGTGCTTCAACCTGGAAGAGCAGTCACAGGAAAGGTGAGGGATTGTGGGACTAATTAGAGTTCTAATATGAATTAATTGCTGCCATATGGCATTTACTTTTACTGAGCAATGACCAAACTTTTATTTAAGTTTGAGTTCAAGACTCCAATGGACAAAAAGAGGGGGACAACGAGGCCTGGCGTTGAGGTATAAAACAGGTGCTAATAGGTAGGCTTATGCCCCAGAGGACCGTCTTGGCCTTATTGGCCATCCATTCACAAGACAGCAGCCCATTCTTGCCATGGACAATCAGGCAATTAAAGTTCCATAACCGGTAGCCATTCAAAGCAAACGTTCTTTTACAAGAGCCTTTCAGCAGCCGCAGAGCTCTCTTGCTGACATGCCATCATAACAATGATGAATAGGGCCACACGTTTATAGTAGCACAGCTGTAAACGCTAATGAAGGGGTGTGTTACAAAGACTCTAATGTAAAACTTCTCAAGGCCACATAAAATCGAGCAAAATTATCATAAGCATCGTAGAGGAGATTGAATTGAGTAATAAACAGGTTATCATTTAATGAGGAGAAAGAAGAATGAAAACTGAATGTGCTACTGCAAGAAGGGCAGTACTCGTGAGAGAAATGTTCAATAAAAGGAGAAGGACATGACTATTGTGGCATTAACAAGTACTAATTGATTTTTTTTGCATTGATTTTAGTAGGCTATTTTTTACTCCACACAATCACAACACGTTTAGAGAATGCGAAGATTGTTTTATGAGATCTCTTGTATCCAGAACAGTATATTCCATCGCATACATGAGTTCAACACTTGTGTTAAGTATATTTAGTTTATACTGTGAATGTACAACTTATGTCAGAACCAAAAGCTTTCAAATCACAAACCATCAGTATATCATACAGTGGCTCCCAAAAGGATTTGGGACTTTTTTACATCAATCTTCAATTTTTTTTTCCATTATCTGGATGTATAAAGTCAGCTGTAGTCCATCACATTAACTATGGATACAGTATGTTCTGCTAATGTTTAATTTGAAAGGTTACATTTTCTTAAAGGGTTAGTTCACCCAAAAATGAAAATTCTATCAGAAATTTCTCACCCTCATGTTGTTCCAAGCCTGTAAGACTTTCATTCATCTTCGGAACACAAATTAAGATATTCTGATGAAATCTGAGAGCACTCCTTCATAGATATCATGATATCTGTCAGCCCAGAAAAGTTAGTAAAGACGTTGTTAAAATAGTCCAAGTGACTATACAGTGGCTCAACCTTAAGTTTATCAAGCGACAAGAATACTTTTTGTGCGCAAAAACAAACAAAAATAACGACTTTATTCAACCATCTCTTCTCTTCCATGTCATTCTCCTAAGCTGTTGACGTAGTGTAAACAGTGCAACACTTCTGGGTTGTACGTCAGAATGTAGGCTTACTATTGGCCAACGCTGGTCATGTGTGTGATGCGTGTGAGGCTGGCCAATAATGAGTCTACGTTCTGACGTACAACCCAGAAGAGCTGCGCTGTTATACGTGAACTCACTCAGAGGCCCACACAGAAGAAAATGAATAGTTGAATAAAGTCGTTATTTTTGAAGGGGTCTTTGCGCACAAAATGTATACTCGTCGCTGTATAGTCATTGGACTATTTTAACAACGTCTTTACTCACTTTTCTGGGCTGGCAGATATCAATTACCTTGCAGCCATATGAAGGAGTGAGCCAGTTCTCAGATTTCATCAAATATATCTAAATTTGTGTTCCGAAGATGATCGAAAGTCTTAATGGGTTGGAACAACATGAGGGTGAGAAATTAAAGGATGAGAATTCATTTTTGTGTGAACTGACCCTTTAATGTGATTTGAATTGATATTTTGTTGTATAGTGCATACAGTACACATACATTTCATGCACTTATTTTAAGTTTGTCTTAAGTGTCCAAAAACATAGCTCAGATGTGGGTAGGTAGCATATCAGAGCTAACTGTGTTTCATGTACAGTACAGTTTGAGAAGTTTTCTGGGGGTCAGTTTTTTTTAACCTTATCTCCACCTTAACCTTATTTCTCAAATCTAAGTTTGTGATTTCATCCAATGCTTTGGAACTGAATCAGTGGTCTGGTTCTGAAAATAGATGTTTTGGTTGGTTGATGTTAAGAACAGACTGAGTCATCATGCAAAGATTTGTTTTCCTTCATTTTTGACCAACATGCTCTGCTCTATTACTATTCTGCTCTTGTTATTTTTAATGGAGGTTATGCTCTGGCTAGCACAGTCCAATTGAGGAGAGATGGAGCTTGTGATTTCCGCCGTATCTACTGCAGGTGCTGCTGTCCACTGTGAATAAAAGACACATGAGATAGAACAGGCGCATGTGAGGCCTTATCGCAGCTAGCCAAGGGTGCAACAGATAGCTATGCATACAAGCCACAGACCAATCTTTACTGGAAAGATTATTCTTGAGGTGCTTCTCAAAGTCATAATAAAAATAGTAACTAAGTTTTGTTCTAAAACTTTGAAGTTGCAAAATTACTATACTTTCTGCATTTATCAATGGTGAGAAAATCAGAATGCTGTAGAACTTTGTAGAAAACTTTGTATTTGTTGTCAGTGATGGTAAATTGTGTAAATTGTAAGCTGTTGTTTTTAAGAGAATTTTAGATTGGCAGACATTTTATTTTGGAATAGTAGTGGATAGCTTATTCCTTTGTAAAAATGATACAAAAATCAGTCACTATTACTCAACATACGATCATTATCTTAAAATCTACTGCGAGCTTTTCATAACACAAAATAGTTTGTGTAAATCCAATGACAAAATCAATGAACACTTCAAACTGCATCATCGCTTCAGTCATTACTTCAAGTAACAGTCAGTATGATGATACTCACAAACAGTGTGTTTGGAATCCCTTGTGAAAAAGAAGTGCCCTTAATTGTATTAAATGTGTACTTGTTTACTTCATATCTTAAAGGTATATTTAAAATAAAACTTTACTTGCAGATATATAATATTAATGATATGAAGTCCACTCAAGGGTACTAAAAGAGAGCACACATAAGTACACGTTTGTAATGTCAAATGAAGTTTTACTTTCAAAGAACATTTTAAAACATTATTGTAATAGTGTCATGCTTTAAAGAAGTACAATATAATAGATACCATGAAATAAAAATGGCCAGTTCTATTTTATACATGATTTATCCATAAATTATTTAAAGTATATTTATTCTGTTAACAGTATGCTAAAGTGTACTTCTTTTTCACAAGGAATGACATGAGGGTGAGTAAATAATGACAGAATTTCCTTTTTTTTGTTGTTGAATAACTATATTTTTTTATGCTATAATTGTATTATAAACAAGAACAGAATTTTAAACGTAAACAAGATGGTAGATGAACACAGGCACGTTCAAGAGATGACAGCAGGTCCCTTGTTGTGACTCAGTGGGTTTTTGTAACTCGCAGATTCTACAAAATAACCTTGCACTGGTCTCTGTAGGACACCTACAAAGGACTCTCCTGGGGAGAGCAGCAAATGTGCAGAATTTCTGCCATTTATGTTTCTTTTGGACAGTGAAATAATGTAGCTTGAACTTTCAATGTTGTAAGTAAGCATCAACAACTGGAATCTGAAAATCATTCAAATCAAAGCTCATAATGTACTTCCTTTTGTACTTAAGAAATCATTTTGTAATCCCAAACTTGTGTGGATTGACCCCTGAATTGCTTAAAACACTGGTTCCAATCACTCTGTCTTCATGTATTTGAATTGCCAAATTTCACATTGGATTGTTTCTACAAGGTCCACACTGTATCTTTTGAATCTGCTCTTAAAAGAAATTATTGTTCAAGCTAGCGAGTGATTTTGCTAAGAATTTCAGCCCTTTGCCCCATTTGCTCATATCTCTTTTTTTTGAGATAGGTGCCAGTCAGTCATTCAAGCTTCATGCACATACATTGACTGTCTTTACTAGAGTTGTGCTTGTGCACTGGATCCTCAGTCCTTTTAACGTGCCACTTTTCCTTCAATTGCATCTGCTCCCAGCAATACAGCCTCAATTTTCTGATAAGAAAAACCAGAATTTTGTCAAGAGATACTTTTTTATATAGATCTAAAGTAGATAGAGAAGGTAGTAACTCTTATAGAACCGTCTAATGCCTTCATCCTCTTTGTATGAAGAGAAAGGTGCAGTCTGCATCCACAGATAAAGTGATTGCAAGTGACAGATTTAGAATGGCTATAGGGATGTACTTTTATTTGCCATTGAATCAGAGGCCCAACAGAAGAAGGGCTGGGGCAAGGCCTTTTGACCAAACCTTTGAATCAATGTGAAGGCAACATCCGTTTTGGGGTTAAATCTAGTAATAGAGATTTTAACTCTTCTCATATTTAGCTCTTTAATTATGATGTGATAATATCTTGTGTTACTAGCCAGTACTATAAATACTAGCCAGAATAACTATAAACTCATTGTACAACAAATCTGTGAAATTTAATGTAAAACAATGGCAGCTGTTATTGCCAGAACTTCACTGTAAACAAATATGGTAGCAACATTAAAACTGAAAGTAAAAAACATATATTTCATTAACTGATACTGATAATATACCATCATACAGTACTAAAATCTTTTTTGTACCGTCTAAAATACACCAGAAAGTGGTGGTAGTGAAAAAGCCACATGATGAATCAGAGTTCACAAGTTATTTTTCCACAAGCTGAGGTAAATAATGGCATAAAAGTTGCAAACAGTGTCATGTAAAAATATTCAAATCATGGTAACACACAACACTAAAATAATGCAATAATTATTTTTACAGAAGCCTGAACGTGCATGTTTGTCAGGTTTAAAAAATATTGATAGATTCTCATTTGTTAACATAGCAGTGTTATTTTCATGTCATATATGTTTACATGAGTTGTATTGATTCTTGAGATAAGGGACAAACAATGTCATACACACAAAAGCCCTCTTTATGTTCAAAATAATGAAATGTATCAATATAAAAGTACTTAAAAAAATTACATCTGAAGGAAATCTGTATAATTATTCAAATGAAAGCAATGAATGTTCAATTTTTTTGTATTATTTTAAATACATGCTCTATACTTGTGCTGTATGGTGCTCATGCTCAATGGTGGTTGAGGAGATTCCCCTTCCATATGTAAAAGCTCTTTGAGTACCTAGAAAAGTGCTATCTATGTAACTAATTATGCATTATATGCAAAATACATAATTTAACCTCAGCATGAGGTCACAACATAAAACTGACAAACAAAGTGTTTAAAAATAAATAAATTTAAATAGAAAGGCAGAAATCGGTGACGTATCAAATAATACAAAAAGTTAATTTTGATTTCTATCTTCCATAAAAAAAGATACCTATCAAATTTGTGTCCTAATTTTGCATCAATTGGACACATAGTCCAAGAAGTTTTATATATTTTTTAAAATATTTTATACAAACAATTTTTAAAGCTACACTGTGTGATTTTTACCCCCATCTAGCGGCGAAAAGGTACATGACCATCCAGTGAATATTAGTATCTGTTCCTCTTAATTGCGATTTCTTTTTAACTCCTACGGTGGCCAATGTAGTCCAAGATTAATATGGCTTAGAGTTCGACCTCGTCCATGAGGCCATTGAGTGTTAAAACGCGAAAGGCGAAGCTTGAATTAAGAGGTATGTCCCTCTTTGGCTAATGTACTTTCAAGATGGAGGGGCAACATGGCGACCGACATTAGAACCCCTTACCTGTATGTATTTTCAATGGCATATTATACACTCACGAGAATACTTTATTACTTGAACGAATTAAATATACATTAATGAGCACATATATTTTTGAAAGAACTAAGTGTTTTTAGCTAAGAATAAACTAAAAAAGTTACACAGTGTAGCTTTAAGTCTCTGCGTTCACAGCTTTAACATGTCAACTCCGTCATCCCAGGGTTTCTGTAAATAGTTGTGGGATAAATCTGGCCAATTTTTATTAATGCAGCTACAACTGAGGAAAAAAACGGAATTGCTCCACTGCACAAAACGAGGTTAAGGTGGAAAAAAATTCAATTTTGTGACGGAGTTGACTTGTAAGCTGATGCAGTTGACAAGTGCTCACAAACCTCTTTATATATACTTTTTGCATAATGTGGAATTATTCTGTTATTTATTGATTAATATGATTGATTATTTACATACATATTTGGCCTGATTTAAATGCCTTATATACATACCATTTTTATATCTACTGTCACCATGACATCAAAATTGATTAATCTTGTTTAAAGAAAGGCTACAAATCCTTCGGATTCACATTGGGAGCATTTCTTTTGCTGCAACAGGGATAATAATGCTTACATCACAGTAAACCTAATGCATGCTGCTTGTATTCTGTGAGCTACTGGATACCCAAAATGAGAAAAAGCTAAGAGGATTGTATTAAATTGTCTTGTCAATCGGTTCTTGTAACCTCAGTTGGACCATTGTCAACACAGTCAGTTTTTGTCAACTTCATCAGTATTTAACACCGTCAAATGAAGGTTTCTGTTAATTTGAAAAAAAAAAAATATATATATATATATATATTTTTATATATATATATATATATATATATATATATATATATATATATATATATATATATATATATATAGATGGTTGAATATAGAATTAAGGAATCTATGAACTGGATTGTTCATAATAACCCTAAACCAGAAAACAAATGTAAATGATTTTTTTTTTTAATCACTTAGCTCCTTTACTCTACTGTACACCATTTTTACATAATGAATACTTTACACTGTTTTAAGATGGATCATATAAAAATAGCATGCTTTTTAATGTGTCTGACGGAGGTTACTCAAATTAAGTAATGAAGTGAATAAATGTACATTTTTTATGTTCAGAATAACCTGTTCCCTTACATGGTTCATTAGCTGAGACCTTTGTCTACACACATATCAGATTATACTAATGTATTATTAAATAATAAAAAGTAACATCTTAAACATGTTTTGTCCCTTATCTCAAGAATCAGTGATTTAAAAAAAGACTATCTATTGTTTGAAGCATTTCTCAATATCAGTGCTTAAAATAATCATAAAATTGTGTTTTCTTTTCTTCTTTTCTGTTGTACTCAGTTCTCAGCCTCCTTTGACAGTTATGGACTAGTCATGCTACCTCTGTAAATCTGGCTGGAAGCCCCTCCTCAACTCTCAGAGCACCAGAAACACAGTTCTATGCGTCTCCAGAGGTCAGGCTGGGCTTTCAGCCCTGAGTGGGCTTTTCTGTGAATCCTGGGTTACGGCCAGATTTAGTGGATGAAATCCACTTAAACCATTTGAAGGCACCACAGAAAGTCACAGAGGCATCCGTTCTGTATTTTATCTATGCTTGTACGTACACATGCACATTGCGAGCAAATCACTGTGTGCCAGGAGCTATATTGCCCCTTGTACCAATTTAAAGGAGAAGGGGGGGAAAAAAGGAAAATGAAGAAAATCTTGCTTTGGCAATGGGCTTTGACCCAGAAATGTCAAATTACTTCTCTATACCGTATGCTCAGAATAGGGAAAATTATGCAAGGACAAAATCATGTGGCACGAATGATCAAGCTCAAATGACTCCATTCGGATTCACTGCGTAACCACTAATTTGGGGAACTGACACCAATTTCCAGCAGGCCATGCGTTCCTGCCTGATGCCGCCTCCTTCTTCTTCTTATTTACTTTTAAATGCCAGAGAATCATTGCCTTGCTCTGCTTTGTGTGAGAGGAACAGTTTTAATAAGGTATTTTCTCCTGTTTCACTTGTCCACGGCTTCAAGGAGAATTAAAAACAATTGTGAGGTAAAATGAACAGGTAGTTTTTAATGCTGTCTTGAATTTACCTAAAAAGACCGAAGTATTTGGCAGTTGTGGTTTATATCCTTTTGAAACTCTTCATATCCAGGCAATTTGACTGCACTTGCAAGGGCAGCGTTGCAAACCTCACTTCGGGATGAGTTCCTCCACGAATGGATGAACAACAGTAACCGTTCCACCTGTTTGTATAGTACGTAATGCACAAATCTTTGGGTAAATTCAAGACGGAAGAGAGCATTACTGTGTCCTACTCACTCTGAAGGGCAGAGCACTTGAAGTGAGCACTCTAAAGAGAGCAGGCCATTACAGGATCTTGTGCAAAAGTATACTTTACTGATACTTAATTTTTATCTGAATGTCATAAAAGAAACTGACATTTTTTAAACTTTCGAACCACCCTAAGAGTAGTGTCCCATTTCTGCAGTGGCCTTCGAGAGTTCCAAAATGTAATTTGCAATTCACTCAATTAATCAGATGCTTAATGGCCTGCTGTCTATTCTGTAAACTTTGCCAAACTAAGTGAAGTTCTCTTTAACCCCGTCTTCTTTAAAAGTACAAGTGTGAAATTTAGCTGGCTCATCATCAGCATGTTTAACCATCTGTGAGTATAGTTGTGTATTTGTGCGCTTTGAAGTTTTGGTGAACCCTCAAGGGTGTGGGAAGGAGAGAAAGCTGCAACATTTCTGACTTTTCTAATTGGTGCAGTCTGTCCTGATTCCATTTGTTTAGGGATTTACATGGAAGACCAGCTTAGGAGGTTACTGTACGTCTTGGAAATGCTCCCAACTTAAACCTCTTTAATGAGCCTTCCATCCTTTGGACAACACGACTTCTGCAAAGTTTTGATTGGATTGTAGAACGTTATTAAGATTTGCCTCATAATAGTAGTAATTTATCCTCTAATATTATTCAAATGAGGGTGGGATGGCAGAATCTTTCATTGGTTGAATGAATGGATCCCATGGGCCTTAGTGCAGTGGAGTGTCCCATGTGGTGCGGCATGCTGAAATGAGAGAAGTTTAATATCTCATCCTCACTAGAGACATTAGAATATACTGTACCATGAAGGAACAGCACCACTTTTAACTTCCTGCCAGGGGTATGTACTTCATCTGCATGCAGCATGATGATTTCTTCGGAATGAAAGGCTTAGCAGGAAGTCACACTTGAATTCAACTAAAGATCAGACAGTCTGTTTGTGCTCTCTCAACCTTGTGAAATTACAGGACTTCTGGGGTCCTGCTGCTTAAAAACATACAGCCAAGAGGTGGCACTCCACGCTTATTTGAGGGTCTCACAGAAACTACAGGGCTGTAACGAATTGTGTCCCTCGCATACCAATTCTGCTCTATAATGGTGAAGCGGCAAGCTGTCCGCAGGTTTCCTATTTGTGCATCAGGGTCCATTTCTTGAACGCACCGCTGAGCACCTGCCGGACCCGCTGTCCTCACGGCACACCCAAACCCTTGAGCTTTTGACATGAGCGAACATCCAGGTGGGGACCTCACACTTGGCTCCACGCTGTCACGCTGCAGATAATCTATTTAGAGTAAAGGTTAAAGACAAGGACATGACGGGCGGTGGCTAGTATGTCTCCTCATTAGGGGAGTAACACCAAATCAATCCTTTGTTCTCCCTCCACTCTCTCACACACACTTGCACGCATGCACAAAAACTCTCTCACACGGAGCCCGGAGGCTCTCAAGGGGCCTGTACTGTTGATTGCTTATTTTACCTAGGTTCCAGCTGGGGTTATGCGCCACGCTGGCACAGTGTACGGCAGGCTCAATCAGCCTCTGCCCCGTGGAAACTCTGCCAATCACTCGGCTGCCTTTGATCCTATCCGGTGCTCATGCCATTCCTCTGCATGCACTGCGCACATGAAAAGATGTTGGCTTTCACATGTCTGCAGGTGCCTATCGCCTACACGCCGTCTCTGTGGCTACGTATTAATGGGACGTGGTGAGGGGAAAACAAGGTCAAAGGAAGTAATTGTCCTTATGGCGATGCTGCGTTCTAAAAGTCTACAGTTGTTTACCTCAAGGTTGTACAAACTGGGACCACTACGGACGTTTGTAATGCAAGGAAATTGAAATGATGCCTGAACCATGTAAATAGCTGCTTGGAAATTAATTGGGCTTAAGCTTGAAGAATCATTATTGTTGAAGAGTAACTGATCTAGATAATTTAAATTGGCTGCTTATGTATCTCCCCATCGATTTTACTGCACGTCTATCACAAATCTCAGTACGGCGAATGAGGCACGCAATTGTTCAGCTGGAATCTGAAGCACTTCTCTAAAAATACCTGGTAATAAATTTAGTGAGCACTGATATTGATGGATGGGGGTTGTGTAGAAGTTTGAATGTCGGATGAAAAAGCAAATGGCTCAGATTCATTACGTGGAGAGCCACCAATATCAATGTCCAAAAACATACTCTCAGTGCATTGAACTTGAAAGTAAAGTAGCATTCTGCGGACTGAATGACTGTGAGCATGAACTGTAACCCTTGTAGGGCTTCAGTGGTAATTATATAAGGATATCAGAACTATTGATCAATGATCATGGTTTACAGATTTTCTGCATTACTCCATTGTAATGGATTTTACAAAGCCATTTGATGTCCACATCCTCACTCACAAAGTAAAATTAATCAGTCATCACATATAATGACTTTCATTTGCTCTACAATTTGGTCCAATAATGAGATGTCTGTGGGAGTTCTTCTTTCTGTTCAGTGTTATAATTGGCTGAATGGTATAGGGATCTGTGAAAATTGTAACTGGAAATTTCTAAATTCCAAAGTTCTCATTTATCTCACGTGTCCTAACAGGGCTGCTGCAATAAAGGGCTAAAAGCTGTCACCCATTTAAATCAAAGTTTTTGATAACCAGCCATGACACCAATGAGTGATTGGACATTTTTGCCTGGTTTCTATTTATAAAGTGTCACATTATGGTAGCTCCACCCACCATGAAATCTGATTGGCAAATAATCCCTCTTTATTTATTCAAGTTAGTTAGTTAGTTCCGACCCTAAAATATGACTGGTTGAGCCAGATTAAAAGCCGTTGTAAAGTGACTTTACAGTGTTTTAGTAAATGTGTTTCTTTCCTTGGTTTGCATTCTGAGATATTGATTGCACTGATTTATGATATAAAAGTGTTGTGATTAATTCTTTGTTCAGTGTGTCTAGTTAAAAAATACACTTACTTTAGCCCCTGTACTAAGACATTTTTCCAGTATTAAAAAGTTTTTCCAGACTGAAATGCAGACAATTCCTGAATCTGGTGCCCCATCCCCTAAAGAGATATGAGATATATTTCAGTGCTCAAATAAATTGTTTGACGATGAATACATTTGTGAACTGATGACATTTACTGAAGATGTACACATATTGCTCAAAGACAAATGTGTTTAGTATTGAAGATCACTGGTGACTAAGGGAGCAAGATTTTTTTATTAAAACTTGAGCTGACAACATATAACTATAAACCCTGAGGCACACATAGAGGATATTACCAATATTTGTGGTTCGATTACATAAAAAACAACAACAAAAAAACCTATTTGCAATTAGCTATTTGAACCACACTGGGGATATATCTTTTTTTTTTTTTTTTTGCCCTGAGGGAAATAGCTTTATATTACGAATAAGCACTTGACCAACCTTAGACACAAACCCCAGTGGTATGAAGATAAAATATGCCTCATTTGAGAAGGTTTTGGTGAGTGGAGGCTGTTCAAAACATGAATGCTAATGAATGTGTAAATCCTGGTTCCTGAAATTGGCAGACATGGGCGGCCCATCTGGTGCAAGTGTGTTCTGAACACACTGTTTGCTAATTAATGTTTGAAAGTATCTGAAAGTAAATTTTTGAGTTTGAATTGTTGAATGGTAATTAACAGAATTCCATCAGTTCATCCAAATGTCAATAATACATGATTGTGTTTTTTTCTGGTTGAAAAGGGTTGGAGGTAGCGCATAATATTTTTGGTTCACTTTCAAGTTAATGAATATACTGTGGTCATTGGTGCCATGATGTTCAATTACAGTGATTTTGGCCACTTGCAAGTATTTATATAAATACTATGCACATTTTCTTTTGAGGTTGAGAAAACTGCTTTATTTGTCCTTAATAATATGGTTGCGTTCCATTTTACAGTGCCTCTAATTTTTATGACTTCCGCTTTTAATAAATCTGTCACCATGATGAGAAGCCATTTTAATAATATCTCTGAAGGTGACAGAAGTGACCCTATAAAAATGAATCATAGCAACATAATTTTTAGCATCTGGTCATATTGTTTATCTCTCCTATAAATTACCCAGGCCTGTAATCTGAGATTAGAGTTTGAGACCAAATTATACAAGAAGAAAACTTATATTGCCAGAATGCCAGTAAAAACTTAATGTAGACTTGAAATGGCTTTGATTCTAAAGAGCCTGTCTCTGTGTCTTTGGAAATTCTACATAACCGAATGTCCTTCGGTTGTGTGGATTAATGCATGTAATTTATTTTAGCACATTTTATGGATTATGCATGTTCAGCATGCAGTGTGCAGGCGGGATATTTCTTTGACACTAAGCTTATTAAAGAATATAATTATATCTGTAATGCAGATTGGAAAAGCTGTCACAAAGTGGCATACAAACTACATTTAAAAAGACTTGATGCATTCTCGGCAGAAACAAGAATTTATTTTCATTGTTATGCATCTTCATAATGAGTTTCTACTGTAGTTATAGTGTAATGTGTATATAAAACAGTGAAAAGCGGTGCAAATTGTAAACGCGTTGAAAATGGTCAAAGATGAGCATCTTCCTTGAATGCCTCATTTATATTTATATATACCGCACTTATTTATATATAATACACAGTATATGCAATATACTTGTAGACTGCATGCTAAACGTTTCAGAACTCCTAAGGTGTGCTAAAGTAAATGGCATACACATTAATCACATGAATAAAGAACAGGTCAAAGACCTCAACAAGCCCCTTACAATCAAAGCAAGATATGAGATATAATGATATTTATTATGAGAGAGAGAGAGTGAAGGGAGAGATGTATCATAACATCAAATGTATCTTCTTTCTTTTGACACATTGCCATCTATTCTTTATCACACCCCTGGTTCCTTGCTGTCTCCCACAGTTTCATTGTTTTGAAAAAGCTTTCTGCACCAGCACCATCTCCCCAGTAAGATAATGCTTGTGTAATGGTGCTGAGACATCGTATCAAATTTATCATTCTAATGGCTCGTTATACATCTGCCACATCTGTAATGACAACGAGATAAAAACTGCTGCTTGATTTACCTCACTGACATAGTCCATTGGATTTTAGTTTGGGGAGAATTTGCATAAATTGAACAGCGGCAGGACCACAAGGGTGGAAGGGTTGAGGTATTTAAAAAAGTGCAGAATCATAAAACTTGCCCCAGAGGACAACATGGATACAATAACCCCCACAGGATTTAACGAGCGTAGCGGAGTCTTTCTCTTCCGTACATGGCAATGGAGGACTCTGGGAGGTCTAAAGGGAGAAAGAGGACGTTGGAAAGAACTAAAAGGATTTATTGTAAGTTGATGACAGAAGTTAAAACACATCAATTACCTTTGGAATTGTGTGAAATGCTCTTCTCGAAATGTTTTGCTTGAGAGTAATTGATGAGGCATGAAAAAGAAATCTTATTTTCAACCTGGTAACTTGGAAAGGTCAAATGCACACTTGTTATTATGCATACCGTTTACATTTGCTATCGCTTTGCAGTCCTACAGTCTAGCGTTATGCTAGACACTGAAAATCAATAGGCAGGCCTCACCAACATAGCACTTTTTTATCTAGACTAACTTCTCAATCTGATAATGACTTCGGGGCTTTTTCCGAGGTCATGTTGAGAGGAATGTATCGAGTCCTTCCCAGCTGCGCATCAATGGATTTTTTCATGATCGGAGTGAAAACAACTGATTTGATAACTCATCCGCTAACCGTTCTAGATGCTAACTGAAAGCGACACTGCACAGAGCTATTATTACAAGAGGGTCATAGCAGAAAGTCAGAGGACCATTTCTGTGCAGTCGTTTTTTTGGACCGCTGATGGAGAAACAGAACAGATAATAAACACATCCTTTTGGCTGAGTCATGCTCTTAATGAGTCTCACTTCTAAAAGTGGTGAAATCCCATAGGCTTACTGTAAACATTCGTTTTGATGACACGACCGAGCCAAGGCTATGGTGATCCAATGAGCAACATAGAGTATCATTAGAAAACAGAACCGTTCCGGTGCCAGCTGTCAAAACAGTGCATGACACAATCCCTCATGGCCTGGTGCACAGTTGAGTGGTTGAGAGAAGTAATGGCTTATGTCAGCTTAAACACTTATTGTGTTGAGCGGAAGACTGCAGTCAGCCTGACTTGGCAGTCTCAGATAGATCCTCTTTCATCCCTGGAAAAAGGCTGGCCAAGAATTAATTTTCTGCCCAAAGCCGACTACTGACTGAAAATGGAGGCCGCGCTGAGGAGCAGTCATGCTTGACATTTAGCATGGTAAACCATTGACCCGCCTCTTGAAAACCTCCCATCATGCAGTCTGAATGTACGAGATGCTCGCAAAACTCCATTTTAGAAGACGGCATCCTATTTCTGTTAAATCTCCTCAAGTGTGTTCAGGAGTGCTGACTCAGAGCAAAATTTCACACACATACTAGTGGTGTGATATTCATATGCAAAACTAAATGTTTTAAACTAAATCGATTAAAGTAAGACCAGCCAGACCAAACTCTGGTATGTTTCATAGGATGCATGTGATAAAAAATAATACAGACCGAATACAACAGCCTGCAGCCCCTTGCAGACAGATATTCAACAAATGAGCGCAGGTTAAAACATATAGCCTTTTATTGATAAAACTCAGGGTCACACTTTTGGTTAGGGTAGAATTCTCACTATTAATAACTAACTTTTGACTGTGACTTTTGCCTTCATAAACTCCTAATTACTGCTTATTAATAGTTAGTAAGGTAGTCAAGTTTAGGTCATGCAGAGTAAGGTATAATATGTGCTTTAAAAGTACTAACAAACAGCCAATATACTAGTAATATGCATGCTTATAAGCAACTAAATTGTTACAAAACTCATTAATTTATGAAGTTAGAAAAGGGTTTATTATATTTTGTACATTTGAATTCAAGATGTAATGTAACACAAATTTTTATCTTATTTTAAATAGTATCGAAAAAATCGATTTCGAGTTCTCCATTAGATTGATTTCGATTCTCGATTCAGTTTTGATTCTAAATTCGATTTTTGATTTTCAACTCAATGAATATAGATTTAATAAAAAACCTTATAAAAATAGTTTACAAGTGGTTAATTAAAAAAAAAGAAATTAAGAACTCTTAAACTCTTTTTTTTATTTTAGGTACACTTGGGTAGGCCTACATTAAAACAGAACCCATATTTCAAATGCATATAATGAATAGACAGGATTTTGATGCAAGATGAAAAATTGATGCTTAAAATTGGACTGAATCAACATGCCTGAATCAAACAGGAGCAGGTTATTTTATGTTTAAGATGAAACAAACATAAAATCTCATTAGCTGTAACATGGAGGCTGCAAGCCTATGAACAGGAAAATGAATACTGACTTTTGGGTGATGGATAAATAAATATGGAAAAAAATAGGGTCTAAGGTCAAACTTTTGGTTGTCAGAATAGTCACAGAGCTACTACAATTCTTTGGCATGGTGAGGTGTCAAAAGCGAAACGAACCTCATGAGAGATGAGGCTGAATCTAGTTACTTATTTATCAGTTACTGACTGACTTTTTGTTCCACTTTATATGATGCAATGCAATGCAAATAACATGTCCGTATCTATAGCATTCATAGTTCTCATAAAGGGATTTAAACCACTGTTTCTGCAATAACTGTAACAATGTGGCTTCAAATACACTCAAACACAAACATTTTTTTTAGTAATTTTTCTTGAAATCTATTGATGAAAGAAATTTGGGTAACACTTTATTTGAAGGGGTGTGCATAAGACTGACATGACACTGTCATAAACATGACATAACACCTGTCATGAACATGAAGGAGTCTTTATGAATGTTTATGACTGTTGTCATTAAGTGTCATTCGGTAAATTATGACACTTTCAATGCAAAGTTGACATTGTTTAAAATGTCTTTGTTATGACAACTTGACATTACCCAAGACAAAAATGTCTTGATTATGACAACTTGAAATTAACAAAGACGGAAATGTCTTTGTTATGACAACTTGACATTAACCGAGAAATCATAACCTGTCAACCTGTGACAACTTTGGCCGTCATGACACCATTATAACTGTGTCATGAATATTTTACTTGTCCTCAAGTAAAGTGGAACACATTGTACTAGTTATAAAGATGTCATTAAGGGTTATTACACTGCAAAATGCTTGAAGTTTGATAATTAGACCTGTTATGACATATTTGTGACAGGTTGACAGGTTATGCTTTCTTGGTTAATATTAAGTTGTCATAAAAAATACATTTCCGTCTTTGTTAATGTCAAGTTGTCATAATCAAGACATTTTGTCTTGGGTAAATGTCAAGTTGTCATAACAAAGACATTTTTTGTCTTTGTTAATGTCAAGTTGTCATAACAAAGACATTTTAAACAATGTCAACTTTGCATTAAAAGTGTCATAATTTACCGAATGACACTTAATGACAACAGTCATAAACATTCATAAAGACTCCTTCATGTTCATGACAGGTGTTATGTCATGTTTATGACAGTGTCATGTCAGTCTTATGCACACCCCTTCAAATAAAGTGTTACCCAAATTTGTTTCAACCTGTCAATTACATGAAATCACAGCAATGGCAAACCACAACGATCCAATCAATTCCCGGTGGAAAAATCAAGTCTTGCTCTACATATTTTGTTGTTTGAGATGCTGTTTCACTCATAAATGCATCACAATATGTAAGAAAATACTATTGAAACTTCTGTTTCATGCTGACACAAAAACCAAGATAAAATCCTTGATTATTCAGTTGTATTTATCGACCCTCCCAGGCTATTCACTTCATTAATACATTGAAATTGTGATTTCAATATTGCGAGAATATGTAGTCCGGATAGGAATGCACATCCCTTTACAGAGTAAAAGAGCAAACATCTGTTATATGTATTCTAGGAGCTCATAAACAAGCAGTCCATCACAGTCAAACATATTTTTTTTCCACCCTAGAAGGGTCAAGAACCTGAGCCTGGAGCATTTGATCAGCATCCTTACCTCTCCTTGTCATCCTCCACTTTGTCAAAACCAACAGTTGTAACGGCAAGACTCTTTGCTTTTCAGGCTGACTAGGTGACTGGTGAACCCAGTCTGAAGAGTCCATCTGCCGTCATAACTTTCGTTCATCTGCAGGCATTTATTCTCAGAGAGACAGTGACAGTTATGCGGGCTGATTTTTGTTCCCCGAGAACCAAATAAATCATGTCCAACCTTTGACTGGCTGGACTAGCAGAAAGGGCACAACATCACAGCAGGTCACGATTACAAGTCGAACACCCTGCTGAACTTTGTCAGTTTTGTCAGATTGGGAACCTCTGCTCCTACTTTGTCACTCCGAAATACTGTTGACATTGCTGTGACAAATTAATTTATTCTTCCAAACGTTTCTGAAACAATAGCAGACTGATATAAATAGAAAGACAATGTGTTCACTCACGCAGTGGAACGAATAAAGTCAAAGCCACAACATTTTTTTTCAGTTTTCTATGCATATGCCTGCAGATTCATTCATCACAGTTCTCCATTTAATTTATCGTGCTTTCCTATTTCCCTTGCAGCTGTTTTACAGCCACACAAAACGAATTACAATACGCTAATTTAAAATATACAGGTGAGACCAGGGATGTTTGTAACATTTTTTTTGCTTCTCACATTAAATAAATATATAAGTATATTCATCTCCTGGATAGTTTTGTTGCACTTTCATGACTGCTGCATTTGATTAGAGAGATACACAGCAGGGTCATGTGAATATGAAGTTATGTTATTATTAGTTATGTATGATTGTAATAACAAACATTAAGTTCTGCCTCAAATAAAATTACCTTTCACATTTCATTTGTCAGCTTATACAGGAAAATATACAGTTAAATAAGTTAGTAATAAGTAATGTCTTCCTTGATTATTGCTCCTTGATTGAAGAAATGCTGATTGTTAAATTTGTAAATAAATCTAGTCATGGGACTTTTCTGAAGAAAAATACTTTAGAAAGTGGGTACAAGAAGTATAATGCTGGTGGGATGGTGAATCAAAACTTAAAACAAGTAGGCTTGGAAAATCAGTTTCTTTCTGAAATTTTTCAGCTGTATTTATAACTGAGGATTTTAAAATTCTGATAGCTTTCCAAACAGCAAATGAAGCCTACGCAGGGGACTTCTAAAGGAGAACAATACTGCCAGCCATATTATGGGGTCGTTCCAAACAGAAGTGCTTAAAAAATACTTCAAAGGGTTTTTGTAGGGTTCAATTGATGGACAGTTTGCTCTCAAGATTCTTTGTACTGCAGAACCTCTCAGTCTGAACTGATAGTTATAAATGTGCTCAAAGTTTGCCAAGCGTAACGCAAATTAAACCATCTGCACCTGCAAACGTGCTCTGCTTCTGTAAACGAAGCTGTGAAATCCCTCGATTGATTCATAAAAGTCTGTTATTATGAACTTTTAAAGACTTTTAGACATCTGTTTTTGTAACTGATTATTGGTGGTATTATACTGTAAATTAGCCTGTTTTGTTTTATAATGAAGAAGCTGAAATGAGGAAAAGTGCATTAAAGAAGAATGAAGTGATGTTTTATGTATTAGTAATTGAACATACCTAAGATTTTCACTTGTCTTATTTGAATAGAAGCATTCAGAATTGAAAAAGCATGTGATTTGCATTCTAAAAGTGTTTTTGGTATAAGGCAAAATCACGTGTTCCTCCTCCTAAGTGCATAAGTAGGATGTAATGTCTAACACCTACACATTTGTTTCCCTTAAATGCATGAAAGTTTCACCAATCATAATTAAATATTCGGGTCTTTAGCGACCCGAATCTATATCTACTGTAACACGGATGGGTCTCTCTACCTATAATACAAAACTCTCCTGATATTAGAGTAACAATTACAGAAGAATAAAAATAAAGCATTATGTTGTTATCTTTCAAAACTTGAGAGGGTTCAGTTTGAGCAGATGTTTTATGCCATCATCACTGTCCTCATCAGAGCTCATTTCCCAGTACAGTCAGCATCTGGCTCAAATTCGCGATCTTAACATATTCTCAGAACTATAATTTTCAACATATTTAAAATCAATATTTTGATCGCTAACAGTTTGTTCACCAGATCCCCCATTACGTGACAGTGACACTAATATTTGATTGCCTTCAGTACGTGCTCTGCAGTAAATCACAGAGTCATTTCAAGTTTTGCTAATTATATTTCCTATTCTTTTGTTTTCTGCCTGCAGCAACTATAAGTGAATCGTCACTTCATCATTGTGTATCAGACATTGCCACCTTGTAGAATAAAGGTGAATTCCATTTATTAAGTCATCAAATATGTAATTATTGTTGTGCAGACTAAGGTCATTAGCAAACCTATAGCCTACATAAAAAAGAGAAAAAAAGAAAAGTAAAATAGGAAAACAGGCATTCTTTTATAATTTTTATTTTTTATCTTTATTTAATTATAGATTTATTTGTTTAATATTTTTTGCTTGTTATATTGTTTATAATGAACTGATCGAGAAACACTAAGAAGGCTGATGTCTGACTTTAAAAAATAAATGCGGAGGAGGGTTGTGAATGATATCCCGGGTACCTAAAGACCAGAGGTATGCATTTAAGGGTTAATCAATTTTACAGAAAAGGAAAATATCTTGCATACAGTATATGGCTTAATAGTCTATCACTCACCCACCTACATACTCCCTGGTTAGACCCTCTGTTACCATAGTAACAAAGAACATATAAACTTGCGGGACTGTATTTAGTTTGTAAGTTTATAATGAACACTGTCAATGACCCTTCAATAGAATTTCCTATATATTGAAAACTAAGCAACAAATAAAGTCCTTTTAAAAGGAAAACTATCTTACCTCAGCACAGTACTCTCATTTCAAAATCATCCATTCTTGCCACTTAAAATGAAGGGCAATAAGACACTTAACTCTCACATTTATACAGAATCTATTTGGAACTGTGAGGTTTGCAAATATAAAAGGAATAGTTATAAGAGTGCTACACTCTCTTTTTTTGTGTGTACAAATATAGGTCCCACTTTATATTAAGTGGCTTTAAGTACTATGTACTTACATTGAAATGAATAATTTGATACAATGGACATATTGGCCTCTATCTTGCACCCGGCGCAATTGACTTTGTACACCGACGCATGTCATTCCTATTTTGCACCCGCGCAAAGCGGGCTTTTCCCTCCACAGACGCACGTTGGTAAACTAGGAAATGAACTTGCGCTCCCTGGGCGGGTCGGCGCAAAAAGGAGGCGTGTTTCGGCGCAAACATTCCCTAGTGCTATTTTGCAGTTCCAGAAAACAATTCCGCCACTGACCAAAAAAAAAACCTGGTCTAAAGTCACTGGCGCGTTGCGCGTTGTTCATAATGCTATTTTAAGCGCGCATGCTTGGCCATAATGTAACGGGTGCACAACGCGCACACACTTTGATTCTCTCATCGACACAGATGCAGCAGTTTTTATTTTTGCAAACCATACATTATAACAAGGAAATATATTACCATACGAGGGAAATCAGTGTGGTGTCCATGAAGATGTGAAAAAATAGGCATAAATCTAGCTTACACATTTACCAGTGTATATTGGTAATTTTTCAGGCAAATTGACGGATCAGACCTGTTTGCCCAATAGTGGCAAGACACATATGTATATAAGGACATCTGACAAATTAGTTTGTCCGTCAAGAACTAGGAAAAAAATCTGAGACTGTGAAATCGTACTCGGTTACTAACGTAACCTCGGTTCTCTCTAGAGAGGGAACGAGTACTGCGTAATATCTTACGCTATGGGGAAACACTCTTTCCTCGAGATATTGAAGCCAAAAATTATCCTTAATTTTTTTAATCATGCAAAACGCTTTTGCAGCAGCAAGCAGACAAGGGCGAAACAGCTCGCGCGCCCATTGGCTGCCTCGCTGGAAAAGCTGCAGCCTATCGAGTGAAGGCACTGCGTGACGTAATGACGAATGAAGACGCTTCGCGCTCATTTCGTCATGTCCCGCCAGTATAGGCGTGGTCTCACCCTATAAATACCCCTCGATAGCTGTATTTCTCTGATTTTGTACACCGAAGCGGACCAGAGCATAGTTCAAGCACGGCAAGATACGCAGTACTCGTTCCCTCTCTAGAGAGAACCGAGGTTACGTTAGTAACCGAGAACGTTCTCTTACGAGAGTATCTCTCGTACTGCGTAATATCTTACGCTATGGGGACCCCATACAAAACGCCGTGCGGACAGGGATCCAACACCAGAGTCCCGGGGCAAAGCCCGGGGCACATCTAGTGCATAATCACCATAACTCACATAGAGTAGAGGAGGAGAGGCTAAAGCATCACTCCTTTATAAAGTCCCGTAGGGACACTGACCCGTAAGGGCAACATAGCCGCATTGGCGGCCAATAAGCCCGAAGTTCAGACCGCCAAAAGCTTAGCTTGTAGGGCGGGCACCTCCAGGTTATAGTACTTGATAAACGTCGACGGCGAGGCCCAGCCCGCAGCCGTACAGATATCCTGCAGGGAGACCCCGCTATACCATGCCCACGACGAGGCCACGCCTCTCGTGGAGTGCGCTTTGACACCCAATGGGCACCGTAGGCCCTTGGAAGTGTAAGCCAGCGCTATGGCATCCACTATCCATCTGGATAGGCTCTGTTTTGAGGCGGCGAGTCCCTTAGAACGGCCGCCAAACAAAACGAAAAGCTGCTCGGTCTGCCTGAACCCAGCCGAGCGGGACACATAAGCCCTTAACGCCCTGACAGGGCAAAGGAGACTCGCGTCCCTCTCCTCATCGAGAACCGGAAGGGCTGACAGGGAAATCACCTGGGCCCTAAACGGTGTATTGAGGGATTTCGGCACGTAGCCGTGCCTCGGTTTGAGTACGACCTTTGAGTCGTTAGGCCCAAACTCCAGACATGACGCGCTTACAGAAAGCGCCTGCAAGTCCCCTACACGCTTCACTGAAGCGAGAGCCAATAGAAACACCGTCTTAAGGGACAGGTGCCTCATATCCGACAGCTGGATCGGCTCGAACGGGGCGCCTTTCATGGCCTCCAAGACCGTGGAAAGGTCCCAAGCCGGGACTGAAGGGGGCCTGGGAGGATTTATTCTCCGAGCCCCTCGTAGGAAACGCACGACTAAGTCGTTTTTCCCCAGTGACTGGCCAGACACAGGTTTAGCAAACGTTGCTATGGCCGCCACGTACACTTTGAGCGTGGATGGGGTTCTTCCCTTATCCATCAGCTCCTGAAGGAAGGCAAGCACTTCCTCAACCCCGCAGTCCACGGGTGAAAAGCCACGGGCTCGACACCAAGTAGAGAACACCGACCATTTCGAGGCATAGAGCCGTCTGGTAGACGGAGCTCTAGCCTGTGCGATCGTGTTTAGCACTCCTTCTGGGAGGCTAGCGGGTACCCGTTGATGGCCCATGCGTGCAGGGACCACAGTTCCGGGTGAGGATGCCAAATCGAGCCCTCTGCCTGAGAGAGGAGATCTCTCCTCAACAGTACAGGCCACGGGGCAGTGCTGGTCATCCGCATCAGGACCGGAAACCAAGCCTGGTTCGTCCAGAGCGGAGCCACAAGCAGCACTGGGCATCCATTTTCCCTGATCCGCTCCAACACCTGTGGCAGGAGCGAGACCGGGGGAAAAGCGTACAGGGGACCGCTGGGCCAAGTATGGGCCAGCGCGTCCCTGCGCTTCGAGAAGAATACTGGGCAGTGAGCGTTCTCGCGGGACGCGAACAGGTCCACCTGCGCTCTGCCAAACGTTTCCCACAGGAGCTGGACCGTCTGCGGGTGCAGCGACCATTCTCCTGTCAGGACGTTGTCTCTGGACAGCATGTCTGGACCCGTATTCAGGTGCCCAGGCACGTGCGCCGCTTTCAAAGAAAGGAGGTTGCGCTGGGCCCAGACCAAGAGGGGTTCCGTCAGCCTGCAAAGGCGTGCGGACCTGAGGCCGCCCTGGCGATTTATGTACGCCACCACTGACTTGTTGTCCGATCGGACCAAGACGTGGTGGCCCCTCACCAGGGGACAGAAGCGCCGCAGCGCTTTGTCGACTGCTATCAATTCCAAGCAGTTTATGTGAAGGAGCTTCTCCCGCTCTGACCATAGGCCAGCCAACGGTCTGCCCTCGAGCAGCGCTCCCCACCCCGTGGTGGAGGCGTCCGTAGACACCACTTTCACCCTTGAGGCGGTCCCCAGACTCACACCAGACTGATACCAGCTGGTTACTTTCCAGGGTTCCAGAGCCGAAACGCACCTTTGGTCGACCCTGAGGCGACACCTGCCCGTGGACCATGCCCGGGGCGGGACCCGTGCTTTCAGCCACCACTGCAGCGGGCGCATGCGAAGCAGGCCCAGCTGGAGTGCATGGGATGCTGAGGCCATCAGGCCCAGCAATTTCTGAAACCGTCTGAGCGGGACTATGGAGCCGTGGCGGAAGGATTCCGCGACGCGCTGAATACTTAGTACGCGCTCCGGTGACAGGCGTGCCGTCATGGAAAGCGAGTCTAACACTGTTCCCAGGAAAGAAATTCTCTGGCTGGGACACAGCAGGCTCTTTTCCCAGTTGACCGTCAGGCCCAGTGTCTCGAGATGCTCGAGCATTGTGGCCCTGTGTTCTATGAGCTCTGACCGTGATCGAGCTAGAATCAGCCAATCGTCCAAGTAGTTCATAACTCGCATGCCCTGAAGTCTCAGGGGCGCGAGAGCCGCGTCCATGCACTTCGTAAATGTACGGGGTGCCAAAGACAGGCCGAACGGCAGGACTGTGTATTGATAAGCCTGGCCCTCGAACGCGAATCTCAAGAATCGCCTGTGATGGGACGCTATTTGTATTTGGAAATACGCGTCTTTCAGATCTATCGACATAAACCAGTCCCCTTGGCGCACTTGCGCGAGGATTTTCCTGGTCGTAAGCATCCTGAACTGGCGCTTCACAAGCGCTTTGTTCAGCTGTCTCAGATCTAGAATGGGTCTGAAGCCCCCATCTTTTTTCGGTACCAGAAAATATCTGCTGTATAAGCCCCCTTCGCTCTGAGCCTGAGAAAGGGGCTCTATGGCCCCTTTGCTCAGTAGTTTCGCTATCTCGGCTCGAAGTAGATGAGATGCTTCGTTTTTCACACCGAAGTCTCGACGGGCGCCGTACAACGGCGTGGACGTCGTGCGAATTGTAGCGAGTAGCCTCTCTTTATAGTGTTCAGCACCCAGTCTGATACCCCGGGTAGCTTCGACCACGCTTCTGCGCGAGTAGCTAGGGGTAGGATGCAGACCGGGCTCTGGCCGTGACCTGGCAACGGCTCGAGAGCCCCGGTACCCTGGGAACACGACGCCGTGTTTACAGCGTTCGAGGCGGGGGGCGCGCTGGGCACAGCGGGCAGTCTGGCCGCGCTCATAATCTCTATGGCGGGACGCATAACGAGAGTGAGCGGGGCGAATCCCGTGGGATTCGGCGTGCTTGCGGGAGGATGTGGGCGCAAACCTACGGGCACATCTACAGCACTGTGCACGCTTTCGGCCGGAGCCGATAGATTGTGTGTTGGTTTCGTTTTTACAGAAACCAAGGGACACGGGGCATGCAGCGTGAGCGGGCATTGTATGGGCGCAATCGCTACATTGTTTGCACAATCGACCTGAGTCAGATTTATGTGTGCTCGCCTCGCACCGTGGCGGGCTGTGTCTGGGTGTGGGAATGGGCACTGGGGCGTGGGCATTCTTACAACACTCATAACACCATCGGCCGTGGCCGGCATACCAGAAAATACACTCTTTATTGGATTTATCTGGGTAGCCATAAAAACGGCTTTTTTGTGCAGGCAAGCGGGCTGAGACACCGGCTGCTTCACTGCTAAATACACTGGCACAGTCACATCGCAAGGAACTGAACGAGCGAATCTTTTCGGTGGGGAGCCGGCCGCAGCGGGATCCGAACACCGTCGCTTTCTTAGAGTGGCTAGGAAAGCTTCGAGGCCTCGGGCTTGAGCTCAATCTTCGGCCGGGGCCCGCGCTGAGCGGGGCGGCGTCCAGCAGAGCGAGAGCGCGGTCTCTGATCCCGGGCCTGGCGGCGCTGTGTAGCGGCGACTGCGGGCGATGCAGGCCGAGGCTGCGAGCTGCGAGCAGACGGCTGCTTAGAGCGACCTGCAGCGGAGCTCGAGCGCTTCGGAAGGAAGTGCTTCATGGCCTGCGAAGTCTTCTGCTCCTCCGAGAATCTGTCCGCGAAATTCTTGACGGCAGATCCGAAGAGGCCCGCAGGGGAAATGGGCGCGTCGAGGAATACAGAGCGCTCAGCTTCCGTCATCTCAGACAGCGTCAACCACAGATGTCTCTCGGCAACGGTGAGAGAGGCCATATTCCGCCCCATGGCCTGAGCAGCGGCTTTAGCGGCGCGTAGAGCAAGGTCCATAGCGCCTCGTAAATCCGCCACATTGACAGCACCCGGGCCTTCCTCGTCCAATTTAAGGAGAAGGTCGGCCTGGTAAATCTGCAAGATCGCCATAGTATGCAGCGCTGAGACCGCCTGTCCAGCGGCTGTGTAAGCACGCCCGTGCAGCGATGAAGTCACCCGGCAGGCTTTAGAGGGAAGCGTCGTCTGCGCGCGCCGTCCCGCAGAGGGCGGGCAGAGATGCGACGCGACCGCCGCCTCCACAGGAGGAATGGAGAGATATCCTTTATCTCCCGCGCCGGTGACAGAAGAAAAGGCCGCAGAGGTGGAAGTGCGCAGTCTGGCGGAGAACGGGGCGGTCCATGACTTGGCGACTTCGTCGTGGAGCTCAGGGAGGAAGGGGGCGGCCCTAGACTTAGACGGGGCTTCGTCCTTCTTGAGAAAACGCCCGTCGAGTCTGTTGTGCGGCGGCAAGGCAGGCGCCTCCCACTCGAGGCCGATGCTCTCCACGGCCTGGGTGAGCAGACGCATCAGCTCAGCCTCAATGCCGGGTCTCTTCCCAGAGGGTTGGCTAGACACGTCAGCGGGGGGGAGGTCCACAGAGCTCGCCCAATCCTCGCTATCGGAAGCCACAAGAGAGCATACCTCAGCAGGCTCGTCCAGCTCGGGAGCGGAAGCGGCGGCAGACGGCGGGCGCTGTCCGTCCGGGAGCGACTCAAGTGAAGCCGGCGAAGCAGGCGGGCGAACCGGCGAGCTTTGGCGGGCTGGAGAAGGCTCGGGAGCGCGCTGGGCGCGACGCTTCTTACGGCGCGGCACAGAAGGCTGGGACGCGGGCTCAGAGAACGACGCCAGGCGAGTCCGCAGAGTCACCATAGGCAGAAGTTCGCAGTGTGGGCATCCACCATCCGCGAGCGCGATAGCCGCGTGCTCATGACCCAGGCAGGACACACAGATGACGTGACGGTCCTCATCACTGAGCTGGGAGCGGCACGAGCCACAGAAAGGCATCTTTAAAAAGACGCAGCTCTTTTAGAACAGATAATGGGTGTTGCGTCACGTAAGCAAACACACACACACTTAGCAGAGTAAAAAGGATATAGTACGCCGGAAAGCGCAGCAGGTACGGCAGTTGAAGGCGGCTGGGCCAGCGACTTCAGAAGATGGCACGTCCCGCTGAGAAGGCTACAAGTCAACGGCGCGGCTTCTCACTCTGGATCCCGCGATGCGTGAGCTTCGCGTGAAGAATGAAAAATCAGAGAAATACAGCTATCGAGGGGTATTTATAGGGCGAGACCACGCCTATACTGGCGGGACATGACGAAATGAGCGCGAAGCGTCCTCATTCGTCATTACGTCACGCAGTGCCTCACTCGATAGGCTGCAGCTTTTCCAGCGAGGCAGCCAATGGGCGCGCGAGCTGTTTCGCCCTTGTCTGCTTGCTGCTGCAAAAGCGTTTTGCATGATTAAAAAAAATTAAGGGTAATTTTTGGCTTCAATATCTCGAGGAAAGAGTGTTTCCCCCATAGCGTAAGATATTACGCAGTACGAGAGATACTCTCGTAAGAGAACCACAGACATGGCAACACTGATCGGCAACTGCAATACGTTTTAAATATAAACAGGAGATTAACATGCTGCAATGGCATCAGCATTGAAAACCTTGATGTTAAAAGTAAAATTAGCTTTAAGTTTTCCATATAGACCGTAAAGCTTTGCCCTGAATATCATCTTGCTATTTATCATATCAGATACTACTATACATAAAAAATGAAAGATGACTCAAAGTAAGGTACCACATTAATTAAAAAAGTGGTATATTGTCAAAGGCTATTGTCCATTTGCAGATGCAAGTTTGTCTACCCAATTATGAGTTTGATGTAATGACACTAGGACTGTGAAAAGGCTTATGCAACTACATAACATTTGCACAAACCCTCTGCTGCAAGGTTTACACAACAATTCATTTATGCCATTGTTAGTTTGGTCATATATATTTCCCAAACAGTGCTATTAATGCCTCTGCCTGCCATCTGCTCATCACAATTCCCACATTCCGGCTACTTCATTACGCTTGGACTGAGATTAGCAAGTGACACCATACTGTTCTGCCATGAATAAAACATCAATAACATTCTTGTCCAATAGATTTCCCATGTTCATCTGTGCGGAAATGGAGATCACCTCATTTCTCTACAAGAGAGTACAGTATGCGTCGCCCTGTACCGCGGCTCAATATTATCACTTCCTTTGAAAAACTGCAGTCCTTTGAGACGATGTGTAGGGTTACCCTCACTGTGCTGGAGCTCTGAATAATTCAGTCAGGCCAGGAGGACACCTGCTGTCCCATCAGCACAGCTGGGGCCCTGACTGCTCTCCACAGCTGCCCAGACACATGTCTGCACTAATTGCAGTTTGGGGCAAGAAAGTGGTTTATTCTCCACAAAGCTCAAGGAAAAAGGATCGACAGGCAGAGAGAAAGATGAAGTGAGGCAGTAAGAGGCATTCTACATCTTCGAATAATCTCTGCGGGCCGATTCCCACTGCTCTTCTGAAGAGAGGGACTTGCTTTGTATTGATCTGAGCGGCTGAATCAATTAATCAGGTCCTCATCTTCTGAACCGACGCAGCTCAGAGAGCAGGAGAACCCATAGGCCATGTATGATTTATTTGTGCTTGGAAAAAGAATGAAAGCAAAAACATGCATGACCTTGACTTGGATCTTCTCTGTCTCGCAGATCCAAATGGAAATTTGTATCGTGTTAAGTCAGAAGAAACAAGCTCTCAGGAGAACGTTTGACGTTACTATCACGCATTGACGTTCCAAAGGCGTTTAAAAAAACTTTTGTTTGAATGAGTTATTAAAATGGACAAAAGACCCTGGGTTTTTTTTCCATAAGCAAAATATTTTGTTTTATTCTTCAGCTTTTAAGAAATCACAGCATTGTTCATAGAATTTATCTTTGTGCTTGTGAAACTATGCAGATGTATGAATATTTTTATGTTTAACAGATCTGAGGAGTTGTCATGGAAGGAAGTTCTCAAGTGATTATTTTGGACTGTTCTAGTATGCTGGACTAGGTGGAGAGCTCTTTATTTCTGATGAGTTGTCAGGATACTTCTGATTTTTATCATGGCAGTGTGACAACTGCTCCTTAATGTACCACCCTTCAGTCTAAGATATGCACCCATCCAGCATTACTGAGAGAGAGAGAGAAGTTCTACTTTAAACTGACTTTTTCACTGTCAAAATGCTACACAGAGTATGACATACATACTGTACTAGTGAATATTTATGCCATAGCATTCTCGAATGGGGATGTATGGAGAATGCATAAATGCAATCTCCATCTGCCGCAATGACAAAATAACTGTATCTGTATTCAGATGGAACCAAATATGGATAAGGCTTAAACCAGAAGTGCATCAAAAGTAAATTTAAAGATGTTTTAGTTTCCAAAAAGCAAATATGTCTAAAATGTAAAAATGTTTATAATACTTTTATGTTATTAAATGTTATTTATTAC
Organism: Chrosomus eos; assembly: GCA_036326025.1. Classification (NCBI taxonomy): domain Eukaryota; kingdom Metazoa; phylum Chordata; class Actinopteri; order Cypriniformes; family Leuciscidae; genus Chrosomus; species Chrosomus eos. Next base: position 27,744,976 of record CM070828.1, read on the forward strand.
AACATTTAGGCAAAGCAAGTGTATTTATATAGCACATGTCAATGGTAATTCAAAGTGCTTTACTTAAATTGGATCATTATCTTAACAAATGCAAAAAAAGAGAGGAATTTTCATACATAAAGTTCACACTTCAGACATATGGGTATCAAAGGCTCACTACTGCATTTTAGTTTTTAATATGTTCATTAGAAATATCACTTTATCATTGTGCTTAACAATTTAACTCGATAGACAACTTTATTTGTTTTGAAGTCATTATTCGTGCCTTTCAGCTTGAGGCACATTTAGTTAGTTTCTTTGCAATTAGGTAGATCACATTGTTAAACATCTAGACATATGGCGGCAGGCCGGGTGCTCCTGGTTGGTTTGTGTCTGAAGTTTCTAGTTAGCATGTTTTATGTTCCCCCATTTCCCTGTTCAGCTCAGTCGGGCCTTCGGTCCTGTGGCCTGCAGGTGTGTCTTGTACCAGCCGCAGAGCAGATGTGATTAAAAGGTCTGTGCACATCGGCACCGCGGCGCTACATGTAAGAAAGCACCTGACCCTTCCATCCTCTCCTGTTCATGTGACCCAGTTCTAACCTCATTTATGTTGGATCCCTATCCATTTCCTCTTTGCCAGGGCAATTGGGATAGTCATTAAGCTGCATTCATCAAATAATTGCACATAACTTGGGTGGCGTGGTGCTGGTGAGCTATAAAATGATTTTTATTTTTAATTAAGGCTCTGTTAGTGGGTGGTTTTTGGTTTGGTTTCCTGTTACACCAGATGACTGAATATAAAGTGTCTGCCAATGACGTCGCCAACAAATTGACATGGGAAATCAAAGCAAATCCCAGAGGACCCTTCTATTTCTGAAAACAGGCAAGTTGATGTTCATCTAAACGCCAGCCAACACCAAAACATGCAATTTATATATTAACCAGGGACGATATACTGCCTCATAAGACTGCGAGGAGAATTAAGGCCTCTCCAAGCGGATAGTGACATATCGAGAGTTTGAGGCGCAGGTCTAGCCCAGACTAATGAGGAGTGATTTGGGGGTTAGCCTGAGATATAATTACTGCATCCACCTCTGCTGCTCAATGAGCCTTGGTCCTCTCGGGAACGGCCCATTTCCAGTCGGTAATAGGGAGCGAGGCTGGGGTTGGCTGATCAAATTGTCTGCTCAATGGCAGATTTTTGCTTTCCTGATTGTCCCAAAAGACTCAAAGAGCTTGACCCGTGGATGTGTTTTCTCACGATGTCACCAAATTTAAAAGCCAAAGCTCTCCCCAGGCATGCTGTTTGTGCCCCAGTCTTCTTCCCTACAATGTTTGATTTATGTGAAGCCGTTCAAAGACGAGTCCGTAATGAAGTTCTTGTACGCACAAAAAATGTGGACTCTAAAGAGTAGGTATAAAAAAGCATACATACATAACTGGTCCGTCATTGCCTCAGCATGTAACTTGACTAATGTGTTGTGGAAAGAACAAGGGATAACCCAGTTTACCGTGAAACCCACCATCTGGAAGTGTGTCCCTGGTGTTTGTCTCTAACACGGGGGACAGGCGTTTGAATATGTAGGTGCTTTCTGCACTTGACCTGATCCTTGCATGAGAGATGTGCACGTGTTTCAGAGAGAACAAAACAAGAGCGAAAAAAGCTGGTCAAAATTTCATGAGGACTGTTTTGTGTAACATGTCATTTTGTGCTAAAATGCTGAATGAGTTTCTTACCGGAGGCTTTCATCTACATTTTAAGTTCTTAAATGGACAGTTCATGCTAAAATGAAATTTCTGTAATTTACTTATGCTCAAGTTGTTCCAAAACTGTATGAGTTTCTTTCTTTGCTGAACACAAAAGAAGATATTTTTAAGAATATCAAGAAACAGTTGATGGACCCCATTGACTTCCATATGGGAAAAATAAATAGTATGGACGTCAATGGGGACAAGAAACTGTTTACCAATATTCTTCAATATATCTTCTTTTGTGTTCAGCAAAGAAAGAAACTCATACAGGTTTGGAACAACTTGAGGGCGAGTAAATGACAGAATTTAGCTTTTTGGGTGAACTATTCCTTTAAATGGGACCAAACTCACTGCTTGTCAAGTAATTAAAGGCTATCTGTGAAATGACCAGGCATTCTGAGAAAGCTTGTCACAGGACAAACTGTAGTATCAGATGGTTTACATTGTTAGATTTAAGATCTTGAACTGATAAATTTCCACTATTGTCCCTGCTTTCACTGGGTACAGCACACTCCAATTCTCCCATCGACCTTTGTGAGTTGTCATGACAACATGAGCGGAAGACCTCTGCTTCCATGTCATTGCCTGCAGATCCCCTTGGAATGAAGCACAGCACCAAGGTCCACTGGGTTCTGCTATTACAATACAATTTATTCATCTGCGGACCTGAAAACCAAGGTGGTTTGTCTCTCTTTTGAATAGATTTTGGAGAATTGTGTTCTTGACATTAGTGCTCATTCTAATAAAAAAAAAGTTTTTCCTTGTGCCACAGTACAAAGGGCCATATGTTCAGTGAGTTTAAAACAATATCCTTCATAAGTTAAAATGCATATTGACATTTTTATGAAATTGGCAAATGGGTCAGTGGCATGGCACTCATTTTTTGCCCCATCTATTAAAAAAAAAAGAAAAAAATGTAAAGTGTCGTTCATAGTGGCTTCAATATAGATCTTCTTTCAGTGTGATATAACCAAACATTACAAGAATGAAGTTGAAACTCGAGTAGTTTATATAATATGTAAAATGTATAAAGCACAGCTTCTCAGCTTATTAATATTTGGAAGTTATGTGGCCCAACAAACATTTAGAAACATGCAGATCAAACAAACAGACAAACATATACATAAATATCATGGGCAAACTTATATGACATTGACCCAAAAACAAAAGTCAAACTGTATATCTTTCTACTCAGAAAGATTTGTGGTTTCTCAAGTACATTTCCTCTGCACTGCAGAAAATAGCAATAACTTTGAAATGATTAAAAATACAAATGACTTATAAATGTCAATGTGTCTCTGTCGACACGGTTTTCTCGCTGAGCACCAGCAATTATCTGTAACTGTGTAGTTAATTTAAAAATTTGAGAATTGAGAATGAATCGTTGTATGGTTTAAATGTCTGCTGTCAATTTTCATTTTCATAATTTGCTGTCGCTCCAGTCACGAAACAGGAAAAGGTCATTTGAAATATATTGGAAAAAGATGAAAAGGCTCCGCTCGCATCACGTTTGATATCCTTTCTATTTGCACAACACAGCCGAAGATGCCGGTAGCAGTGTGGCGTCTTTGTCTATGGATTACGCTGAGCCCGAAGGTGACACGTAAAGGTGACATAAGGGAGAGAATCTTCATCCTGTGCGGATGGCCGTAGCGCCCCGTTGGCTGAGATGAGTATCAGCTGAAAATCTCTACGGTCGAGGAAAGAGAGTGCTCAGAAGCAGCCGTCGCCTAACATTCATCATCCACCACATTCAGTCCGGAAGAAATATGCCTTTGGAGCTGCCATCTTTCATGGGAGTCACCGTGTGAAGCCACCATTTGTTTTGTGGACATAAAGTTCCTTTAATTCTGCTGAAAGAGTCACAGAGCTGGGAGGCCTGTGGATAAGTACTTCAGCCAGCAGGGTGATTTGGCCATTGGCGTATGTCATAAACCACAAAGTTTACAAGCAACATATGCTGCAGAAACTAATCTCTGGTTCATCAGGTATTCAGGGGTTCATGCTTAAATTAAAACAAACATTGATCTCGTAAGAGGGGGGTAACTCGTTCAACCAGATTTGGAATGTACAGGCATGATAAATGGCTCTGAGACCAAAGATTTGCAGTGGAGCTTCTTCATTTAGGTGCACATATCTTTCAGCAGCCTATAAGGACATTCATTTTAAAGACTGCAATTAAAAAGTCAGCTAATTTAAAACATTTGATACATTTCTTGAACTATACTAACCAAAACACACACTGAAAAACACGGTCCAAACCATTATAGAACTACATTTGTTTGTCCTTTAGACTTGAATCTTTTTTCCCTCCAGTATTTGGAGAAAGGTTCTGCTCTTGTATCAGAGCACTTAAGGCATGTGTGGACATGTGAGGACACGAGCCAGAGAGACAATGAGAGGCTTGGCTGCCTCTACATGGCCTGCTGGAATATTGACAACTCTGAGATAGATTGGTATAATGGTGAAATGATTGATTGGCACCTTGTGGAGGGAAACATGTGCATGTGTTGGAAAGAGAGAGAGAGAGGAGAGAAAGACATATAAAGTGAGATATAAAGCTGAACCTGAAGATGAAATTTCTGCACCATTAGCTTTACCAAACTAAACTGAAAACATGATAGATGTTTTCAGTCTGGTTTTCCAAACAGTCCCCTTCCATTTATTGTTCAGTCAACAGATAGTCCCGCCCGCCACCCACCAATGGCAAATATAATCAACTATATCAATGTAAAGTCTGATGTATACCGTCTGAGTATAAAAAGCCATAATACAGCAGGTCCTCTTTAATAAAGTCTTGTTTTTTGGGGGGTCTACTAGAATAGGTTTTCATGCATGAATGTTCATCTTTTTTCACATAATTTTACATTGTTGCAGCACCTCTCTTCCCAGTCTGTAAGTAACTCTGTTTATCTCCTGTCTCTATGAAGCCCCTCCTTCCAAAAAATGCAATGGCTTTGTTTGGTTGGCTGGATCAGTGTGTTGTGATTGGTCAAGCGTTTTGAGCGAAATGTCACGCCCTTTACCTTGTTATCCGGGGTTGAATAAAGAGCATCTCTTCAACATGGTGACAACACACTACTAACGCAACTCAACCAGCCCCTGCTCCCTTTATTTTGAGTATTCCTTGGCAGGAATTATTTAAATGAGAAATATTGTGATGGGTACGTTTCAAGAAGAAAATACAATCGAGAATACAATTGAGGCGTTTCAGGGAGTTCAGAAACAATGCTTACTGATATAAAGAGTAGCCTAACTCCCTTTTGGAGTAGATTTGTGCTTTGCTAACTTTGCAGACCTTTTTCATGCTCAAACAGCAATATTACACCTTAAAGAAAATAGCATAATGCATAATATGCCTTCTTTAAACATTATAATTAATCTGCAATAGGACTGGTTAAATGTAACTGAAATTATTATTCAGCCATATTCTGTCATAACTGCCAGGGAAGCAAAAAAATAAGTAGCATAGCCTATATCTGATGAGAGAGATATAGGTATAGAATACGATGAAGGCTGCATCTTTGATTTATGTTTATATTGCTTTATGGCAAATGTTGAAGCATCCGATCAAATTTAAATCACAATCACACAAACTTATTTACGCACAATAAAAGCAAAATGTTCTTTACTATCCTGCATAGGCACTGTGTAGTACTTTAATGCATCATCAGTTTGACCGCACTGTGACCCGAGGTACTTCAAACTTTTTCTGATTGGTTATTTGATTGCTTTAGATTGGATGGGCAGCAGGATAGTCCTCAAATACACCACATTAGCATTCAATAATCTATTCATGCCTGTGACAAAATGGTGAACTGACAAAATTTCAATCACTGTGGTTGTCAGATTACCTGTAAAGGTCAGGGGTGGCAGTGACACCATAGAACTGATGAATATATATTCATATAATGCATGTAAAATGACTTGGTAAGAGTATGAGGGAAAGCTCCGATATACCTTCAAAAAAGTTCATCTTTATCTTTGAAGCAGATCATTAATTTTTGTTCTTTATGTGAAGTGTATCGGCAGGCTGAAAAGTTAATAGTAAATCTAAAGCAAGACTACCAAGCCATTTGATACAAAGAGATATAAATATACTCAGCAAACCAAAAGGAAACATTTACTGGAACAGAGGTAAGTTTCCAAAAGTTGACAGTTTATATCTTACTCCTCTTGGGACCTCGTTCTCTTGAAGGGAATGTTTTACAGGCATTACAACCAAGCATGCATCTCCTGGGATTCCTGCACAGGCAAATATCACTTTGCCTCATCCACATTTTTTCAATGCATAAAGAGATGGAAATATGCACAATGCCCTGATTTCCAAATGCACTAGCGAGTGGTCGTACGTTACAACTGAGAACAGAATGTTTGAAATAAGTAGGCCTCAAACAAAACAAGCGGGTGTTGTCTGAACTAAACTACTGTTCTTAAGAAAATACAACAACAAAAATTATAGCAATTAAAAAAGCCTTGACATGTCTGTCTTCGTTGGGATTGTTCTGGTTTTATAGAGAATTCAATATGTCAAACTCATATTCAACAGACACTCATAATGGCTAGCTATGTTTGGACCTCCCTTGACCTTAAGTTAAATGGACTTCTTTGTACGCTCTGAAGACACAGCTTTCATGTTTTCCAGATTTTCATTAGAAAAAAAATAAGGCAGAACTGCTATTACTCTAACCCTTGAGGAAATAACTCATGCACTCAAGTGTGGCTGTGTCAGAACAAATCTGACACCTTTTTTTTTCTTTTGCAACATCTCTATATAAAAATGTGTTCAGATAAAAAGATTATCCTTTTAAAATTTATATTTATTCTTTTACATTTTCTTGAAGTCTTTAAAACTGTTAATACTGTATAGCTAGAATTATGATGATCTTTTTTACACACATACAGTATGCATATTTTAGTCTACGATATTATTTACGCTGTGAATTTTGTAGGTAAGACTCCTATTAATTAGTACTTTACACTGCTTCTCCTAGCAGTTTATATCTTCTGTGTCTACTGCAAAAGAGTGTTCTGTGAATTTGTGTGTTTGCAGTCACCTCCTGGATCACAGTGTAGCCAGATATGTGTTGTAACTGTGTCTGCTGGCTGTCCTCCTCATCAGCTTCACCTTCCCCTGAAAAACTGCCCTTACATCTGCTAATTACGCACATAAAAAGACTGCACTGAAAACGAACTCATGCAACGTCCAACTCCTCTAACACTTGCACCTGCTGGTGTGTAAAAAACAATTCTACTTTATCCACATATTCAACATTTTAAAGAAATTTGTCAGTAATTTTGTGACTTTTTCTTTTTCTCTTCTAGATGTAGTTAACTCAAATTATGAACCGTGACCCCAAAACCGAGATACATATAGAACTATGGCTTGTACCCCTAAAGGTAAAAAAAAATCTCTCTCTCTATATATATATATATATACTGTACATTTCTTTTAATAAATCTTACTGACCCGACATTTTGAACAGTAAGACCCTTCTACCATTTTGCTACGATTCAAGGTGTGTACTGTATACTGTATCTTTGTTGTCGAAACCTTAGAAAACTCCCAAAATGTTAAAAATGTACTGTACGTGTTTTTACCTGTGTTGCGTTGAGCTGTTTTGTGATAAATGCACTGAGCTGATTCTAAAATTGATCAATGAAATGTTGAAATGGTTTTTATATGAGTGGCAGTGACAGCGATCAGCGACTGAGGATGATGTTTCTTTGTATCTCAAGTTTGTCTGTTTAATTGATTCTGAGTGACACATTTGCTTTAAAGAGGCAATTGCCTTTTTATACTAGTAATGTTGGTAATGAAGAATCGTAGCAGCATCATTCAGCATTGGCAAGTAATTGATTACTTCATTCTAACCTGAATTTTGGGATTCTCATTACACAAAAAGAAAAATTAAATGAGACAAGCTGTCAGATATTTTATTTGACTGTCAACCCTTCCCTGTGGTCCTAATCTCATACAGCCCTCTACCAATTACTCAACATCGAGGAAAAGTTCAAATGTTGAAAATGATGGTGGCGTCTTAGACTTTGGAGGTCTAGGACTGACTGAACTGTTCAACATTTCATTTTCGCTGCCTATATTCATCAGCCTGTTTATTCATCAGAGTTCATTTGCCCCCTGTTTTTACGTGTCATACCGTTTCGTTCAGCTATAGATTCATTGACCTGAAGAGGGTATCTTAGATATGTAAACACATATGCCGTTTGTGTACATAAATCAAGCCACTGTAGGAAGAACAATCACCATGTGCAAAGGAAACATATTCAATACCCTCGCTCTGCTTAAAAGCTCATCCAGACGTCTCATTCGTCTTTGAAACAACAGAACTCTCTCAAATACTGTTGCTCGTTCCAGTTGGATAATTGATATATTTTGGCTTCCTTTACTAGGTATAAAAAGTCAACATCCACAAGCTGACAGAACAGTTCTGATGAGAGAAAATCTATATGTTTTTTTGCCGCTAGGGGTCGCTTATTCAAAACAAAGGCGTAGCTTGATGACGCATGATTTCGGCTTGAGAGCAGTGGAGCTTTTATTATGCCTATAAAATACAGATGTGTATTTTCTTCCGGTCATATGTGTGAGGTAACAGTTTAGATACATTTGAGTGTGTTGAAAGTTATAATGCTACTTTGAGTTTGTTAAATACTGCAGTAATCTGGATCGATATTATGGCGCTTTTCCACTGCATGGTACGGCACGGTACGGTTCGACTCGGCACGGAACGGTTCGGCTCGCTTCGCTTTTCCACTGCGTGGTACGACTCGACTCGTTACGGTACAGCACGGTTCGGTTCGCTTTAGCTCGGTTGCTTTTCCACTACAGTTAGTACCCCTTCAAAGTGGGTTGGACTGATCGTTATTTGCGCCGCCTCTACTGCGGCGCACTCTAGTTTTTTTAATTTGTCCCTACACTGTTTGTAGGTCCGATGATAGCCGCGTGCGGCTAAGAGCTGAGCTACTTCTTGGAACACTTTTTCATTCCGTTTTGCCCCATCCAGCTCTCGCTGGATCCGCTCCTCGGCAACCAATGAGAGGAACGTCTGCACCTCGTCCACTGACCACGATTCAGCCATTTCTTTTTTAAAGTTTTGATCTCTTTTTTTCAAGGAAGTAAAAAACAGGTGCTACCGCGTTGGCTGTTGTCTACTGGTTATTTAAATCTAGCGGGTTTAGTGTCTCGTGTCGCAAATCCAATGACGCTCTTAGTGACGATTCTGTTTGACCAATCAGTGATCTGCAGTGTTTTTACGTCACATTTTAGTACCGGTACCATACGATTGGAACCTCAACAGACCAGGTACCATTTAAAGCGAGCCGTACCGTACCGTACCATGCAGTGGAAAAGCACCACAAGTGAGCCGTACCGAACCGAACCGTACCGTACCTTACCGTACCATGCAGTGGAAAAGCGTCAAAGCGGGCCGTACCAAACCGAACCGTAACGTACCATGCAGTGGAAAAGCGCCATTAGGTATGGTAAAACATTGTACTCGCTGTAAATCAAGAAAACGAGAGTTTTCTAACTGTGTTGTGCTATATAACAACGATTAGTTTTCTGTCGATGAATATATCCAATTACTCAACAGTATCCAGTTGCTCACCTGTCTAATGAAACTCATAATATTAAAGCGTCTTTCGTATTTCCATGGTTTCTACAGAATATGGAAATCGAGGGTAACGCGGGCAGTGTTGGGCAGTAACGCGTTACTGTAACACAGTTACTTTTGACAGTAACTAATACTGTAACGCATTACTTTTAAAAATAGATTAACTCCGTTACCGTTACCGTTACCATATGGTGCGTTGTCCGTTACTTTTTAAAATTAATTTGCTAGTTCCTGGAGCGGCTGAGAAGTGTGCGCTGTCATTACACAGTACGAGAGCACTGAAGAGACTACTAGCATTATTTACAGAGCGAGAGGACACACAAACTATCACTGGCTGAGTTGTTTACGTTAACACGTGAGGCAGCGCAAGCACGGAGATTACAAGCTGCACGGAGAACGCCGACACTTCAGATGCCCATTTAAAACACAGACAGTGAAACGGTATGAATACAGAACACTAAAGTACACATTGCCATATAATTATAAAGTAATTAATTTTTTTAATAAAAACTAGATGCTGCATCAGCAGAGAAAGAACAGAAGCTTGCCATCGAGTCTGGGAGGAATAACATTAGTAACTGCTAACTTACCTCAAGCGATTAAAGCAATGTGACAAAAACACACCCAGACCTGACCCAAATGTTGTATGTCGCAATTGTTACCATCCAGTTTATATCCAGCTGGTCACTTTTATGCATTCATTAGCTGGCGAAGTTGTATTTTTAAAGCTAGTGACGTGATTGCTTTCTCAACATTGATATGTTCATGGAGCTGACATCAAGTGTTCTAATCATCAAGTGTTCTAAAATTTAAGCAAATAAAGTGAAAGACTGTACATGTAATATAGGTCTACATTTATATAATTTAATGCTCTGGCCTTTGCAGATATTTAAATATATGGCCATCTTCTTTAAGCTTGAATCATATAAACTTGTAATACTTTACAATTAGACTACAATTTTAGCATTAAATATGGTTAATAAATGTTGTAGAAGTATCATTCATTGTTAGTTTTTTTATTTCAAAATGTTATACATTTTAAATTGAGTTTAAATTGTATTGTACCTGTTATTACTGTAGTTAATGTACTTTGAACTAACAAGAATGATCAAATTGTATTGCTCAAATGTTCATACATGCAGTAAAAACGTATATATACTGTCAGCTGCATGAACATATCAATGTTGAGAAAGCAATCACGTCACTAGCTTTAAAAATGCTTGTTTTGTTATTTATTTCAGAAATCCTTGTGATATATTCAGTTTGTGCTGGTCTGACTTAAATAGAATAGTGTTTAAAACTTTCTGTTTAAGTCAGTTTTGTGTTTGTATAGACCATAATGCATAAAGGGGCATTAATGGGAACATTAAAGAACTTTCTTTAAAAAAGTAACTAAAAAGTTACTTTAAACAGTAACGCATTACTTTTTGGTGTAAGTAATCAACAAAGTAATTGAGTTACTTTTTGAATGAAGTAACTAGTAACTGTAACTAGTTACTATTTCTTAGTAACTAGCACAACACTGAACGCGGGTTTGATGTCACAGTTATTGCATCAGTAATTTATTCGTTGTTATAGATATTGATTTATATTGATTAATTATAAATATAAAACTAGAATTATTATGTTTTCTTTAATGTAGTTCATTTGAAAATATTGTAAAGGTTTACATCAACATTTCCCGAGCAGCAAGGCAAGAGACAAGGAAGAAAGGAAAGCTGGGAACAGCCGTGCTACGCGATCTCAGTGCTAGTTTGCTATGATTGTTTTGATTTGTTAATCATCTAAATCTTACTAATAGTTCAGTTTTCCCACAAAGCAAAGATGACACCTTTCTCATTGTTTCACTCCAAACTATTCCATGGTGCCAAAACCCATGAATTTGGACTCTGTTAACAGACTTTCACAAGAAGAGTGGAGCTAGCAGTGGCTATGTGGAAATGGCTGAACAAATGAATGAGACGGAAAGCGGAACAATTGAGAGATCAACCAGGACGACGAGGATTGTCAGAGAGAGGAAAGCTTATTGGAATTGGACAAAGGAAGAGAGGAGGAAACGCAAACAAACTAACTCGAAGACGAGGTAGAATGCGCACAGGAATATCAAGACCTTATGGTGTTATGAAAAAGACGAGCTACCAGGCCGATTCAGTGCAGCCAAGATTTAACCGCTCGTCAAACTGCACAAAAAAGTGCCAATGCTGAAAGATTGTATAACAGACAGTCAGTTAAATTGCCAAAGTTGATAATTGACAAATTTGATGGAGAAATAAGTACTTGGTAAGAATTTTAGAACCAATATGAGACTGTCATTTACTTAAATGAGGCACTGTGTAAGAGGAAAAGTTTACCTACTTGAAATCTTACTTAACTGGAGCTGAAGCTAAGGCGGTAACAGGGCTTAAATTGAGTGATAGTAAATATGATGCTGCAATTACATTTCTTAGTGACAGATTTGCTAGGAAGGACCTTGTAGTAAATGACCATATGTCCAAACTGCTAAACCTGGCTCTTGTGAAGAAATCGTATGCCATTGCTGCATTAAGACAGTTGTATGATGAATGTGAGATACAGATTCGCAGTTTAGAGTCTGCGAGCATTCACTGCGACACTTATGGTAGCCTTCTTTGGCAGCAGCTCACAAGACCCAATAGAGTACAACGTGATGCTGTTCAGAAACCATTCAATAAGACAGTGCCAGACAGTGAATCAAGACCCAAGAGACTGGTCCATCAGCTGCTGCATTGCACTCAGCTTGCTAACCGTTTCCACAGAACTGTGTATTCTATGACGGCGCAACCCATTAGTCAGAGCGTTGTCCCGATTATTCAGTAGCTGCACGTAAGGACAAATAAAAAAAAAATGGGCAGGTGTTGTGTGTGTCTTAGCATAAGACACAGCGAAATTCTGTAGATCTAAGGGTGTTACATTTCCACTCTACAGTCATCGCCATCATCAGTCTGTATGCAAGCAAAGTGAAGTAAAGCCAGAAATTTCTAGCCTGAACATGGACACTGTTGTTTCATCTGTATCGAGCACAGTAAATATCAAATCATTGATATTGTATTGAAATTTTCTTACACCCCTAGGCAGTCAACAAAGTTTTGTTCATGAAAAGATGGTTTTACAGCTACCAGTACTGAGACAAGATACATTGGCCCTCATTCATCAAAAGTGCGTACACCAAATTTCCAGCGTACACCTGGCGTACACCCAAAACCACGGTGACTTTGAGATTTATCAATATGGACTTTAGCGTACAGCACGCTCAAATCCTACGCCAGCTCAGGAGGTGGTGTACGCACGTTTTTAGTTAGTGCGGAAATGCGCAGAAAAAACAATTCCTAACACCACAAAACGCACTGACAAACTAAAAGAAATTATATATTATGACCCACTGTAAAAAAACAACAACAACAACAAAGTAATTATAAACTTCAGTGTTTTTTTTGTGCAACATGGACTTCAATGTTTAATTTGTGTGATTTTACCAAAGCATTTGATTTGTAGGCATATGTATTCCTTCAGTTGCGAGCCTGTGCGCTTTACCTGACGTTTCAGGGTTAGGTGGTGCGCACGGACTGGGTTCAGTAATGAAAGGCTTTCAATGATATAAAATAATAAAAATTATATTATTCTTCTTTTAAATAATAATAACGACATTCTTCTTCTAAATAAACAATTAATGTTCTAAATTAATAATAAAAATCATAAAAATAATAAGATCTTCAGTGCCGAGACGCGCCTCTTTGTGGCGATCTTTAGATCTGACCACTTTTTTTCACCTACAATAAACAAGAAAACTCATGCTTAACTTGATCACTATTGGTCTATATTAAGCAATAAAACATTCTTAACTCTGCTGGAGTGCGCTTCTCAACCCCCACACTATTAACAGAACTCGTAATTTAGGTTGAATTAATCCCACTTTAACCTTTGATCCCACTCTTTAAAATCCCAAATAAAACAATTTTGTTTCTTTCCATTTCCCTGGTGATGGTCTCGATCTCCACGTTGGAGAAGTTTCTCTTCTTTGCCGTCTTCCGTGTGTCCATTGCGTAAAATGAGGGAGTGGGGGAAGTGGTGACTTGAATATATAGGGGCGTGTTATTCTAATGACGATCGTTTTCAGTCGCGGCATTTCAAGGGCAGGTATTGCGTACAACTATATTTCAAAGGTACGCACAGCTTCATAAACCAGGTGGTGAGAGGAGTGTAAGCATAATCTTACGCCAACATATACGCCCTTTTCTACACAAGAATGATAAATGAGGGCCAATGAACCTACACACGTTTAACTCTCCCAATTCTGTGATGACAAAGAGTAACACTGTTAGAAATTACCTTGTGTGAAACACACAACAGAAAATTGAGATTGAAGCTATTGAGACACCACAAGTGTCCTCAGCTGTCATAAAGGTGCCTGATGATCAAATTCAAAGACTGATGAAGGATAGGGGGATGCAGCTTGCAGGTTGTATCTGGGAAGATCGATAGACCAACCGATTTTCTCGTGGCTCTGGATAGCACCTTTGGCTAGCCCATTCAAGGTAGTGTTACAAACTCAAGCGAGACAGAAACCAGTAAAAAAAAATCAGATCCAAAGTTAGACGCATATTGAGAAATAGAATCTCTTGGGATCGTTCATGACAAAACACCTAGTGTAGAAGAAGCTGAAGCTTTAGAGACCTTTGAACAGTGAGCTTTAAAGATGGATGTTACCTAGATGAGACATATCAGGGCTGAAAGACCACTGTAAAGTTGCAAGAATATTTGAAGCTCTAAAGAAAGGATTTAGAACTGGGGCCGTATTCACAAAGAATTTTAAGGCTAAAAGTAGCTCCTAACTGGCGAATTTAGGAGCAACTCCTAAAAATAATGGGCGTGTCACTCCTAACTTTAGGACTCCTCATTTTTTTCACTAAGAGTAATTCACGAAACATTTTAGCCCTAAAAGTAGCACCTAAGTCTGGGACAGCTTAAAAGAAGTCGAGAGGACTCCTAACTCACTAAGACCTATTCACAAAGGATTTTAGCGCATACCACCGCCTCTCGCAGTCGTCCGGGGTCCATGACACAAGCGGGAATGCTGCATTGATCTGCAAACAAATCCTCTCCCATTCTCACGCTTAGTTTTGCTTGATGATATCCCTGTGCCGAATTTCCCTTTTATTATGTTTTTTTTTCCAGCACCAACTGGGCCAGCAGCAGTAATGGTGTGTCCACACCGAACGCGAATTTAATTATTTGCGCGAGTAGATTACATACAAAGTCACAATGCAAAGACGTGAATAGACGCATCATTCGCGCCGGGCGTTGCGAATGACGCGAATTGGGCAACGCGTTTGCCCCGAATGTCTTCCGCGCAAGTTGAAAAATTTGAACTTGAGCGAGTGTTCAAGCGTCTAAGTAGACGCGTAGCCTATTTGACGCTCTATTCACATTCGGTATGAACACACCATAACTGATCCTGCGTTATGGGCTTACTTCTCCGTTTTGGCGAGTTCATAATCCACCGTCATTCAACTTTTACATTACTTCAATAGGACCAACATATCCTTGCTTTAAGTATTCTACTTAGGCTAATATGATGTCAATTAATGTGTCAATGCAAAGTGTTAATGCAAGTGTCGTTTTTCATTATTAGGCAAGTGGCGGTTTTCATTAGGGTATTAGGCTACTTTGATTTAATTTAATTTAATTCACGACTTTTTTTCTCTCTCTCTGCCTTTTTAGAATTACACTTCACTGGGGCCTGCAAAAATATGATTTGCATTTCGATGACATTACTATTATTATTTTGTGTAGGACACAGACATATTTAGATGTCGTAATTCCATGATGTGTTGCGTGTTATGTTCCGGTTATGTTCCGCATGATGGCCCTGTCATCTAACAACCAATCACCGTGATCATTGCGAGGAAGCTCGTGCATGAGAATTGACGTCATCCATAGCAACGAAGACTCACTCTTAGTTTAGGAGTTGTCATTTTTCCTTACTAAGAGTAGGTCTGAAAGGCGTTGTGAATAACTTTTAAGAGAAAACTCCTAGCTAAAATATTTTGGTGCGATTTAGGAGTACTCCTAGTGGTAAGATAAAATTCTTTGTGAATACGGCCCCTGATGATCAGTGACAATCATAACCCATCTCGAATAGTATTAGTCTGAACAGCCAAAAACTGTGGCTGTACTCCGGGAGTCACTATATTTGGATGACCTCCTTGCAAGCTTGCCTGATGTGGATGAAGCCTATTATATCACAGCACAAGCAAAGGCAATCTTGTCTGCTGCAGGAATGGACCTGCAGAAATGGACAACTAAGTCCTCTAACCTGAGCATGAGATGGATAAAAGACCAGATTGAGAGCACAGCAGATTCAGAGACACACAATATTGCAATGAAAGTGTTGGAAGTGATATTGAGGCAAGACTTGTGGCAAGTGGCAATGTTTTGAAGAGAAAAGAGAATACTAAGAGGTGTGTCCTTCAAATTTTCTCATATATCTTTGATCCAATATGCTTCCTAACACCCTATAATATCTCTTTCAGGAAATGTGGAAAGGTCTTAACTCGGATGAGGAACTACCCCCAGACTTAGCTCACAAATGGATGCAGTGATGTGACGAGTTACTGTAGATACACCTTGTGGCCATTCCTAGATGGTGTCACATCTTCTTGACAAATCAGCAATGTGAGACAGTCAGGCTCCATATCTTCTGTGACGCGATTGAAAGAGCTTACTGTGCAGTTGGATATCTGCAAGGGTGAGAGTGTAGAACATATTTAAACGGGTAGCCTCAGAGTCCAGAGTTGCGTCTCTAAAGAAAATTATGCTTCCTTGACTAAAGTTAATGGGAGCCTTGATGGGTGCCAGGCTAGGCCATAATCTATTAAAGGCTCTTAATATCAGGGAAAACCAGCTCAGAATGTGGATAGACTCAATGATAGTATTGAATTGGATCCACAATTCAATGGAAATGGAAGCCATTTGGTTTAGTGAGGCTTTGAATCTCAGTTACTCAGTTTGCCACAGAGTCATGGTCACACTGAGATGGAAAGCACAATCCAGCGGCTCTACCTACAAGAGGACAATCTGTTGATAGTTTGATAATCAGTTGTGGTGGAATGGGCCCGATTTTCTCCTGTCAATGAATCCAGTGGTCTCAGCTGCTGCAGAGCTACCAGTGGAAGAGGTAAATGCAGAGCTGGAGTGCAGTTCAGGAGCACAGACAAAAGGGAGACGCTGCTTGATCTATACAAATACAGTAAACTCAGTACTCAGGATAACAGCTATACAGTAGGTACAGAGATTCCTCACCAACACACACTTGAGGGTAAAGAAGCATGGAGAGCTTGATGCTGAAGAGTTAAAGTGGCCCTATTATGATACTTTAATGTCTCCTAATTTTGTTTTGGAGGTCTCCACCAACAGGTTTACATGTATCAAAGGTAATAAAAACTCTTTCATTTTATCATAATATACATGGCACATTTCAATGATTCTCAAATGACATAATGGATGGATCACTCTCTCTAAATCCCTCTTTTCCACGAGCTACTCTGCTCTGATTGGCCAGATGTTACAGTCTGTTGTGATTGGTTTACCATGGGCAGCGCCTGTCAGAAACAAAAACTTCCATTACCATAAACACCTCAGCTCAGTCCTGAGGCTTCCTACAGCTCAGCGATTGTAAACACTGTAAACTAAAGACAGTAATGATGACATCGATTTTACCATATCAATCCGAGCGTGAGAATCGTGAGTCCGAAGATGAAACATTAGAATAACTAGTTATTCAACCCGTACCTCCAAAGCAAGGACGACTTGAGCGGGAAGTTTCTCAATGATACACTACTCATTTTGAGGTACATTATGAGATGTTGCAACCGTAATTCCTCACCATCAGCATCAGCATTAACAAGAGAATGTCCATCAACAAACCGATGAGTATACTTCTAATTTATTGTGGTGCACATGCAGGTACTGTATAAATAACAGCGCATAATTTACATTAGCCGAAGACTGTAACATGTGTAACATAAACGTTTGTAAGAATAAATCTTGCTCCATCCTTTATCTTTACTCAAAGTGTTAAGAGTGACAGACAATCAGGCGGACAACGTTCAGCATAGGCGGATGTTATGCAAATGTCTTTTCTAGTGATGCAAAATACAAACAACTCGTAAAGGCGTTTCAGAGTCGAATCTTTCTTTTGGGTATAACAATAACTTTGTTTATCGTGCACTTTCGACTTTACAACTTTGCAAAACGTTAACATTCACAAACAGCTATATTACACACTGCATGAAAGGGAATATTCAAAAAAACATAATATGGGCATTTGCTTTAATGGCAGGCAAATTGTATTGGGTTAAAATAACTCAAGAAGACATTTGAGAGAGAGAGATTAATTCACTCAGGGAAGGACAAAATGTACATAAAGATTCAAATATCAAAGAACTTAAACCTTTCCTTGAGGATCAATGCCTGATTATTGTGGGAGGAAGGCTGCAGCAATTGGATCTCACAGTTAGAGAGCGGCACCCATGGTGCCCACAACACATAGGTATTATGAACTGTTGATTCAAAACTGAAAACAGATTTTGAAGGGTAGAGAGCTTTTCAAGCAGATAGTTGGAAGGTGTTCCGTCTGCAAGCCGCTTCAGGCTAAGCCAGTGCAGCAGGCAACTCCCCCCTTACAAAGAGTCATTGAATCTCCCACATTTGAAACCACTGGGGTGGATTTTGCTGGGCCGCTTATGGTGACCACCAGTAATGGTACGAGTAAAAGTCCATAGCACTTTTCATTTGTGCTGTCACTAGGACCATACATTTGAAACTAATCTAAATCAAAGTACGGAGAACTTACTTTTAGCATTTAAGAGGTTCATAGCAAGGAGCGGACTTTACAAAGTCATATACTCAGATAAAGCAAAGACCTTCAAACGAGAAGATCAAGATCTGAAGGAGCTATGGAAGTCAATCAAAGAGCCTAATCTTAGAATTTTATTCACTGAAAGGGGAATAACCTGGAACTACATAGTCGAGCGAGCAGCCTAGTTGGGTGGGTTCTGTGAACGTCTTGTGAGGTCAACAAAGTCATGCCTTAAGAGAATGGGTAAAGCCTTGGTTACCTTTCCGGTCGGTACAGACTTAAATCCCTGTCACCTAAGATCATTGCATCGAACATTCAGCCAAGTGCTCAGATTCGAGAGACCTTGACAAAGAGATGGAAATATGGACAGAGGTTATTGTTAATATGTGCAAGCTTGGTGCACACGTCCCTTGAAACGGGGTTAAGAAGACCTGTACTGTATTTTTTGGAAATTGTTGGCAAGCATAGATCGCTTTCTATGCTTGTCTTGATCTGAGATGATGCCTGTCATATTATTTCACTCTGAACTATTTCAGTCTGTCATCATTTACTCATCCTCATGTCATTTCAAACCTCAATGACTTTCTTCTCTGGAACACAAAATATATTTTTTAAAATGTTTCAACAGTTTTTGTCCATACAATAATAGTCAATGGGGTCCAAAAAACATTGGAACATCCACTGATGTTCATTGTATGGATGACAAAACAGACATGTCAAAAAATATGTTTTTGTTTTACACAAATTAAAGAAATATTAACCTGCTTCATTCCTTCACCTCAAAGATACAGCTTCATTATCATCTTGTTTTTGCATATGCATTTTTTAGCTCTCCGGAGGCATTCTCTGCTGATATAGGATTTAGTAAATATACATTTGGGAATTTCCAGAAACATTTATCTGGTTAGACATTATTGCCAAATATATTAATATGAAACGATAGCAATACTGAGCCTATGGGAATCATTTCATAAACTAGGGTTAGGATGAGACATGATGAAAACTGAATTAATTGCTTTGGGACCGATAAATAAATGGTACATTTGAATTTAATTCATCCCTTGTTGACCATCTTGGATGTCAAAATGGAACCATGTGAATATTTGTAATTGCTTGTAATTTATGAAACGATTATATTTGTTTTTCTATTTATGATTATATGAAGTAGCCTCAAAAGTACTTAACAATTTACAAATATGAGTTTTTGTATTATTATTATTATATACGAAAATCTACAAAGTAGCATACATTTGAAAGAAATGCAGCATAAACTCACTTTTCAAACAGAACAAAAAACAAAAATCACACACAAAAAAAAGTTTATTAGCTTCTAAATGATAAAATAATAAACATTGTTCAGAATTTTTGTAAAATGTATCTGTACACTTTGTGGTTGTAAAGTGGAACATATCAGTTGTTAATGTGATGACTAAATCTAACAAAGTGTGACTAAATCTTCTCAGCACAACTGACATAATTTACTGTAATTGTGCCGAAAAGTGTCCACATTTTTTTCCAACCACAGTATATGTACACGCATAGCCACGCATAAATATGCATACTGTACACACTGACCCTCATTCCCTTAGGCTGAGTTTTCACATGACAAAAGCAATGAAAAGTACTTGCCAGTGAAAAATAGAAATGGTTTAGAGCCATTGCTTCCAAACCATTAAAGGAGGCACGCTGCAATCTCCCACAATCATCTGTGCTATTTCTCTTGATATTCTGGGTATGCTGGTGACGGGTCACAGGAGAGTAGGTGTGTGATACAGTCTGTAGCTAACTCTCCTGAGACTCTGGAAATCTTCCTTTGATAGTGCTGGCATGGTCTGTGCCATATGATTGCTAGTGTGCTATCAGGGTGACTTGGGTATTCAGTCAAACCTCTATCAGAAATAGCTATCCAATTTTGGCTAATTTGGTTGATGTTTGAAATCATTTTAAGTTAAGAGTGCATATTACATCTGGATTAATGGTCAATTTTTAAAAGGAATTTCCAATCTGACCAGTATATCACTGTACTTCCTCACATCAGAGAGAAGAACCCTCTGACAAGCACAAAGAAACATGAAAGTGCATATAGATAATGTAAGTATGAGGCCAAGTCTTTGTTATTGCACTTTGTACGTTCACACAATTCATTTTTTATGCTCACTGCTCTGACATGAGGATCCTCACGAATCTCCAGAAATCCGAATTCTGAGTTTCTACCTTGGCTATTTATCTTATTCTACTAACCTGAACCTTAACCCTAACCAGGGGCGGACTGGCCATCTTTAACAAACAAAATAGAAAATAGTCTTTTAACAAGGTAGTCGTGTAATGTAGACTGAGACACTATATAAACTAAAGGAGGTTTGAGTTTTTCTTTGTTCAATTTGCAGACTAAAATATTGGTTGGTTGGATTTTTGAACTCTCAAAGTCCCAGATTGGTGAGTTTAGCATTCAAATGCACAATTTACATGCCCCCGAACCCCCCTAGAGGGACAGCGACCCACCCACCAGATTTACCAAAAAATTATGTGGGAAACACTGCTATGCCAATGTAGCTTATAGCTTGTTTAGGATTCATCACTGTATTTCTATTGTATTAATAAATGACAATTTGGGGGTTATTTCATCTGTTAACTCTCATCATTACATGAAATTAGTGGTGTTAAGGAACAGGAGTTGGTATATATTCGTGCAAATATGGGTGATGTTTTTGATCATATGTTGTGGGCCAAAATACCAGGGCCGTTTTTTTTTGTCCCAGTCCGTCCCTGACCCTAACATAACAGTCGACCACAGTTTACCAATACTCTGTCATGTAGTTGCAAAGTTACTTATAGTTAGTAGATTGTCTAAAGTGGACCATCCAAAAAAAGTGTAACCGAAATAAGAAAAAAAAAGGTATTTGTTATAAATACTGGTGATTCTAATTTTAATTATATATATACATATATATATATAGTTCTCAATCGATTGAGAACTGTACAGAATGTAATTTTTGTCATGTCATATTTACATTCAAAGCTTCTATGGAGGTTTTAGAATGAAGTTTTGAATATCTGTCATCATATTTTAGGCCTATAATACGATCTTTTTGTAATATATTTGTGTAAGAGCTACTAGACCGCCCCCGAAGGTGCGTGCCTCGCTTTGTGTCCGGCAAGCGAGAGAGCAAATTTTTTTTTTACTGCTGTTGTCTAAATGTCAACAAACACGGATTGAAGCAGAATAGTTTGGTAGATAAAAACATGTTGTGAATTTTGGAAATCCTTACTTTTGGACTTTAATACGCTCTGGAGTTATTGAAAATGATCACGCGGATCAGAAAACAATGCCGCCACCACTGGTGCAGCCACCACTGGAATCAAAACCCATGAATAAATTGATCTTTTATGTGATAGGTAAAACATCAGGAGACGAAATTTAAAAATGAATCTGAAAATGTATTAGGATTTTGCACTGTCGCCAAGAAATTATAGTCTAATTAGTTTGATTTATTTCACGAAATATCAATCTTTTAGGGCTGAATTAGCCTGTATGCATAAACTGGCATAATAAAAATGATAATAATAATATAGGCTATACATTGAAGTAAGCTATTGATAACAGCCAGGCTATAGTCTTCCTAGGATTAGCCTATAGCCTACCTGGAACAGTAGCTGATGCAACACGATCTCCAGGCACTGTGTGTGTATATAGCACAAGTGCTTTTACAATTATATGCAAAAGTAATCTTTTACGTGCATCTGGTCTGCAAAATGTACAAAATTTATCATATGCACACAAAAAGTGTGTATCATGCATGGATGCACATAAAAGGTCCTTTCTGCATAAATAGCATGCAAAATGAAAGCATGAACTCGTGCTATAGATACAAAGTACCAGATTTGGCTCTCGGAATCACTCTCAGAGTCAGTTTCAGATGAACTGTCAAGAGACCAAGAGACATCAGCATCTGAACCTGCTCCTCCATCAGACTCAGCATCATAAGGCTCAGAAGTCTCTTTCTTGCTGACATTTTAAAGGTAAAGCTATGGTTTAGCTTAGCAGTAGCATATAAAAACAACTAGGAAAAAAAGTTTGTAAGGGAACAGTGAAGGACATCTTGGCGTGAAAAAGTAACAAAAGCTGAAATGATACACGTCTGTAATGCGGTCAATTTGACTTTTATGGCCATTCAAGTTAGAAATAGTACTCAGAACTCTTTTGTGTTTTGTAATTTTAACAAAATAACAATGTTCGAATAAAATATGCACACATTTAAGAGAAGTCAGGGTACTATATGTGTTTTATTTCAACTAAGTTATTAGATTGCAAAAATTTAAAAATGGTCAAAATGACTGCATTGGTTTCTAGTGTTAACAAGATTGATAACTAGGCCTATACTTTTTTTTTTAAATACAGTAATGGCCTGGATGTGCTTAATTGTCATGAAAATGATGTTACATTATGTAAAAATGCAATATTTGTATACATATAACAAATTATTTTGGGTGCAAATATGACCTGGGCATGTTCTTGACAGGATTTATGAGATTTACCCGGATATAGGAATACATTTGAGTTTCTATGTTTTCCTCTGAAATCATAAATATTAAAGGACTTCCTTTGAGAAAAAAATCCCGGACATTGTCATGATTAAGACTCGCGTGTTCTTAAACACCTCAGCAGGGCATAAATCCACACTCCCCAAAGTGCTCATTTAAGAGCCCATAAATTTTACATTTTCTCTGTCTAAACCGGTTACCACAGGATTCACGCTGTGTGAGGCAAAACACAAAGCAATATTATCAAGTATTTTTACCCTCTAATTATTCTGCCTGTACCATGCTGGAGACACGTAGGGTACTTCAAACTCACATTTTTACAACAAGTGTGCTGAATGTTACCTATTAACGTAGAACATAAACTAGTCTCTTGAACCGAAGCTTCACAAAATGGATATATGGTGTCTTCAAGTGCCAATCCTCTATGTATTTATATAGCAAGTGTAGCCTGTAATAAAAGACAAATGTTAAGGTATCTGTCACTATATAAGCTCCTTGAGTGAAAACAACCGTACGTGTGATCTTGTTTTCATCAAAAACCAGCAGGGCAACAAAAGAAGATGAAAGGAGAAAGAGCGCCTTCAGATGTCCCTAGACCACCCGAGGTGACACCGATATCTCTCAACTTGTGCATAATGAAACATAATGAACGCAGCTTTTGAAAGGTACGGTGTCTTTCAAGTAATTAAATAAATTTAAAAACTCTCACACAACCTCTTCCAAAAGGCAAAAAGCAATCATTTTCACTTGGCGTGCAGAGGCAGTTTCGAAGAGGGGGACAAAAGGTTGAAGGGTCTTGCTTTGGTAACCAATGAATCTACAGGACCCCACAGGAATACTATGTAAACTGTTCGCCATCCAAACTTACTGTCAGTGCCTTTTGCCATTCCATGGATTTCAAGTGATCTTTGAACGTGCATATTCTACCCTTTTGCCCTTCAAGTGCTGATTGGTTTGGGGAAAGTAGGAGGCAATAGAATGGCTCCTTCTATTTTGTAGTTGAATTTTTTTTTCCCTAAGTGAATTTAACACATCAGTCTCTAGTGAAAGACTATCAAAGAACACAGAAAATCAAATCAAAAAGAAGCGGAAGAGGAATATTTCTTGCTGCTAGAACACTCATATGAAGTTGGGGATACAACTGCTAATTTAGGTTCTCCTGACAGGAAAAAGTAAGCGCTCTTCAAAGCAAGCCTGGGAGTCTTTGTCTGCTTTAGCGTCAACATTCCAGCATGTTTCTCTGAGGGAAAAGAAATAATTGGCTGCATTGTACGAGGTATATGTGTCAGGTCTGATAAGCGATGCAGCGGTGATGTACATGAAGACATGAAAGAGACATGGAAGAAGACTATCTTTTGAACCTTCAATGTGTTGATAAAGTATGCATCCATATTTAATGTCTTGATATGAGATATTGCAGAAAATGTGGGTGAATAATCTGGTTTTTCAGACGCCTACACCTGCAACTTTTTCCCCTGGTGGCTGTCCCTGTTTGCGTGAAGTGATTTGTGTGCTTTCCTCTGTTAACGTTTCTATTATGCTAATTAACTGTGGTTTAACACTTCTAAGGAGACTTCAAAGCTCAAGGTACAGAAAGTTCTGACAAAAGAAAGTGGCAGGTTGCAATATTTTAATCCCTACTGGCCACTTTTAAAGAGTCCAAAAGGTTTGTTTTTTTGTACTTTTTTTTCCCTGCAGAAGTCTATTCTTTCTATTTAATTGGAGGGATGTCAGTGTGAAAACAAAGCATGATTGTAAGCAGTAGTGACATCCTGAAAAAAAACTGAAAAGATGGTAAACAAAAAAAAAAAAAAAGAAAAGCAATTGAATGTGAATTGTAGCTCTTCTTGTAAATCTTGTAATAATGTGTATTTAATACAAACAGAAAATTGGTACAACTATGGCCAACACACATAGTGTGTGTGTGTGTCTGTGTGGTTCAGGTACACCGGTTATGAGGACAAAATGTCCCCACAAAGTTGTCAATATTGTGGGGACATTTTTGGTCCCCATGATGAAAACAGCTTATAAATCAAATTGTATAATATTTTTTTAAATGTAAAAATGCAGAAATTATTCTGTGATAAGGTTTAGGGGGGATATAATATAGTTGTACAGAATAAAAATCATTATATCTATGGGATGTCCCAACAAAACAATGTGTGTGTGTGTGTGTGTGTGTGTGTGTGTGTGTGTGTGTGTGTGTGTGTGTGTACACTTAGACTTTATTTTATATATATTTACACCAAAAGCAAGTCTCAAAGTAGTAACTTGAAAATACCTATAATTATCACATAAATCTTTGGTTATATAAATGTGTATGCAATAATGGTTAGAAAATGTTCCACCTGTTTTGACACTTCTGTCAAATATACATAACATGGATTTTAGTAAAAAATGTTCTTGAGAAAACTAATATAATTATACAAAGTCCTCTTAAACTGATGTTTTAAAAATAAAAAGTGTAACCCTAAAACTGAACTTAGACAGAGTTAAAAAAATAAGTAAATACTATGTGCTACTCCCTTTCACAGTAGTGTCGGGGATGGTATTCCTCATATTGTTAATTCAGAATTTAGCTACAAATAATGAGGATTTTGGGCATGTTTAAAAGCACAGAGCCCTCTTATTTTTATAGTATCCTGACATAGCCTCATACCTACAAACAAAATACCCAGCAAGCTCCTGAGCATGTCACACAGAAAAGAAGGAATGGGCACTTGGTGCTTTCTGCAGTGACAAAGTTTTAATAGGCTAATAAAAATGCTGACTTGAGCACACAAAGAAACTGCGGTGGTTTCGCAGTGCAAAGCTGACTGATGGAAACTGGTCTCGGCCACAGGTTTTATCATCTGATATGTTTCTTCGCCATATTTATACATTTCCAAGAGATAATGAGGAACAGACTGAACCTACCATGGCCTTATTCCCGCTTTCATGAAACTGATACAAATGTGGTTTTGTCATTGTAAGTTAAAGTAAACACTGGTGACTTTTACACTTTGCAAGTTGTAATTGTATTTGTTTAGGCGCTATGTTTAGTTTTCTAATTGAAATTTTATATAAAGTGTCACTCATTTTCGCTCCTGACCATGATGCTTTGAAACCTGTGTGAGGAAATAAACACCAGAGAGCTTTCTTCTCTAACGATAAACGGATCTAGCTGCTAATTAAGCTGTTTTCAAACTATTTGATATCCTCAGGAGAGACTGTCAGCTATACATATCACATTCAGTCATTTGCCTCTAGGACATCAGCATAGCTGTCAGTTTACGTCCACTATAATAACTATAATCACACCATGTGATGCTATTGTTGAGATCCAGTCTTGCTTTCTGTCTACTTCCACCATCTTCAGAAAGAAAGTTGGCAACTTATCCTTTTACAAAAAGGAAGGAATATTCCTTATTTTGGTGCCTTAAATTACTTCTCCAGAAAAACGTGACTTTCTAGCAACACTATGGGCCCTATTTTAATGATCTATTCTATGCACATGGTCTTTAGCGCACGGCACAAGTGTACTTAGGGAGTGTCCGAATCCACTTTTGCTAGTTTAGCGGCGGGCTTGGAGCGCCAGGCACATGGTCTAGAAGGCGTATCTCTATTCTCTTAAAGTAACACTAAGTAGTTTTTCAACCTTCACAATATATTTCCATGACCCTTGTGATGGTACATCGACTTAAAATAAGTTAAATGACTCGTCTAACATAGCCTGACGGGGTCTGTATCGCTTTTACTGGCACTATGTAACTTCGGGTTTCGGGTAGGAACCCGTGCACAGAAAATAACTACAAACTCGACTGCTTTACGTCAAGCGCTACAATAGTCATTATTTCGTTTTTCTTCGTTTCTGATGTTGCAATACATCATCCTTTCATGAAATCATGTAACATACTCTACCTTGTCTGTGGACATCGTTCATTCTGAAGCCGGTGCAGGATAAACAGTGAGCGCGCGTGCGGCGGTAGGCTAAATTATTTACGACAGCGGCAATGGACAATTTTGTTTCCAACCAGTAGGCCGACCGAAGAGGAAAATTTACTTAGTGTTACTTTAATGAGTAATAGGTGTGTTTTGGGCGTAACATGCTGTAAACCAATCAGAGTGCAAGTTCCCATTCCTTTTAAAATTTGCGCTCGCGCCATGGCGGAATTTGCAAGCAGAAAGACTGAACTCATCTCCAGAGAGGAAACGGATCTGTTTGTGCGCAAGGTTAAAGTGTGCGGGCATACCACATACGGGACAAGCCGGATTTCACCATATCTTTATGTACACAATATTAATCTTTTACATTGTAATCCTTTTATTTTTTATATTTGGCATTTTTGTGTGCTGCTGTGCATCCCTGTGTGTGTAATAAGCAGAGTGTTCGCACGTTGTGCACCCACCTATATGCACACATTACTAAAGCGCTCTTTAAATAAAAAACATTTAAAAAAGATTGTGCCGTTTACTTTAGACCAGTATTTTGTTGGTCAATGGCGCAGTCTATTTAAGTTACCTCAAAATAGCAACTGCGCCTGAACACACCTCGTTTTCAGACCAGCATTTCCATGGGCGCACAATGGGCGCAAATGCATATGCTATTTAAACAACGTGGTTCAGGACATAAAAATTGTAACTTCATCTGGGTGAAACTAGCAGAAAACACTTGCATCACACCTGGCGCCGCATTGTGTCGGGTGTATGATAGGGCCCTATATCATATTTAACAATGTATAAGTATACTTTTGATCAATTTAATGTTTTCTCACTGAATACACAAAAATATATATTTTAAAAAGTGACCCCAAAATTCTGAAAAAAAAAACACATAAAAAATGCTTTTACATCAAGTATGATTTTTACTGTAATGTTCCATTTATGTAAAAATGTGTATAAATAATTTTGTATATATAAATTGTATGTAAATATTAAACATGCAACATTTTCTAGTAGCCTACTGATAAATGGTGTTACTGTCTTTAAGCGTGTAAACGAACACTGGATTAAAGTCCAGCACACGCCACTGTTATCTGTTCAACTAATTGATTATGATTTGTGACAGAAGGCAGTGCCCTTTTAGCAATGTGATTGTGAAGACTGTTGACACGTTCTGCCATTCACTTTTAGAGCTTTAGTGCATTGCTGCATTTCTCCAGCTTTCAGGCATCCTACAGGAGCCGCTCATTAGGGGCCTCGCCTGACTACTGTCAGCCCGGGAGTCTCTCCCGTGTAGTGGAGCAGCCATCACACCATCACACCCTCCCACCTCCGTCCCCTCATTCCTATCTTTCCTATCTGCACCAGGCTTGTTAAACAGAGCCCCACATTAGTCCGGCTTCTCCCTCCGTAGAGGCTCGCAGGCCTGTCAGCCCCGAGGTTTAGTTAATCACTCAGTGAGATCAGCCCTGCGCTCGGGCCCCGGACGCTAATAGAGCGGCGAGTGAGACTCAAACACAACATGAGGGCCTCGTTAGCACAGCAGGTATTTAAGGAAACACTCCGTTTCAAATGAAAGGATAATTTGTCTTCGTGCAGAACCACGGGGCCCTTTTTGAGGGATGGCTGTGCGTCGTCAGCACCAGTGGCATTGGGAGGCTGTAGGCTGGCGACGTTGACACCATCAATTTGACTTTTAATAAATATTTCCGAAAAACAGCTGTATATTTTATCCCCAAATACACAAGTCATTTTGTAGTGAGGGATTTTTGCTGACTACTTTTTTTTTCATTTTCTTTCCTTTCCTTTCCTTTTTTTTAAGGTAGACTCAATAGTGATACAATATTACTTCTCTCTGCAGTCCAATGTTGGTCCAAATATAGTGCTAGCCAACAATGGTTAATGCAATTCCAAAAGATCCTCTCACTAACCCAGGTTTTTTTTTAGTAGTGTTATAATTTGTTATTTGTATTTGTTGTTATACAGTTGATATTATGACATATCTTCAATTAAAATATACACAATTAAATATGTATTCATATGCCTGTATATAGTCATACAATATTTCCCCCCCCCCTCAGTTTTTTAATTCTTCAACTAAACTGTCAAAACACAATTTTAAATAGAAGAGTTGATTTAATATTTTACATTAATGACACTAAATAATATACAAATATTAAGAAGAATGATATCAAAAGTCATTTATACATTCTTTAAAAAGTTTCTTGCCCCAGGTTTCTTACCTCTTTAAATCATTTACTAAATAAGCACTCGTTTCTCTTTATACTGTTATTTTTTTTTTGCTGACTGCTTTTCCCCTTTTCTTTCTTCCTCTTGTTTTTTTTTTAAGGTAGAGACTCAATAGTGATAAAATATAACTTCTCCCTGCAGTCCAATGTTGGTCCAAATTATAGTGCTAGCCGACAATGATCAATGCAGTTCAAATAGGTCCTCATAACTAACCCACGTGTTTGCATTGCAAAATCAATACTCTCGCATTCTAAGCTGAATGGCAAGAAATAAGTGAGGTACAGTATATTCCACCTAAAACATTTTTTCAACTCTGGAGCCAAAAATCTATTATTCTCCAGTAGAAGTTACAACAAACACAATTCTTTTTCTATTAATAAAGCACCAGAAGGCGAACACATATTTAAATGCACAATGTGGTCCCCACAGGCAGAACGGTCCCTCAGGTGGGGTCTCTGTGGTCTCGGGTGTTTGTTATTATGCCATATTATTAGAAAGAGCATCACAGAGTTAAAATCTGCCATAATGAACTATTCCCTGACTTCCCTCGCTGCTGCGCGGGCATTAATCCACCAGCTCTGTCACGGCAGCACCGGTCCCTTCTCTCATTAGTGCTGGCAGGTATCAGAATGCAAATAATGAGGAACTGCCCGCCAGTCAAACTACATATATATGAGAGCGAAAAAAGGGGATTGGGAGTCCAGGAAGTGCCAAGAGTGAAAAGCAATCATAAATGATAAAATGCCCATGAGAGCACTCCTACATGCACTTACTGCAGGGGAAGCACAGTGACAAGCCACGAGCCTTCATTTTCTCTGGCAACGTTTCCATTCAGGCACAATGTGCCAATCAGCATATAATGTCACTCTCGTCGATGATCGGAATTAGATGGGGACAAAAGACTGGAGAACGGTTTGTGTCAATAACGTTCACCGTTCATCCTCAGAATTCCCTTTCATTTTGTTTACTGTATGGAGAAACGATGACATGCAATACAAACAATTATTTTTCTACCCTGTTGATTTCGGCTGACACATTCTCTAGGGAGGGAAAAGGGCAATTTTCTGTATTTTCAAGGATGTGTCTGTATAGCATCGGGGTGTCTCTGTGGGACGATTGTGCGTAAAATCACTGCAATTATAGCAGGCTTAACCGATGTGCAACTGTACTTTATATGCATTATGAATTTGAGGTTTTGGCAAACTTAGTGGAATGATGTGAAGCTTTAAAGCAAATTACAAAGTACCCAAATTAAATGTTTATTGGCTCTGCAGGACATCTATAAAACTGGCATCTTAAAAAGACTGCGAAGTGCAGGCCGTGGCCCTGAAATGAATTAGATACTAGTACATTTTAGAATTATTAAGAATGTGATACAGAATATATAAGCTTTATTATTGCAGTACACATAAACCTTAAAGCCACACAGTTAAATACGTCTCAGGGAAGCGACTGATTACAAATGAGGCCTGTGCACAAATCCTTGTGCTCTTAAAAAGTTAATGGCGATCGTCCTATTTAATTGCCTTCTGTGCACACCGGAGCACATTGTACAGAAAGCTGACAGGGAAGTGAGAGTTGCACTAATTACTTCTGTAGCACTTTTAGGCCCATGGCCTTAAAATATAATACACTTTTTAATTTAAAAAAGATTCCACATGGAGATTTCTTACATGAGCATTTGGAACATCAAAAACAGTAAAGACCAGATTGCTGTACAATTCAATATGCACATTCAATTTACATTGGGACACATACAGTAAATGTGTCTTTGCAAAACATGAATCCAATCAAATATTCCTGTGCTATATTCAAATATGTGCTGACATGATGATGCTCTTTATGATATTTTTCTTGGACATTTTTTTTCTGAGATATATATAATAAGAGTCAGTTGCTCCATTTATGTGTATCATTATTGCTCATTCACATTTGTATTGTAGAGTTCCAAAACCTGGTCTTCTGACATTGGGAATAGTAAAGTCTATGTATGTTTGCATTTCAAACCAACTCTTATTCTTCTCCAAAGTGCTTTGGAAAACATTTACACTTGGTCTTTTCATTAAGAGATACCTACTAGGGCTGCGTTTCCCAAAAGCACCGTTAGCCAACTATGGTCGCAAGTTCCGTCGTTATCAGTATAGTTCAACGAGTCAGTGTTTCCCGAAAACATAGTTCTAGCGAACATTCTCAGGCAGCATCGCAAAGTTGTGTGTTTGGAAGGACAGCTCTCGACCTGGAGCCAGGCCAACCAATTATTTTTTGTGCATCCTCATTCTTTTCCTCGCGTCTCAGCTCCACCCTCTGTAGGATGCGAGGGAAGGCTGCAAGGAAAGAAAATTAGGACAGAGGAATCGAAGGAAAGCTTTTTTATACATGGGAATAGGCTACTTGATCACTCGAGCAACACTTCACAGCGTCATCAGCAGCGCTCAAAGGATCTTCTTATGTTGTATTAGTTTGGTTATTTAAGAAATTCATAATAAATAATAAAGCAAGACACCCTGTTGAAATATGTGAGATGTGTGGTTTATGGTAAAGTATAAATTAAAATGATTGTGACCGATGTGATGGGGGAGGAGAATTTATACATGGGTCACGTTTAGTCAATAAAACTCTTCTGCAAAGGATACACCTGTGTATCCTGGCTTATGACTCCTCAGGAAGCCTCCTCGATCATCGCCTCCTCACGGAGCAATTAGAGAAGTGAGATGTCATTCAAAATGGCTGAGCTCGATCGGTTTCTGGGCCATAGGTTGGAGGACTTGTTTCTTGTTTGCATGACGTGGATTCAATAAATCCTTATCTTGAGCCAAATAAGCAAGCATCTAGAAGTAATTTGATCCTAAACAGATTCATTAAAAAAGTTATGACTCCAACACCTGCGTGACATCATTAACCAACGTGGTTGAACAAGTTTGCCACAATATAGTTTTGGGAAAAAGTCTTGACTAGCTAGTTGATTTGTTCAACGATGCATTGCACTATGCTAGTTAGGCAGCGAGTGACGTCGTTATAAGGGAAACGCTGACCAAGTGAATATAAAATCCCCCCGTAGTCCTGTTATTATGACTCTGTCAGAAAGATCAGCACTTATACAAGGCTTTGAGCTTATGCATGTTAAACAGAGTATACTTGCAAGCTTTGTTTGAACTTATTTAGATGAATTATATACTGTACATAACCTACTTGTCTATTAACCCTCCAATATGGGTTGCAGATCAATGTGGAAACTCTTGACTTTCAACATGCCTGAGCGATTTTCTCCAGAGCCAATATCGCCACCATTGGATCTGAATGCCCTGCTTACAGTTCGTTAAATATGCTGAAACGGTTTCAACACTGGGCCAGATCCATGTCTTTCTTGATCCAAATAGAGCTGATGAGCTTTGATTGAAACTTGGATAATTCCAGCGAGACACGCATTTATTTTTGGCATGTAAAATCATTACTTTTTATGAGGCCCTTTCCACGATTACATACTCTCAGTGTTAATATAACTTTCAGGCAGAATTACTTCTTTATGTGCTCAGATGCTTGTAGTCCATTAATTTAGTTTTATTGCCACTAAATTAGTTTCACTTACCCCCTCAGGCAGCATAATGTAATGTGCATAAATATAATTTATGCCCCTAAACATTTGCACTACAAATATGCGGCTCACACAAATGTCAATTACCTGCCGTGTGCAGCCAGCGCACTAGCTCATATAAAATAGATGCACTTTAGACCATTTCAAGTTAAGGGGGGGTTATTCTCGTTAGAAACGGCCACATACTGTTAGGGCACCTTGTGCTAGATAAGATAAAGTTACAGAGGAAACGATTTTCTAGGAGATTTTATTTTTTGTGTTACAGTGTCACCTTCACCTAAAAAATAAATAAAAAAAAGGTTCCTACGCTATTACACTTCCATATTATCTTTTTAGTGCAACCATTACATTTATATGGGAGCACACATTCTTTTTGGATAGGCTGGGGTTCAGTAAGGCGATGGTGTCACTTTGGGAGTTTTTTTTTTGATTGTGCTTGTGTGATGAACTATGAAGAACACTGAATGAGGTTGCAAAAATGGCTCTTCTGGGTAACATTGAGTTTTCAATAGAAGGAGTAAAAACAAAC
The DNA here is from genome assembly GCA_036326025.1 of Chrosomus eos. Taxonomy (NCBI): domain Eukaryota; kingdom Metazoa; phylum Chordata; class Actinopteri; order Cypriniformes; family Leuciscidae; genus Chrosomus; species Chrosomus eos. The sequence goes on from CM070828.1 coordinate 27,778,047, forward strand.
AGTATAGACAGTTCACGGACGGTAGATGCTTTTAACCTGCGATAGGAATGGCATAATGTAGAGTTGTTGTATTTGTGTTCTCTTTTAAAACAATTATGCTTCCAAAAAGGTATTTTTTGGTATATAATATTGGTAAATAAATGCTATAATATTGAATGCATATAAATTATATAAAAAACCTAAATGGAGGAGATCATACATAAGTAAATTGAATCTTAATTCAGTAAGATAAAAGGTTTATATTTTATGTTTATAGGCAGTGTGTGTAATAAATAATATTAACTATATATATATATATATATATATATATATATATATATATATATATATATATATATATATATATATATATATATATATATATATATTATATATATATATATGAAGAGTTCAGATGCAAAAGCCTCTAAATGCCATCTGAAATTTTCATCTAAAATGATCATTTTTATCAAGCTCGTATATTTAAATTCAGTAATTTCACTTAATGACAATTAATGGGTATATTGTTCTTGCCATTTAAGTGAAATTATTGAACTTAAATATACGAGCTTGATAAAAATGATCATTTTAGACGAAAAATTTCAGATGGCACTTAGAGGCTTTTGCATCTGAACTCTTCATATATATATATATATATAAATATATATATATAATTATATGATATGATATAGATGATATATATGATCATTGTGCCATTGCAAATTTGAATTTTATTATTATTGAATTTTACACCAATTTGTTTTAGAAGTGATGTAGCAAGACTGGCCTTTTGTTCTGACCCCCTTTTAAATGTGCTCATATAAATAGCTCCAATTAAAGTTGCAAATAATTGAAAATAACAATAACAGTTTGTTGTATAAAGTGCACATGGGGGGAAGAATTTAAAGGGACAGTTCACTGCAAAATACAAATTCATGTCAGTATGTCAAAGTATGACTTTCCTTTGTGTAAAAAAGGTCTACAAAAGGTGAATTCAAAGATTGTCCTGGCTAGTCTTTGAAATTGAATGCAAGTGAATGAGGAGTTATCAAGCTCCAAAATGACAAAAAATAACCATATGATAAATCATAAAAGTGGTCCATGACTCGCACTTTATTCCAAGTCTTCCAACTATAATTTTGTTTGAGGAACAGACTAAAATTTAAGTCGTTATTCACGGATAATCTTCCACCCCGGTGGGCTGTTAACCATTGTGATCGGATCATTGAGCTTTAGTTCCCATTCATTGTAATTGCACCAGAACATTATTCAAACTTTTTTCTTTTGTGGTACATGGATGAAAGAAAGCAATAAAGGTTTGCAAAGATGTGAAGGTTATTAAATTGGTGACAGAATTGTCATCTGTGGGTGAACTAATCCTTTAAGAACCAATTAAATAACAGAATTGGGAGTCATTGCTTTTTATGAACGTCATACTGAGCAATCAAGAATGCCATTGATTGGATTCCCATTGAAATTAATTAAAGCAAGCCACAGAAAACTGATGATGCCAGCCTTGGGTAGTAAATCATCAGTATGGATGCTGGAAGTAGCATTTATGAAAAATCCATTCATTTCTACTAAGTCAGACAATTTATACAATATATAAGAATCTAACATATTTCAGAGTTTTAAAAGGCAAGATAAATATATCAGATAATGGGCTTTGATCTCTCAGCTGACATGCATTTGTTTAGTGTATAGGATGTTTCAGACAATTTCAGTATTCGGCTGGGCGGAAGATGTCTCCCCAGATGTGTCTGATAAACAACACTTTATGTCCCAGTTGTTTATCACCAATATTTAGTCATCATATCTCAGAACTGTACCCCATAATTGCTTCCTATAATGGTCATTAGCCTGGCCCCTTCTGTTGCCACTTTAAATTTATATTTTTGCTGGGTCGTTTCTTCAGATATATCACGGCTAACCAATCAATAACTCATTTAACTTCTGGTTTATCTATTAGAGTGAAAAAGTTGTCTAACTTTTCTCTTTTGTGGCAGTTTCATTATTTGTTCCCTAATGATGTGGCTTACTTCGTCTCAAGGTGATTCTATGAAAAAACTTGAGGAATAAGTCATCAGTGGCCTCATTCATAAAACGTGTGTACGCACAGATTTGATCTTAGTGCGAGTACGCTAAAATCAATGCCAATGTTCAGATTTATAAAAACAGCCTATGTATATGTCTTTATAAATGAGGCCCCAGGTGTTTATGCCAAAAAGCATTCGAAACTGCTCCAACGTGGGCTTTGCCTTTTTTTTTTTCTGACATGCAAATGTCAAAGCTTTTCTCGTAGATGAATTGGCTCTCTCAAGAAATCATTTATCACACACACACACACACACACACACACACACACACACACACACACACACACACCACACACACACACACACACACACACACACACACACACACACACATATATATATATATATATATATATATATATAACACACACACACACACACACAATATATATATATATATATAATATATATATATATATATATATATATATATATATAATATATTATATATATATAAAGACAACAAAGTCTCCAAATCAAATTACACAAATTATGTGCAATTCAAGCAATTGGAGATATTTACAGACGGCACATAAAAAGGACTTTATTTAGAGTATTAACAAATTCATGTTCTATACATTTTATGGACATTACCTTTGTAACTTGTCACAAATAATTAATTTTATAAAAATAAATGTACATGAAACCGCATATATAAGTACCTTGCTTATGGTGTGTGATTTTTATTTTTAACCAGATTTCCTCCTACATTCATATTCAAACAAATACCATAAAAAACGTTTGAAGCATCAACAATACCACCTATTGTTGATTAGGATACTGATATTTTTGAGAGTTACAGTGTTGACAGACAGCATAAAAAAGGGAAAAAAATTGAAAGTAAGTCAGAATTCTGCCCAGACATAGCGGGAACACCTGATTACACTAACAAGGTTCGGCTCACCATGTGTGTATGGTCTCTGTTTTGCTTAACGACAATAAAAGTCACTTAAAAAAAGTCCTACTGCTCACATTGTTTATTAGGACTGGAGCTGATGCTAAATTCTGCAGAGTACCATGAAACTGAAATGAGGTCATCACGCTTTGAGTTATTGTAAATTATCAATGCAGTTAAGAAAAGAAAAGGCAAAAGTTTGGCCATTCTTCTGAAGTGGCCCATTACATGGTTTAAACAAACAACAGAACTGTGGCATATCACCATCAACACTCTATCCCAGTGGCAGTCCAATGTTTTCTTTTTCCCAACTAAAGTATACCAGGCCATTTACCTACAGTTACAGAAATAGCTACAAATATACTGCTAACTTGCAGTGCCTTATTAGCTACATAGTTTGGTAGTTTCATACTCCATTGAGTTGGGCTGCTTGGCACTGAAGGCCTGAAGAGCAGTCTGTATTCGGACCACATCAGTGGTAGAAAGTTTGAGACGGTGGCGTAATAAGCAGGCGAACAGGTCCAGAGGTTGCTGGCCCGGTGGAGAGAGTCGGTTGACCCGGTCTCGGATCTCCAGCAGCTGGAGCAAGGCCGAGTCCTGCGAGCCCTGCGTGTACGGGTAGTCCAGCTGCAGGATCAAGTCCTGAATGGCATCTGGATCAAAGTGCATACTGTATCCGAACACCTGCATACTGTTGATTTTCATGTAGCCCAGGTTACGGGACGAATCCATGTATTCCAATGGTTCGAAATGGGCGCTGCCATTACCCTGAGCTGATGCTGTTTTGACACGGCTCCTCAGGTAAATGTGTACTGTCTCAAAAAAGGTCTTCCACTTGTTACCTAGAGTCAGGGTCCAGTTATAACAGTCAAGTGGGATGTCTAACTTGGTCCTTTCCCAGTCAGGGTAACTGTTCTGATCTATGGGCATGATCCAGCTCTCAGAATGACTCCCTCCAAATGGGTTGATGTAGACGGACAGCACGGGTTCCAGGGTGCTGTTTTTAGTAAGGCATATCTGCAGGGAGATCCCTAGGAGCATATGAACGTGGCTAGACTTGAACTTGTTGCTCTTCAGCGTCAACAACATCCTCTTCCTCCAGCTGGGATCAAACCAGTTGTTGAGTCTGACGTCATTGCTTATGAACATGGCGTGAATGCTGATCCGCCCATCCTTCTTTTGCAGCAGGTAGCGCAGCTCCAGGTCCTGGAGGTCGGTCTCAAAACCGATGTAGTTGTCGGTAGAATCCGGTATAGTATTCCTACAGGTCCCTTGGCTTAGCACGTAGCCGGGATTGCAGCTGGCACAGCGAGAGCGGTTCTCATAGGAGCAGGAGGCGCAGTGAGGACCGTCGCCCACGGAGCACGGGATAACACCCTGGCAGGACGGATGCTCATAATGACAAGAGCAGGTTCGAGTTTCCTCCATGTAGGAGCCTATCTGATTGTTCTCACTGCAGTACATGATGGAGAGGATATACCTCAGCCAATAGCTGAGAGGCCTATGGTGAAGGAAGGAAGGAATTAATGTCATAATCAGATTGTCTCGAAAGTCATACAATGATATTGTATTTCATCTTAGATAGAGTCGGAAGATAAAGTAAGTAACGATATTAAAGATGTCACAAGAATTAATCAAGGTACTTGATGTCCATGGGAATTCTCCAATAGCTTGCAGTGCAACAGCACATACTTATGTATTGTATTGAACAAAATAAAACATATAATGTATGTATATATGTATTGTAGTTTCTCACACTATCCAAAAAAGAATTGAGCAAAACATCCAATATAATTTAAATAAATAGTTGTGATTTAAATGCAGCTTGCATAAAACTTTTCTCAAAGTAATTATTTCATTATAATAATTTATATTACTAAAAAATTCTTTGTTGGTCAACAAAGAAGAAATATTGTAACTAAGATTACTTTATTCATAAATATACAGACTCATAATAGATTTTAACTCTTAATAGATTGCTTAACCCAAGTAGAAAATTTGGAAAAATCAATACTTAAAAAAACAACACCAGGCACTAAATTATTTCCAAATAATTTCATCCATTTTATGAGCATGAAAAAATGCCATCCTGAAAAATTACCATAACATGCATATTCAGACACAGTAATGATTCTCTCTGCAGCCACTGGCAAATGAACTCAGTGGAGTGGATCAGCACGATCTGTCACATGGAGTCAAATTGTAAACATCAGCTAAAATGAACTTGTTTCCCATTTTCCATTACACTTTGTTTTCCCCAAAACAATAACAGAGTAAAAATGTATCTCATACAGCATTTATAAAGCCTAATTTAAAAATAGTACATGATGTGTCTATCCATGAACCATGTAGTCTATGAAATATTTGAGCCATATTGAATGTAATTTTTGATGCATTTAAATGTCATGTCAATCCTCACTAAAAAACACAAATCATAACAAACCTGTAATGTTTAGAGTTTAAAGGGTTAGTTCACCCAAAAATGAAAAGTCTGTCAGTAATTGCCCACCCTCATGTTTTTCCAACCCCGTAAGACTTTCGTTCATCTTCAGAACACAAATTAAGATATTTGTGATTAAATCTGAGAGCTGGATCACTCCTCCATAGGCTTCTAAGGGATTGAAACCTGACAGCCCCGAAAAGTCATTAAAGACATCGTTAAAATAGTCCAAATGGCTACAGTGGCTCAATCTTAAGTTTATCAAGTGACGAGAATATTTTTTGCGCGCAAAAAAAAACTAAAATAACGACTTTATTCAACCATCTCTTCTCTTCCGTGTCATTATCCTAAGCTGTTGACGTAGTGTAACAGCCAGCGCTTCTGTGTTATACGTCACACGTAGGCTCACTATTGGCCGACGCTGGTCATGTGTGTGATGCGTGTGACGTTCAACCAGAAGCGTTGCGCAATAACACTACGTGAAATCTCCAGGCCCAAAGAGAATACTTGAATAAAGTCGCTATTTTAGTTTGTTTTTTTGCGCTCAAAAAGTATTCTCGTAGCTCGATAAACTTAAGATCTCGCCACTGTAGTCACTTGGACTATTTTAACGATTTCTTTAATAACTTTTCGGGGCTGTCAAGTTTCAATCCCTTAGAAGCCTATGGAGGAGTGATCCAGCTCTCAGATTTAATCACAAATATCTTAATTTGTGTTCCGATGATGAACGAAAGTCTTACGGGGTTGGAACGACATGAGGGTGAGTAATTACTGACAGAATTTTCATTTTTGGGTGTACTATCCCTTTAAAAAAGGTTAAAATATTCTTAATTCTGCTCATAAATTGCTTATAACTCATTATTTCCGAGGCTTGTGTTTTGTATGGTAACTCTTCTTTTCGTAAAATCTATTTCAGCAATTGCCCTCTTGATAAGCTCTCCTGAGAGATAGCCGAAGATTTTCATTGCAATGGAATTTCCACTTGCGCAGAGAAAAACAGTTTACCCTGGATTAAAACATAAGTGATGGCAACAGAATGTATAAATATTCATGGCACCAGGCTGCCTGAGAGACAGTCAGTATGCAGGTGGTTGGCAATGGAAGAAATCTCAGCAGCCTGTCAGCATATTTTACTGACAGCGAAACGGAAATTCACACCAGAGACAAAACATGCTCATGCGCATTTATTCCACTCGAAAACAATTTCATGACAATTTCCATATTTTAAAGTGTAAAAAGCATCCGATGAAAGAACAACAATAGCTTAAATAAGTGTTTTTGCTCTTAGGGAAAATTACACCCATTAAGAAATATGTATTTGTCAGGTATAATCTCTCAAAATCAGATTCAGAAAGTTAATGTATTTGACTATTATTTTAAAGCACCGATTCTATTTAAAGCTATAGTGAAAGACAAAGTGATATGAAAACAATCATAAAGCAAATATATGGGAATGCATTTTATGAAAAAATAGATCAAGCTGTTGATAAATTCTGCCTGACTAAAGGAATGAAAAAAAAAAAAAAAGTAATTTCAAGGAAGTGTGAAAATCAAATAAATCAAGTGTGAATGATGAAGTGACAAGAAAACAAAACAGTAAATCAGGAACTCAAAAGCAGTCTAATAAAATGTCTTTTGTCTTTGTCTGCTTTATTTTTCTAGCTGCAACTTGAATCAAAGAGGAAGGATGCTCTTGAAGATAGATCAAGGCAGATTGCAGAAACATTTCAAACACATGCAGTTATTGTTCTCATGCCCTAGACTCCTTATTCCCAAGATAGGAAACTTTGGAAAGTATTAGTATACTGTATATTTGGACTTGAGATCTGATTATATTCCCATATATGGAAATGTTTGTTTTCAACAGAGCTGCAAGATTAAGGCGAGTACAGCACGTTTTGTGTTTACTTAAAAATTTTTAACTAACAGCTTTATAAATTAGAATCATATTAAAATAATAATTAATTATGCATGCTTAGAAATACCCTAATTAATCATAATATTATTTACATGATTAATTAGGCCATGCAGCTGGGAAACAACTCACACGTTGTTGTTATTGTAGCTATAGATTACTTACAAATTGTAGTCCATTACTGATTACAAATTACATGACAAAAATAGTTAATAACATAATCTAGTAGATTACACATTTAAGGTAATGTATTCTGACTACAAAGAGAAAATACATCATTTTACATTCTTTATCATAAACAACATGAAACGCATGAAATGTGACATTATGTCAGGGTTTCCCAAACTGGGGTTTGTATGGAAAAAATATAGGATGGGAGAAAAAAATATTTTTCAAAGCTTTTGCATTTTCTCACAAAACTTTTGCGTTCTTTTGCAAAGATATTTGCATTCTCTTTAAAAATTTGCATTCTCTCGCAAAACCTTTTCAGAGTTCGGACAAACACTTCCTGTTTAATGTCCCACTGGCAGTGTTTCAGACAACTCCATATGTTAACAATGGAATAACAGTTTTATTTTGAACTTGGACTTAAGTATAAAGAAATACGGTCATTGCTTAGTTCAAGGAGTTCAGTAAAGTATGCCATATATTCACAGATTCAAACCTTCCAGAGAGCTAACACTCTTTCCGGTATCCAAACTTACTCAAATGTTGTTAAAACACAAATCCTCTCACACGTTTATCTTTTAACATTTTGGCAGGAGTAACATAAAAGCCCCTTTCACACAGAGATTCCGGAAAATACCTGGATAAAGTGACCAGGGATTTGACCCGGGTTCGTTTGATTTTGGTTCATTCACACTGCCATTGATTTTCCGAAATCAGAGAGTGCGTTCGCATACAACCTGTAAAAATCCCATAAAGACACGTGACATCGATGTGACATGTAATGTCTCAGCAGCTGCTTATGAGCTGCGATTTCTTGTGCATTTTTTTCTCTGATTCGATCATAAACGCTGGCGAACGATCCCGGCTTCAGCGTCATCATTACGACACGGCATTGATTACGGCTTTTGTTCAGACAGCATGCGTTCCGGTACTGAACACGGCAATGTTACTAGGTCCAGTAACAATTACACTTTTTTTCATTTACTAACTTTACACTTGTCCAGTTTCATCTGGAATGCGTCTCAGGACATCTTCTGAAAAGGCTTGAGCGATCTGATTTAAATCTCGAAAGCGTTTAGGAGGGAATTTTACACCTGGTCTGGTCTTAACTATCCGATCAGAGAAAACACATGGAGTGACCAGCTGTAAATAGACCCTAAAATACATCTATTATACTGGGCAAATTTTATCCCCTCCCTCATTAAAAAATTAAAATAAAACTTAATTTTTCATTTTTATACTGACCAAAAAAAATTGACCAATCAATATGATATATTAAGTGTTTAATTAATATAATAATATGTAATGTTGCCACATGTTAAGCAAATATAATGCTAATTTTCCAGTATACTAGATATTTGGAAGGAAGAAGTGCAAAATTGGAAATCTGAAAATCTCAATGGCCCTCATTTATCAAAAGTGCGTACACCAAATTTCGAGCGTACACCTGGCGTACACCCAAAACCACGGTGACTTTGAGATTTATCAATATGGATGTTGGCGTATGGCACGCGGAAGTAGTGCGGAAATGCACAGAAAAACAATTCCTAACGGCTCCGTACACTGACAAACTAAAATATACTATGACAAAAAAAAAAAAAAACAACAACAGCAACAACATAGTAGGCTAATTATAAACTTCAGTGTAAAAATCTGTCACAAAGAACCGGCAAAAGTAATGATTATGAATATGTAAAATATAGCAAGGAGATATTTTAATTGTTTATTAATAAAGAAGTGTTTTCTTTGTGTCGGCTGCAAATATGAAGTTGAGATCCTGACTCGCGATCTTCGCAGTAGTGAACGCGCCAGAGAGAAATGCACATTTCAGATTACATAAGCAGAGAGCAGTCTGCAGTCTGTTTTCTTTCGTTTTGAATTGTTCTGTTTAAAAGTAGACATGTCTGAGGCAAGTAGGGTACCTTATACACTGAGTTTCGGTTCATTTATGAGATGAGCTCTGTTCACGCGTCCTCCCTTTCATGATTATCTATCATCTGCTATTTACTTCTTATTTGTTAAATCCAGGTAATTGGTTGATGAAACATTAAGTAAAATTAAGATACAATTAATACAAAACGAAATTCAGTTTAAAGAAAGGTTTTGTGCTTTATGTTTGATGTCTCTGTGAAAGTTTTAAATATATTTTAGTGCCGCCTTCAGAGCGCTCACATCCGTATCATTGCTTTTTCCTCATAAATGCGAACACGAATAATAATAAGAATAAGAATATTACAAATGGACATGCAATTATTGATGTGAATGAATGGTACTCCACATCACATCATCATCATCTCTATTGTACGTGATACGATATTAAATGCTAATTGTTTCAAAACAAAATAATGCATTGTGATAGGTCATTTGATCTCCACTTCGGAGAAGTTTCTCTTTTTTGCCGTCTTCCGTGTGTCCATTGCGTAAAATGAGGGCGTGGGGGAAGCGAAGACTTGAATATTTAGAGGCGTGTTATTCTAATGACGATCGTTTTCAGCCGCTGCATTTATCAAGGACAGGTATTGCGTACACCTAGATTTCAAAGGTACGCACAGCTTCATACATCAGGCGGTGAGAGGAGTGTAAGCATAATGTTACGCCAACATATACGCCCGTTTCTACTAGTGTTGCTTTCGTCAACGAAAATTATGACGAAATATCGTCGTCAACGAACCTTTTTCACGTGACGAAAACGAGACGAGACGTAAATGCTGGTCATGTGACGATGACTATAATTAATTGTATAATGTAATATCGTTGACGAATAAAAACGAGACTAAATGTGGTTTACAAAATAAAAACTATGCTAAAATGTCTCTTCATTTTCGTTGACCAAAACGAGACGAGACGAAATGTTATTTAACGTTATTTCGTCTCGTTTACTTGCGTTATTACCAGTATGCAGCATTTCTGTTTCCTGTGTTTCACTTCAGGCCAGGGGCTGCATCAGATCGCACTGCGCAGACGCAGGCGACATCACATCCTCAAGCCCCATTCGCGGCATTATTTAGAAGATGCAGCTGCGTGAGTTACGGCTGTTTCACACATACTCCGTGTGTAGTGCGTATGCGGTGCGGTGTGTATGCAGGAGCAGCTCGTGCTATTGTGTTTTCACATGTGCTGCGTTTGCAGTACGCAGCTGATCTACGGCTGTAATACCACAATCACAACATTTATTCTCTATTTTTTTATTTCAAATCAATATTTCTAGCCTACATCCATTATGTCGCGTTGTTGAGGTAGGCTACTGTGTAGATCTCTGCTCTGCTGTTATGCACGCACCGCTCCCGCGTGCGGTGTGAGCGCTCTAACCTAACATGGGTGCGGGAAAAAATACACACCGCAAACGGAGTAGGCTATGTGTGAAACAGGCGTTAGCATAAACGACAACAAACGCCCTTAAGTCTGACACAGAGAAAGGGATTCGTCTTTGGGAGAAAAAGAAGAAATGACATTTGGTAAACTTTAATGTCATCGTGTGTAGGCAACATGTTTGGTTGGTAAAATAAATATGTTCTAAATTCATATCAGAGCGTCTTCTGTGTCTGCAATAGCATTCTTGAGTCTATAAGGTAACAATAATATAATAAGATAGACTAACAATAATAAGATAAGATTTTTTGAAATGGGTTTGGCTAAAAGAAAATGTTGGTTTCGTCTACTACTAGGTATACATATTGACTGGGTTAAATAGAATTGCATTACTAAAAAGAGACTAAAATACAATTTTCATTGACTAAAACTAGACTATGTCTTTCGTCGACTAAAACTAGACTAAAATGTCATCAGTTTTCGTCGACTAAAACTAGACTAAAATGTCATCAGTTTTCGTCGACTAAAACTAGACTAGACTAAAAAGAGTATGAACGTGACTAAAACTAATAAAAACTAAAATGACAGCTTGACACAAAGACTAGACTAAAACTAAAATTAAAACAGGCCGCCAAAAACAACACTAGTTTCTACGCAAGAATGATAAATGAGGGCCATTGTCCCTTCCAGGGAATAAATGATGTAGTAGAAGATTTTCAGACATATCTATATACAACTGTATTGCATGTCATCCCAATGCACCCTTTTAGTTTAAGTGATACTATGTGGATATCTGAATGTTTTTGAGAAATCAATATGAATATTAATGAACCAAGAATTTCAACTGTGAAGCTGATCGTCGCTTAAGGCTTCGCTTTCACCTCATCTGACTCAAGTAGTTTCCACTTGAATTGGCTGCCTGCGTGGTTTGCATAATTCTCATTTTTTGCACAGCCCTGACCCTCTACCATCTTTGAACACTCAGTTTCAGACCTCAGTCGTGAACTTTCTCCTTCCACAGCCCTTACCAAAGGCACTGCACTATCATACCAGTGCAGAGCCCATAAATTACCTGTTTCTCGTGTCTTCCATTAAAACACATCCTGCACTTTAGCCTATAGATGGGAAGATAAAACCTATTCATCCACTAACTCTTGAAATGATTAGATGGGACAGTCTCTATCATTTCAGAAAGGCTGGGACTTCAGCCAAGACACTAGACTTAACACAATTATACTTGCCACAATTGCCCTCAGATATGGACTGAGTAGTGTGTTAAAGGCATTTCTTAATTAATTAGTTTGGAGGACATGCATTTTAAATCTCCTATTAGTACATCCATTTGGAATCAGTTCCGAAAAAAAAAGAAGATAAAAAATCCATCGCAACATTACAACGTATGTATGTGACATCGTGACTAATACAGACATTATTGGAGAATTCAGGGTTTGACATTTATATGAACATGCATTTTGACCTTTTGTGGCAAAAATCAACATTTTGTGAAAGAAAGAAAAAAATACAATAAGGTCTGTTATTGAGAACAAATAATAAACAATACTTTTACATAATTTTAATAATAACAATTAATCATGGTTAAAGGGATAGTCCACCCAAAAATGAAATATATAATGATATTTTTTTTAGTATTTTAAGTTGTTTTAACAAACATTGGTTATATGAACAAACATTAATTAACTACTACATTTTTTTATGATTATAAACAAAAAAAAAACGATTAATGTTTTTATTTATATATTATTATTTTTGCTTGTTTGTTTTTTGATGCCATGCCAGCAACTTTGCATCCTATGTTTTCACTTTACTTAAAGCCATCAATGATGCATTTATAGAGGTTAGTAACTGTATTATCACTCAAAATAAGTATTTTTAAGAACACAACATGGCTATTAATAACAATATATTCACTTATTTGACAGAAATAAATCTAAATTACTATAATATAATAACATAGCAGGTTGCATCTTAATAAATACCTTCAGGGAACCATATGACTGACTAATTAATACTTATAAATCAGTGTATAATGGATTATGAGCATGCGCATTGAAAAAGCAATGCGTGACTTTTAAGTAGTTACAAAAATAATATAAATATAGGCCTGGCTATAACTGTTCTTATAATGCAGTATACTGTAGGTCTAAATGAGTCTTATACATACTTTATAAAATAGTAATACTTATAAATAAGTATAAATGGAGCTATTCTTCATTATAAGCATGGTCTTCATAGAAAGTGTTGTAAAGATATTGTTGCTAATTGTTTGTTCATGACATCTAATTAACTAATGTTAACAAAAGGAACCATACAGTAAAAGCCTGTTCCACCCTGAATCCTTTAAGAAGTAATGACAAACTATTTTTACCTCTCATCACATTACAATCAATTATAAATACGGACATTTCCATTTATAACCCATTAGGAACATGGCACATATCTTACCTCTCCCTGGGTACAGATATTTTGGGTTGAGTCCGACACCTTTTGCTGAGTTTGAAGAGTTTGCCGACAATCCGCTGTGCTTTGCTGAGCAGCTGTTGAGTGCTAGTCTCCAACAGTTGAAAGCGTTGCTGAACGCCAGGGTCCATCTTCCAAAAGTACTGCACAGCAGATGTGTTCAGAGCATAGAACGTTGGTAATCTCCTCACAAAATTTTGGAAGTCCTCTAGAAAGGCAGACAAGTGTTGAGAATAAATTACTGGAATGACTTTGCCTCACGTCGGGGGAAAAGAAATCAGTCATGTTCGATAAAATGAGTCAACAGTGAAACTGGGGGTGGAAGGGGAGCAGGTGGAACGTTATTTTCATTCCTTTGATGAAAATTGAAAATTGTCCTGTGTGATTGAACACTGATAGGTGAGGACAGCAAGGTATTTTCAATGAATTGCTAAGAAACGCTAAGCCATTTCTAAGAAGGACAGGCTGATTTTGAAGGAGCACATGTGGTTCGACTTCAACAACAACAACAAAACATAAAAATTAAGTTCTGACAGGATGGCAAGATGTTAAAGCAAAGCAGAATCACCTCGGCCACACAAATGTCTTCAAGCAGAGGGAAGTTCATTTTCGTTTGTGGCAAGAAAAATCGATAGCCGTGTTACGGTGCTCGACGCCCAAATCAATGCTCTACCTAACATCTAACAAGAAATGATCTCAGTGGCTATAATTAACAACACAGATCCTCATCATAACCCGACAATTCCAGTCTGTGCAGAATTGGATTTTTCATGCAATCAAACATTAGGTAATTGTAAATATTACAAGTTCCATTTTTAGATATCCATTGATCTGTCCAGGTTTTGTTTTGATTTAGAATTTCATTACAAAACAAAAACTGTGTGGTGTCCCGGCCGAATAGAGAAGCGAACTAGTAGATGATCTCGCTCCAGCAGATGAGTGTTGTTTATTTATTTGGTTTACAGTCATTAGGCAGTGGTTTTTCACTCCCTGCTGTTGCTGCAGGAGGTAGAGCTCCAACATGGCTGTGATGCACACACAAACCTGCTCCGTGCTGGCACAGTGCCTAGCTTAGGGACAAGTAAGCCTGCCAAGTCCAAAACGCTGCTTTACCACAATGACAATGACACTAGATCCCAGGAAGCACTTCCCACTATTTCCTTGTCAGCCATCAAATGTAACAAGGTGACAACAATCACTGTATGTGTCAGGGATATTCACAGATCTAAGTGGCATAACATAATTAATTTGGTGCTGGCATGCCACAGGCCTCTCTGAATTGTGACCAATTAAAAAAATCATAACTTTGAAACTTATTGCGAGACAAAACCATTGCTTGCTTTTGAAACATTTAAGGAAATAATTCACCTCAAAGTGATTCTGATTTAATCACCCATATGACTGTAAGGATAATTTTTAAAGAATTGTACTGGTGGTTCTTTTCCATGAAATTACTCCCCATTGGGACTAATTATTTCAATTCAAAAAGGAATAAAAGAAAAAAGTAGGACTACTTAAAAGTAGTCCATTTGACTATATATGTTATTAAGTTATACAAAAGCATACAAAAGACTTAAATTTAAATGATTATTCACTGATAAAAGACTGTTCAGACAGTTTTAAACTGGATAAACCGATTCAAAAAAGAGATTTGATCACAAACTGCTACTTCTCTCATGAATTTGACAATGTAAAGCAATATTTTTAGTGAATAACCATTTAAGCCAATTAGAAACGCTATTATATAGTTTAAAAAAAAAAACTTTTGTGATACATTTATGGTATGTTTGTGTCCTTTTAGAAGCTTCAGAAGATTCAGTCTCCCCACTATCTCCAATTGCATGAAAGAGAGAAATCAGTACAACAAGTCTCTTTTGTGTTTTACAGAAGAAATGATGACAGAATTTAAAAAATAAAAATGTAGGTGAACAATTTATTTGAACTATTCATAATGTTTCTTTAAAAGCAGCTACACTGTAAAAAAAGTTAACTCATTATTTTGAGTTATCTTTTTGCATGGGTTTTTTTTAGTTTAACTAACTTATTTCGATAAGTTGAGGACAAGAAAACTT
Organism: Chrosomus eos; assembly: GCA_036326025.1. Lineage (NCBI taxonomy): Eukaryota > Metazoa > Chordata > Actinopteri > Cypriniformes > Leuciscidae > Chrosomus > Chrosomus eos. The sequence continues at coordinate 27,793,399 of CM070828.1, forward strand.
AATAATTTCTTGTTTTCTGGACAATCTAGTTAAAAAAATAAGTTGAAATAACTAAATTGCTAAAATATTTTTTACAGTGTAGTAAACTTGAAAATTGCTGAATCTTACCAGACTCTTTAAACTCTTGGTTGGCTTGCGTCCATGATTCTCTGATGAGTTTCAGACTGTCCTGCATAGCCTTCAGGTCTTCACTGGGACAGTTGCACTGGGGATAATCAACACTGCATTTGCACCAGCAGTCGTTATCCCGGCACACAAAATCACCCTCGGAGTGACAGCCAATATAACTGAGAGCTGCCTCCACAAATCGGCTCCTTAGGTATTCTGGCAGAATGGCCTGAAGCCCTAAAAGAATGCAAAATTGTTTATATAAATACATAATATGCATACAAAATTAAGGGTCAGTAAGATTTTTTTTAAAACAAATTAATAGCAAGGGCATATTACCTTAATCAAAAGTGACAGTAAAGGCATGCATTATGTTCTAAAAAAATATGTTTCTATTAATCAAATGATCCTGATTTTTTTATATACATGTATGTCAACATTGATTAAAATAAGAAATATTACTTGAGCACCAAATAAGCTTATTAGAATGATTTCTGAAGGGTCATGTGATACTAAAGTCTGGAGTAATGATGCTGAAAATTCCGCTTTGCCATCACAGGAATAAATTACATTTTAACATATGATCAAATAGAAAATTTAATCAAGTTTCAAGATCAAATTTAAATTTGAAATTATAAACATTTTAAAAAATCTTACTGACCCCGGACATTTTCCTTGTAACCTTCACAGACTAAGTGGAACATATTTCTTGCTTTTACAACAAAAGATGGTTGTGGAATATTTCTGTGAACACGCTGCTGCGTCTTCCAATAAAATAATAACATTCAAAGAATGATAATATCATTGCAAAGTATGGGGTATAGTTAAATAATGAATGCGCTACCTTGTAGATGAATCTTATTCTCAGGACTCTGAACCAAAACGGAACTGACAGAATCGAGGTTGTCATAGTTACTGCATCCAAGAGGGCCTGTCCTTGTTTCGGTCACCTTAAGGGAAGACAAGAGAAAACACATGATAATACTCTGAGCAAAACAGAGGCAGAAATGACACTGAGGCCATTAAATATGCAGAGCAGGCAGATGACTGTCCTGTGAAATCAGAGTAACATAGTTTTATCCACTGCTTATTTTAAATGCATAACAATTTGCCTTTTTGAGCTTATAGAAGTCTACACAGGTTTGCTGTGTAGTGTAAAAGTGTCTGTCCAGAATATCATAACGATTCTACCGTTACGCCAAGGACATGACTGTTACTGAAAAAGCTATCATTTGGACCAAATTCAGTAATGTAGTGAAGGGCAATATTTCACGGTGAACGTAATGTACTTTCACTGTACTGTACGTAAATAGTGAAGTTTAATGAACCAGTTGTGGAAGTAAATGGCCGAATGCGACTTGAATTTTACAATCAATTTGGTACTTACATATCAACACAGATATTTCGAATCCAACATGGTTGCAGTTGTGGTAAAAGCACTATGTATTTTATTGTAAGGTACATTACTGAAAAGAAATGAAAAGAACTGTTAAAATAAACTGTACACAGTTGTGAGGCAAATGGATCAATATTCCAGAGCAGACAAATAGATAGATATAAGAGTAGAACATCACCCACCATATCACTGACATCTCACTGACAAAACTATCAACATGGTATCTTTGTTCCCATCCAAGATTTGTGTTAAAATGGTGCACAATCCCAGCTCAATCATTCCTGACAAAAGCTTCACTTTTTTCCCTGACAAAAGTCACTGTATATCAAGGCTTGCCTGACACATAGGAAGAAAACCAACCGCCTGTGGGCAAATATATCTCCCTACCTGTCACTTACAAATTGTTCTCTGTTCTACATTGTCTTCTTTAATATTTCCCCCGGTGAGTGAATAAAAGTCTTCATGTCGTGTTTGTAGATTAATGGTGACCTGAGATTTCCGTCAGGCGAAACTAACTTTTCTTCTTATTTGTTGGAACAAAAGTTGCCTTTGTTCGACATCTACTCGAGGGTCACCGGATAAACGGTGAAGCAGATAAAACTAGACAAAGTAAACACTATAGTGAACCCTCCATGCAGAACGCAGTTGTTGTCATGCAAGTGAACCACTGAAAATGACTGAGGACCTGGAAAAGCCAAGGAAGCATTTATAATGTGTTACACAAGCAGCAAATCCCCATTATCGAGAGCTGCTTTATTTAATTTCCTTTTAGTGTTGAAATAACTTTCAAGCCAGTGAGAGTAGCGAAAGTGGAATCAGGAGGAAAAGTACAAGTTCAGCAAGCCTACCGCTGGCATTTCCATTCTTCTTATTGACGCGTCCACGCAATTAATTAAAATCCAAGGAGCCTCTACAGGGATCAGCAGATTAATTTCTAACAAAGACAGATGTCCGACTTAAAGGGAAAATTGACCAATTGCAAGTATAAAGATGGATTTTTCTATGCATAGCAATGAGCCGGTCCGCAACAAGGGCTCGACGGAGCGGAGCATGTGCAGAACTTGGGCTTTCTATAATGAAACGGACAAAAATAGAGAACTGTTGCTGCAGCTAGTGCATCTGAATTGGAAATTTGGAATTTACCTGAGTGTGCACTATGTGCCATCCATTACAGATGCTGAGTACAAACCACGTGGACTGAAAACTGTGTGGTTTTTCAAATTATCAGTGTTTTATTTGTGCTGACTACATCAGAACTTCCAGCATCAGGCTTTAAAAAGATCAGTGACTGGTGTAAGGGTCATTTTCAGTGTGGCTCAGTATAAGGGTTGTATTAAAGGAAATGGGTCAGTTGTGACTTGTAACATTCCCTCTCAATCACTCTGAAGTTCATATGACTGTCCCCTCTATCTTTATTAAAGAAGACCTGGCGCCCATGGTCCTTTGTACCATTCTATAAATAGTTATTGTGTCATTCTTTTGTCTCTTACTGTCATGCTAAGAAACACTGCCTAGTTTAGAATGGGTAATAACAATTATAGAGCATAAGCCTCACTTTAAAGAAAGAGCTCACTTAAACAAAAAATAAAAAATCTCATTTACATATCCTCATTTGTGTTCCACAGAAGAAAAGTACAGAACAACATGACAGTAAAACTGTAAAAATCCAAAGTGACTAAAATGATTTGCTAAATAAATATTAGCAATCCATTGCATTTCTCCAACAGTTAATGAGTAAAAACAGACAGTAATTCCCACCTGTGATTAATCCAACAAAGACTCCGGAAAATATCAGGATGAGTGGGCCTGCGTAGCCACATATTTGAATAATAATGGATTTTAAGATGCCGATCCCAGCTTTTTTGATATGCTAGAAATGTCATTAATGTTTCATGAGCATTGGTACTTATTATAATATTGCTTTACACAAAGTTCCGGATAGAATGGGGCTGTATTTAATCAGTGAGTATTAGTCAAAAGGCATTTTCCTCTTTGCATCAGGCATGTTTTTACACTGCATTGAAACAATCTTTGAGATATTCAAGCAGCTGTTTTCATAAAAAGTCCCTTTCCGGTGGGTTAGTGTACCCCTCGTTTCAATGTGTGCTATGTGGGAAGCTTATCATTGGAGGAAAGTATGCATTAGAATGGAATTATACCCTTCTCTACAGAAAATGGGACTTTATTGAAAGCAGCAGGGAATCCTCAGCGAGGCTAGTAGCGGTTAATGCTCTCAGCTTCAGCTAGTGAAATCTTAGAACGAAACACAAAGGCATGCTCTCTACAAGAGAGCTTCATCTGCGTGCATTAGCTGGAAATTCTTTGGATTTTTCAAGCATTTTTTTCCTCGCAGTAGGATTCGGAAGTTCTCGTTCTGGTTTATGACAGTTAAGAGGGGGAGACTGGGGGAGGTGTGGAGGTGCTGGCAGAGTTTTCATGCCTCCCAGCTTGTGCTCGGGATGCTTGACTGATGACCCAGGCAAACGTCAAAGCACTACCAGTGGAAAAATGCCCAACTCTTTCTCTGAATCATAATCTTTCATAACGTTTTTCACAGTTCATATATTCTACCACAGAGTTAGTGAGAGTATTCATAACATGCAAAAGGTTTTCCCTTGCTTAACAGAGAAGAACGTGACTGAGTATACAGGAAAAAGAGGAATATAAATGTTAAAAAAAACTGTATTATTGAGTATAAATAAAAATTATGTGTATTCTTTTTTTAACGCATTAGTCCACCCCAAAATGAAAATTCTGTCATCATTTACTCACCCTCATGTTGTTCCAAACCTATATAACTTACTTTCTTCTGTGGTACATAAAATTTAATATTTTGAGAAATGTTGGAAACTAGTCAAGTCAAAGCAACGTTATTTATATAGGGCTTTTTACAATACAGATTGTTTCAAAGCAGCTTTATAGTGATAAACTGGAAAATAATGACTCAGTGACGCAAACAGAATACATTTTTGCTGTAAAGCAGCTCTAAAAAGACAATAGTAAACAATCATTATAGAGTTGAAATCAGTTGTTGATTCAGTTTGGTTCAATAACTTTGTAAAGGTAATCAATTATGAAATGACTTCAACTCGGCTATAAAGCAGCTCTGGAGAAAACAGTAGCCACTTTTCCATTACCCTTCTAATTGCGCAAATTGAAATTGCGAATTGAAAATGCACCTAATGGAAACACGTCAATTTCGCAAAAAAGTTTTTACGCTCACATGAGGTGGTTTATAAGAAATATTTTGTCATTCATTAAATTCATAAAAGACAAAAAAAAAAAATACAGGAATACTGGATTCTAAACCTCAAAGAAATGCCACAATCAAGACCTCGAAGCAGATATGAGGAAGAAACACCCAGAAACACCAGCCGCTCCAATTATAAGGGTCTTTCCTTACCATTAATGCTTGGATAACACACATATGTCTCCTTTGATTATTAAAAATGGCCAGTGCGGTAGCTGGAATATACGTAAACCTACCAACAACCGTCGCCATGATTGTTGGAATCACTTATCGCGAGAGGAAAAAAATGCTGTTTTAGTCGCATAACATCGGTTAATGGAAACGCCATCATTTCGCAATCGTTTTTTGTCGACATTTAGAAAAAAATCACAAAAGTTTAGCGCAAATCTGTAATGGAAACGCACCTAGTGATGTAATCATTCAGCTCAGTTCAGTTCTCATCTAATAATGTCAGTACAGTCAAGTCAATAATATTGCTGAATATTATGTGTCCCCAACTAAGCAAGCCAAAGGCGACAGTAGCAAGGAAATCAAACTCCATCGGTGACAGAAATGGAGAAAACAGTTTTGGTTACCATTGACTTCCATTAAATGGATAAAAATACAATGAAAGTCAAAGGGAACCAAAACTATTTGGTTACCAACTTTCTTCAAAATATATTTTGTGTTCCGCAGAAAAAATTATGTTATACAGGTTTGGAACGACATGTGGGTGAGTAAGAAATAACAGAATTTTTTACCATTTATCAAATTATTTAACACATATAAAAACTTGATTTATCTGTACTATTTATATCTCTGGATAGATTACAGAAAAAAAAATTAGAGGGGATGATGGTGAAGAAATGATTGCACCGGGAGTTGCACAAAAAAGAGACTCACTATGAAATAATTTATTTTCTAATGAGAGGGGCAAACAGTCACAGAATTTAGAGCAGGCTCAATTCTGCAAAACTGATGCAGATGAGGAATACAAGAAGAGCGCGTGTGGTAAGGAGAAACAGAGTCTGTGACATCTGCCAGATGGGGGTTTGAACAATCAAAGGATATCGAATTGGTCAAATGAATATCACAATTAATCAGAAAATGTATATTTTTACTGAGTCCCATTCATTAGAAAATCAAAGTTCTAATGAGTCCTTGAACCATTGCCCGATGTCCATCCAAGCCTCTTCAGAGTTATAAATTCTGGCCACTTAGCATGATGGCTTGCAAGTATATCACCTTGATTGCAGAAGGCATGTCAGGCACATCATGCAGTCGGACATTAAAATGCGCAGCCCTGACTACTCCAACCATTCTTATCTATCTAAGCATGCCCTATTGTTATAAACATCACATAACACTCCTCCCTCCTGTAAATCAAAATGAAATGTTGTGACTGATGTCAACCGGCACTCACTGCATTTCCCGTCCACCGTTGTGTCTGACTGTGGAGGTTAAAGATTCATTTATTATTGGCGGTGCAGAAAATCCTCCTCATAAGTCTCTTATTCATTAGAGCCTGACACCTCACTTATATTCAAAATGGCTGACGAATGAGCTGGGCTCTCAAAGAAATTATTGAAATGGAACAGATAATTTGTCACACTGATGCATAATTCCAACAGCACCTTCATATTTATTTATTTGCTATATTCCTTCTATACCCTCCCCCAAGAAGATATCTCTTCCATTTGAGCAAACCACTCTCTCGCATACGTATGTTTGCCACAGAGAGAATCACCAATTTGGTATAGAGAGTCTTTCTATTCACATCCGTCTTCATCCACATGAGGTAAAAATCCATGGGCTGAATTAAAGACTGCTGATCCTGAGAATATTTCACATCAATCACCTAAAATGCCAGGTAAATAAAGGCATCTAAAAGGACCTCCATCTACTTATTTCCATCAAGATAGCTTACAAGCTCTTAAGCTAAGACACGTGCTGTCAGGAGGCAATGTGTCTTGTACCCTGTATATGTACCCATACCCCCCCCCCCCCGCTACGTTATTAACACTTTCAAGACCCAGAAAGGTAGTAAAGACATAGCTCATGTGGCTACAGTGGTTCAACCTTATTGTTGTAAAGCGACGAGGATACTTTTTGTGCGCAAAATACAAAAATAACGACTTTATTTAACAATTTCTTCTCTTCCGTGCCAGTCTCTGACATTGTAAACAGTGTGACGCTTCCGGGTTCTACGTCAGAAGCTCCTGCATCAGCTCAAGTGAACAGCTAGTGGTTTTTGGATATTTTAATTAAAAATCTTCCATGTTGTGCCATTAAAGAATTTAAATGAATACTTTTATTCAGCAAGGACAAAAGTGTCCTTGGTCAAAAGTGACAGTAAAGATATTTACATTTATAATGTTATAAAACACTCACATTTCAAATAAATGCATTATATTCATCACAGAATCCTAAAAAAATATCAAAGTCTCTACAAAAGTATTAAGTCGCACAACTGTTTTCTAAGAAATTAAATGTCATTTACTTATAATATTTCACAGCATTGCTGTTTTTACTGTATTTTTTGATCAAATAAATACAGCTTCGGTGAGCATAAGAGACTTCTTTCAAAAACACAAAAAAAAGCCGTACTGACGTTTGAATGGTAGTTTATATTTCTTTTCTTTAGTATAAGTATAAAAATTAATCTTAAATCGAACCATTAACAAAATGGAATCATTAAGAGGCATTAAAGCAGAAATCGTAAAATTGTTTACAATTCCTATCCTCCCCAGTCCACACAGATTAATATGTATGACATATACTGCATACCTATAGAACCATCCCGTTTTCCAGATAACCATTTCAACTGTAACTTCAGTAACATGTATTTACAGTAGAAGTGTGTAGACACGGTGCATCTTGAAGACGGCATTTAAGAGAGTATGTGGGTTACTGTTTCAAGCACATCACTGACCTGACATATCGCTTGCAACAAATAACTTGCTATGTATTAATCATGTATGTCTCAAATAGCTCAAAGCTGAATGCGTGTAAAAACAGTGGCTTTCAAACTAAATTTAATTCAATCAAATGCTTCTCTGTGCGTATACACATCATTTTGTTCCCACCTGAGTCATTAATATTTTATATCTACACAACCAAAAACACAAGAACAAAAGTGAAGGAAAACTACTGTGCTTTTCTAACATTTAACCCACTTCTTTTGAGCTCCAAATGATGCAGCTGCAAAACAATAGAAACAGCCGGGCTCAAGTCAAACTCCTTTCCAAAAATAAGCACTCAAACGTGGGGTCAGGTCCCCAGGTCTGTGCGCATCTAGGCCACAGGGTTACCTTGATGGCAGTGGAGGCAATCTGGAGGTGGTGCAGTTTTCGCAGAGTACTCTCTCTGTCTATGAAGTAGGAGGCAGCCAGCTGGTGCAGAGCCTCCAGAGTCACAGCCGTGCCATTTGAGTCAGTCAGGTCAGCCGTCCGGCTTAGCCTCCTCTTGTCCACAAATATAGTCAACGCCTCCTCACCTGCAACGAGGGCAAAGCAACATAAAAGAGTGAGGAACGCTGGGGAAAATGGCTTCATAAAGAATGTTCTTTGTGTGCTGAGGAAGAGTGAAGCAAGGGAATTATCTATTCAGTGAAACTCAACACAGACTACAAGAAGGGAATAGAAGATGGAAAATTTATCAAAGATTGTTTTTTTTTAATACATTTTATACATGAATTATTCTGACACATATACATAATGAGAAAGTTAACTGTCATAAAAAAACACTTTATATAATGCTCAAAAGATCTTATTTATGAGATGGGTTTATATGAAAGATAACATTCAGTTAAAGTTCATAAAGTTAAAGTTTTTAATGAAATCGTATTCATACAGCTGTCAATTGATTAAAATGTTTAATTGCAAATAATGTCATAAAATATACATATATGAAGACACCAGAAAGTAGATTTATGCAACAGAATTCATAACAGTATGTCAGTTAAAGATAAAGTTTCATGGTAAAGTTTTTAATTCAATCTTATAAATACTGCTTTCGTGCGATTAAAATATTTCATCGCAAATAGCATTGTGTAATTATTGAATTCGGCAATTCGGTTGTGTGGGTGATGCATATGGAGAACATATACAGTATATAATTAAATACACCAGAAAGTAGATTTATGCAACAGATGCCCTTCTAATTCATGTCTGATTCAATTTTGTTTTTTAAATACCACACAACAGGTGCCACAGCCATGTACGTTCATGTGTTCACATTTGTAGAAATTGGGTTGCCTAAACTAAAGAGCAGATAGTTTTCAAGAGTAGATGCGTGTAAAATGTCAAATTGAATAAATGCATTAAAAAGTAACGTTCATTTTGTCAGCCCTAGTTATTAATATATATGTTTTAATTAATCTGTAAAAAAAAAATGCTCTATTTTTTATGATTGTTTTAGATTATTGGCTATTGTAGACTTGTAGAATACGTTTTCACATTTTCTATCCCAATTAAACTATAATGATTTAAACTGTAAGTTGATCCAAAATTTTCTAGAACACTAGCATCTCATGTCATTGTGTACCAAGACACATCAAAAGAATCTGTATTTTTTTCAATGGAAATTGTGACATTCTGTAGAAATGAACATGTATCTTTGTTGAAGTACCTCCGAGTGTAGCTGAAAGCAGAAAGTGTGTGCCATATTTCCTGATGATGTTCTCGGTAATGGCAGCGAGGGTGGGTCTGCGGCCCAACTGTCTGATGGTCTGCATAAACTCTGGATCGAGGGGTAGAGCCACGCCATTGTCCTCTCTCTCCAGAGCCAGGCTGTTCACCCTCCAGCGCCCAAACTCTCTGCAAGGTCACGCACAAACACACACACATACACCCTATTTGGAAATGTCCTTCATTTGAGCCACAATGAACACAGGAGGGAAAAATCCTGACAATCATTTTTTCAACATCTGGGAGTTTGTTTTAGTATTTGGTTCAGTGTGAAGCTTCTGTTAAAGTTTCTCTGAAATTGGTGTTCGGTATATTCCCCAAATGAAAAAAAAAAGTAGTTTAAAGAGAGGTCTGAGAAACCTTCACGCAGCTTGAGTACAACGCATATTCGGTTAAGACCTGCTGAGGAGAAAATGTGATGACTGCATGACCCCCGTGCCAGCAATTCAAATCATATTATGCATTCTCTTTATTTTTTTCCAACCTCAGCTTTAGGAATTGCTCTGGCCTGCTTTAAAAGCTGTTGTCCTCTACATAATGGTGCAATTTGTTTTTAGATTTTTAGTTTTTTTTTACTGTGACGTTTGCACTGAAGAAGGGCTGACAATGGCAAGCTTCTTTCTTTCACGAATAAAAGGCCAAAGGAAAACAGTTGGAATTTTGTTTGAAAAAAACTTTTGCCACTATGTCTTTCATTTACAGCAGCAACTGCTCAGCACAATACAATAGAATGTCCATTATATAACGTTCAGTGCTGTAACTACACTTAAGTAAAATAAAAAAGTGCGCAACAAGACAGTTAGGTACAGTAGGATAGACTTTAGGAATATGATCAGCACCATATTAAGCCAAAAGTGAAATGCAGTACGCAAAACACAAAACGATAGCTTGTAATATAAAACGTTAATACTATATTTAATACACTGTATTTTTCACTCTACATACCATACTGAAATTACAGACGCTGGGGAAATACATTTAATGCATAAATGTGCATTTAAGCATATTTATGAATATTCATAAATTTTATCATTAAATATAGTATCATGGGACATTAATATAAACATGTCTTACGTAAAATAGAATATAATCCTAAAATCCTGCAAAGAAAAAATCTTGCCCAACTATTGAGGTAAGATGACCTTCAACCTCTTGTTCCAGCAGTTATCTGATTTTTGCATAATGTGTTTTTTTTTTTTTTACTTTTTTTTTTACTTTACTATGGTTAAACATTAAAGTTTCAGTAATGTACAATATTTACACTCCGTTCACTCAAACTGAATAAAATACAATGACTGGAAAATCACAACATCAAAGAAATAGATCTGAGAGATCAATTTATTCCTTTAACACTCTGTTCTTCTTCCTATTACTTTAAAACAAGGAATAATCTGTTCAGTCTGAATTTACATTTGTGGTTACTGCAATAGAATGAAAGACTATCATTTCAGAAGGAATGATTCTCAATATAATAATAAGGTAACACTTTAGTTCAGGGTCCAATTCTAGTTGCTTATTAGCATTCATGTTACTAGGATATTGGCTGTTTATTAGTACTCATGAAGCAGATATTAATGCCTTATTTTGCATAACCATATTCTACATCCCTTATTCCAACCCAATTCCTACCCGATACCTAAACCTAAAGGGATAGTTCACCCAAAAATGAAAATGATGTCGTCATTTACTTCAAATGTATGATTTTTTTCTTTTTCTGCTGAACACAAAGGATATTTTGAAGAATGTCGGTAACCAAACAGTTGATGGACCCCATTGACTTCCATAGTATGAAAAAAAACACAGGTTTGGAGCAATTTGAGCACGAGTAATTGACGACAGAATTTTCATTTTTTGGGTGAACTATCCCTTTTAAAAAAACCTTACTATTAATAAGCAGTAATCAGGAGTTTATTGAAGCAAAAGTCCTTTGTTGTTCTATTTATCTTGCACAAACAAACAACAACAAAACACGTATTTTCCATTCCAATCTAAATCAATTACTGTATCCACGAGTCTCCATCAACAGAAAACTTTTGATACAAATACACATATCAGAAACCTTAAAACTGACTGAAAGACTGACTAAATGTTGTCATAATGTCACAATTCAGGACAGCATACCCTAGGGGCATCTTGCCTCATTATACCCTATATATGATATTGTAATAAATGGCTTGCTAAGTGTGTATGTATCTAAATAATAACAGATGACACTTATTGACAGCAGAAAGGAAGCGCAGCAAGGACAATGAGACAAAGAAAGACAAATGTAGGGGGAGAGAGAGAAAGAGAAAGAGAAAAAAAATGGAGAGAGAAAGAATGATCGACACTGTGTCAGAACAAAAGTTTTTGATGGACAGTTATGGATGGAGCTGGAGGCTAATCCACCACTGGGCCCACGCTAGAGCCTCACAGCAGGAGAAGGCATTTTGAAGAACTACCTGCCAGGCTTCCCCACAGAGACCCACGGCTACATGGAGTCAACGGTGAGAACACGCTCCAGAGGAAGCAGTCTGAAGCCAAAGGGAGACTGAGAGTGTCACAGTACAAGCAAATGAGACCAGCTTGTTATGCTGTCGGAAGCAGCGCTATGTTTGAAACATCCGGGTGACTGTTACATTCAGTCTTCGTTAATAGGAAAGAGTCAGATTTATGCAACGTTTTTGCAATATTATGCAATACACACATGGGGAGATTTATGGATAGGCTACATTACATTCAATTATTAATTAGTTTCAAGTAGGCTGCAAAAGTAATGAAAAAAATACCTGTATGTAAATTCTGTAATACATTGCGCCTTGCTAATCCACAGTTATAGAAACAGGTAGAACAGAACGAGTAAAAAGCCGTTAACACATAACACGTTATTGCGTTCAAAAAGATGTGGAGCAACGGAATGGAACAGAATCCAGGGGTCTCGAGACCAGTTTTTAAAGTTTAATATTTTTTGACATGGCACAGGTCATTTCTCACTAAAGTATTGACAAATTAAGTAAGCAAGTAAATAAATAAATAAATAGAGAGTAGGGACAACAACTGTGTCTATCCAGTCAGTATTAATTTGTATTAATTAGTTTGCAATCCATTAATTACAAAGACCATGTATCATTTGTAAAGTAATGCCATTTGCATTTGTGCCCTGAATTGAACATATTATTTTGCATTTTTAATCACTTTTGCGGCTGTTATTCCACTATGTTGACCCACAAATATACTATAAGTGGTTTAATCATTTAACACACTCAGTCAGGATGGATGGGATTTGTGTCCAAGACTATCAGTGTCAGGCTGATAACTCAAACAGTCCATAAATCTAGAAACTCACGTAATAAATGCTTGCTGCACAAACATGTCAAATGGTGTCAGTCTCTGATTGAAAGCTCGGTGGTCTGTCAGTTCATGGAGGAAGCCAGATGCACAAGAAGTTGCAACACACAACCGAAGGGTAAAAAAAAGTGTCGGTACTCCTGAAGGTTGAAATCGTGTTCCAGGGCGGTCAGAGTACCGGCAACATGTGAGAAGTGCCAGTATGCAAGAAAAAGTGAGGGTACGTACATACTGATTAAAAAATTGAAGTGCTGGTACTGTGTACTGGTGCGTACCGGCCCACCTCGAGCACTGCACATGACTATGGATGGTATTGGCAATAAACTGCTGTAAAAGGTAATAGCCATGTGTTCTCATGAATAGTATTGAGTATATGCTTTTTTTGATGCTTTTGAAAGAAGTCTCTTATGGCCACCTAGGCTGCATTTATTTGATAATACATGTATAAATAAAGTATATGTTTTTATTTAAAAATTATTTCTATTTTCAATATTATATTGACAATATTATCGATTTTAAAATTTAGCTTATTCCTGTGATCGCAAAGCTGAATTTTCAGCATCAGTCTTCAGTGTCAATGATCCTTCAGAAATCATTCTAAAATGCTCATTTGGTGCTCAGACACATTTCTTAGAATCAATGTTGAAAACTGCCGAATATTTTTGTGGAAACCATCAAAAGAACAGCATTTATTTGAAATAGTCATATTTTGTAACACTATTAATGTATTTTCTGTTACTTTTGGCAGTTTTAATGCATCTTGCTGAATAAAAGTATTACTTATTTCACACACACACACACACACACATGTAACTGTCCGTCATTATCATTTAGTTCACTTTGTTTCAAACTCCCAAAACGAAATCCAAACAAAGTTAATTCTGACCTGATTTTGTTCGAAATGAAGTTGCATCAGTTCGTTCTTAGTTCTCGCTCAAAGTATATTGGGGCCTTAAATGGTTAGTTCACCCAACAATGAAAATTCTGTCAGTAATTTCTCACCCTCATGTTGTTCCAACCCCGTAAGACTTTCGTTCATCTTCGGAACACAAATTAAGATATTTTTGATGAAATCTGAGAGTTGGCTCACTCCTTCATAGGCTGCTAGGTAATTGCATTCCTCGGCCCAGAAAAGTTAGTAAAGACATCGTTAAAATAGTCCAAGTGACTACAGTGGCTCAACCTTAAGTTTATCAAGCGGCGAGAAAGCTTTTTGTGCGGAAAAAAACAAAAAAAAACAACGACTATATTCAATTATAAATTTTCTTCTGTGTGGGTCTCTGTCTGACGTGAGTTCATGAGAGCGCTACGATGCATGCGTGAGAACTGAGAAGATGACGCTCACGAACATTTGATGGGAAAGTGTGAAAGGTAAGCCATTAATTTTGCTGCATTGGTAAGGCACTTTTACGTTTTCTCGTTGGTTTCTCACGATTCGGACATCCAGGAAATGCACACTTTTAAACCATTTTAAACTCTGCATTGAGACTTATCTGCATCATCTTCTCAGTTCTTGCGCATGCGTCGTGCCGCTCTCGTGAACTCACTCAGAGGCCCACACAGAATTTGTAAAAATGAAGTAATTTTGGGGGGGTTTTGAGCACAAAAAGTGTTCTCGTTGCTTGATAAACTTAAGGTTGAGCCACAGTCACTTGGACTATTTTAAAGATGTCTTTACTAACTTTTCTGGACCGGCAGATGCAATTACCTTGCAGCCTATGAAGGAGTGAGACAGCTCTCAGATTTTATCAAAAATATCATAATTTGTGTTCTGAACATGAACGAAAGTCTTACGGGGTTGGAACAACATGAGAAATTACTGACAGAATTTTCATTTTTGGGTGAACTAACCCTTTAAGGCAAATGCGTCATATAAGAAATACTTTTAGCTGTGTTGCTATGTGTCATGAGAGGAAGCAAAGAGTAGCTAACACTGTATAGAGCGAGCGCGAGCGTCTTGCTTATTAAACCCATCCAACGTATCTGCACCGGGCACATTTTTTGACTTAATGTGCCAACCAGCATATTCGGTAAAAGTCACCGCTCGCCACTATATATATATATATATATATATATATATATATATATATATATATTATATATATCTTGAACTAAATTATACTGACCCCAAACTTCAAACCTGTATATTATAAACTGCTTTCACCTAAAAGTGTCTCCTTGTTTCATGACCCTTTAAAATATGCATGAGATGCTGATAAAACAAGCCAAATAATTTTTTTAAATGTATATTTTTCAATAAAATACCCTTTATTGCCAAATACCAGCTGTGTTTATATTGTGTTCTTAACTTGATTTTTAATTCAAGACTAACCTGAAGCAAATTGAGAGCTGAGGCTACACCTCATTAGTTGTGTTTATCAAACACTTCTTCATGCTAACATTAATCTGAAGTAAACACACTCATTAGGGCCTCCCTCATTCTACAGCATGAGTCATTAAGGACTTCGAGAAACTTTCCGGACCTAAAATTAGAGCTAATTGGTCAACAAAGGACATTCGCTCCTTATTCAAAGAATATTTCTAACTAAAATATTAAGCCATCAAAGCCCCAGTCATCATCACTCCTGCCAGTTGTGAGATATGACTTAAACTACGCACCTCTGTGCACTTCCATCATTCAATTCCCATAAGGGAAGTCCAACAGCTCATCTCTCTCAGTCGAGCTCTGGCCCTGATAAACTGAACAAGGAAAACAATCTACCATAGCAATGACCGAGCAGCCAGTAGGTGTTTTGTCCTTGATTGTGTTTCCAATGCAAGTGCAAGCATACTCAGGGGATATACATGTCTTGAAACATAAATAATGAGACGATTAGCTAGGGCCTGACGCTACTAGCGTGATATCTCTCTCTCCCTCTCCTTCTGTCGATCTCTCTCACCCCCACCCACCTTCTCTCGTTCTCTTATATAGGGTGAATTAGGATTCTGGGAAACCCAGTCTCTGTTGTGTACTTTTCTTGCGTTATTACAAGCAAGTCTATGATAGCTTTAGCATATTCTAACTGGGCTTTCATGTGATAACGCTCTATTTGTTGGAATGTTTTGGGCGTGACAATGGAAGTAAATTGTAAAGGTCAAAACTGCAAACAATGCTCTAGATTACCATAATTCACCCAATGTTGATTTAAAATGCAAGCTGATTTGATTACTTTTGGAACTACTTCCCTTGGTAATGCAAAAATAAACTAAATAACTGGCCATATTGTGTCTAAAATGTGAGTCATTTGAAATTAACTTTTGTATAAAAGCAATATCACACTAATCATGCTTTTGGATTGAAATGAAATTCTCCTATATACTCCTATAAATAAAGGTACCATAAGAAGGAGTTTTATACAGTGTTGCCATGGAAAAATATTTTTTGTGTACTTATATAACCTTCCAGTGAACAGTTCTTAAAGTACCATTTTTTCTTAGAGTGAAGCACATTTGAATAATCAAAAGAAAGTAGAAAGTCTCCATGGATGTTAAAGGTTCTTCATGGAACCATTGGTGCCAATAAAGAACTGTTATTTTTAAGAGTTTACCTGATAACATATAACTGGCGAATTAAAATATAATAAGGGCAAAATAAATCCAACAGTAAAGAAGAGGTGTGAAATGAAACCATTTCTTTCCACGAATGAAAAAATAAAATAAAAAAATTGTCAAGTATGCCATACCGAAACCCCTTCATGTGTTTAATTTGAAATTCCTCACCGGTGAACATCACAGTCTCTGCCCCGGTTTGATTTTCAGGACAACACTGAGATATTCTTCTTTGATAAGAGTGGTTCAAAGTATTTCTACAGAACCCAGCTGTCATTAATGTCCTGTACACAACACACACACACGACTGCATTAAGTTAAATATCCCTCTAAAATAGCACAATGTCGAGCCACTAATTGAGCAATCAATGATCTGAGGCTTTTATGGAGAATGTTCAGACATTATTGTCGTTAGGCTAAACATTTTCCGTCTAAAGCTATTTGGAACGCTGAAGGTTCCGGAGGCTAATAGACCTCTAATGCTTCAGGCATTAATAACACTTATGACTTGTACATGTTTAAGAATGTATGATAATTCAATTATATTTATTCATCTTAAACCCTTTCAGAAGCTTTCTTAATTGGAAATCTTGATTTATTCAACACCGTCCTCATTCTAATCTTTACCCTCTGCTGGAAAAAAGCAGCAGTCTGTGTATGTGCTATGGTTGTATATGGTTTTAATTTTAAGATTTTACAAATCTCTCCTTTAAATTAAGATGAATTACATTAATCTTACAAAAAATGTGGGACCTAACCTTATGGATTTTACCATTTAACTAAGTCCCTTAATTATCTTGAACAAAAAATGATCTTCTTTTGTTTACAGTCCACATATAGCCTTTACAGACTCGTATACTGAAGTAATGACTAGCCTAACTAATTAAGCAAAAGGTAATTAAGTGGTGCATCAACACAATCACATAAAGGCAGACGTTGTCACGGTTCCCTTACAGCTAAACTCTCCTGCTATGGATGTATAATTAAAATGTTTGATTTAAATATCAGAGGCTCATTTAGCATCCGAAACAGAAAAACAAATAGTTTAAACACAACCATACATTGGAAAGTTGCAGAATATCGCTGTTGTATTTTCTGAATGTAGGTATTTAAATAGTCCTAATACTTTTAATTCCAGTAAAGGACTGAAAGTACACATGTCCTGTCGAATTGTAAAATGAAAAACATCACAGACTCTGCTGACTTTAAGTTCCATTCCAAAGTGCAGGAAAACTTCAGCAAAACAGTGTTTGCGTGGGAGAATTACTGCTTATCCTCATTGTTGCTCACACAGCTCTGGCTAAGCCGACAATTGCTGTCACCTTGTGCTCGGGGAGCTTCGCTATTAGCATCTCCGGGAGGAACAAGTGAGCAAGTATGTGCTCCTGCAACCTTTTTCGCTGCCATCGGCTTGTCCGCCTCACCCACCCATCCTTCCGTGCAGAATCCTCCCATCATACACTTGTCAAGCAGCATATGTCTGGTGTTTTATGTGATCCCTTTCATGCATCTGACAGGAAGGATAGACACTACTAAGTCTTTACAGTACCCTTGGGCTCTGTTCGACCTTTGGTGGAAGGTAAATGGGGAGAATGAGAATATAACATATGCCACAAATTTACCTTTAATCTATGTCACCGCACACCTACCTATGTTACCACAAGCAAGTTATGAATTTGTAAAAAGCAAACAAACTGCGGATGCTGTCCAATTTTGAGGTGAGAATTTTTGAGGGGGGATTTTTTGTCTTGACGGATTTTGCAACCACACAGGTGGGACAGCAGCTCAAGTTTTGCAGTTTTATTTACAACGATTGTGTAATGAACACTGTTTTGAGTCAAATATAAGGCAGCACTGGACTATATATATATATAAAAAAAAAAAATCTCGCAAACAATCTTTGCTGGAGTACGTTTTACAAGAACACTATTTCATTCTTTCTACTTAAAAATGTCATGTATAATCTAAAGTGTTACTTGACATTTGTTAGTAATTATGTGTGAAATCTACTAGCAATTTTGAGGGAAAATGTTTCAACTTGTTTTTCCTCAAACACTGCGTTTCTGTTTTCAAAGAAAATATGACAGAATGTCTGACACATTAAGGCTTATAAAACTGTTCCAGTGTCACACATCATTATCTTTTCTCAAATGTCTTATACAAGGCAAAGAGTGTTAAGAGGCCAGATTCTTTCTTGATTCTTTTTCAGCTCAGATCAACGCAGATGCAAACTTGTCCCTCTCTGTACTGCCAGTGTGAGAGCAAGGTACTTAAAAGTCATTCGGGCAAAAGGGATGTTGGGATAGGAGCCCTGCCTAGCATGCAAAGTAAAACTATGTGCCTAGACACACGCACCCCAGCGCTCGCACACACATACGCAGACAAAGCTATGGGTTTCCACCAGCAGGGGGAGATCTGACATTGAGAAAGCACAACTGTACTTTTGTTGACTCCTAGTCTGTCTCTAGCAAAAAATAAAGCCAGTGGAGCATTCACAGATGCACACGTATGTCGAGGAGAGAGTGTCTGACTAACCCCAATGTTGCCATCTCCATCTGCGCCTGGCAGCGTTGTCCAACGGCCCTGCCAAATGAGCGTGTCAGTCAGGTTCAGTTCAGCCAACTCTTTTCCAGCTTTTCTCTCCTCCCCTTTTGGGCTGTTTATCACTTCATCTAATCCTCAGCTCTAACTCAGCACAACTTCCCTCAACACCTCACCTCACATCAGTTGTGACTAATAATCTGGCATTAAAAGTTTTTAACTGCTCTTTAAACTTGAAAACAGCTGTCAGATTGCTTAACGAAAACTCTTAGAGTAACTCCTCATGTCCATAGAATGTTTACCCAACATATCTATATATCTATATATATAATATATTGCTTTATTAAAATAGTCTCATTTATATTGCATAGTTGTATCTCCAATAGTGTTTTCCACTAGTCCAAACATGTGGTAATTTGCATGTGGAAGGTTATTTTCTTGTGTATACCATGTGAAAGCAAAATGAGCCAGCCTCCATTAAAGTTTCTTGTTAACTTTTTATTAAACAGTAATATGTGTTCAAATAAAATGAAAAAGCACCATATAATTGCATATCATTAATAGGTCCAACACATTCTAAACATCACTGGCAATAAATAACAGAAGTAATTATCCAACTCACCTGTAAATCTTGTATTTGGTTGTGAAGCCCTGTTGATAACGCTCCACAAATTCGGCAAATTCCTGTGAGTGATGAAAAGGCCCTTTATCTGAAAGGAGCCACCCAAATGGACCAGCGGCATCATGGGAGGCTGCCACAGGGGCTAGAACCCAGCAGTGAAGGCTTAGTACAACACACACCCATAGACTCATCAGATACGCCAGTCTAAAATCAGTACACTGGCAGCTCATGCTTCACCCTGCGACTCGACATTCTCTCCGAACTTTCCTTGCCCTCTGAAACAACAAAGACAATACAGTGAATTAAAGTAGCCTATAACTGTGTCCAACCTCATTTTTCTCCCAAACACAGCAGTAAAGACAGTTAAAGTCGAGGGTTTTCAGTCTGAGGTCCCTAAAGTCTTGTATATAAGTAGCCTATATATATACACCGGTATTCTTATGACATTTCTAACTATTAACTAATTTTTAACTTTCTTTCTATCGTCCTTTTAAGCATTAAATAAGGTAGTAATGGTAGTCACTGTTCTTTTTAAAAGCCTTTATAAAGTGATACTGAAAAAAGTCTTAATCTTAAAGCTTCTTTAAAATGGAGGTCCCTGGGTCCCTGAATCAGGCTGGAGGCCGGGGTCCCAGATTGAAAACCCTTGACATAACGTATCTTGTAAAAATATGATTAAGCTATTCAAATATATTTTCATACACAGGCATGTAACAATATACATTATGTTGACATTTTTTCTACCATTTTCCATCCAACCTGGGTTTTAGAAACACCCTTTTCATTAATAACGTTAAATTGCATGCATTTCTCTAACAAATTCTTTTTCTTAAATAAATTTCTTTATTTAAACAAATAAAATGATCATGTAGAGATCATGCTTGTAATTAGGATGAGTGTTTTCAATTATTATTTAAAAAATATTTAAAATAGTTAGGCTATAGTTATAGTAAGTTTAGCCTACCTTTTCCAGTTGTCCGATGTTTCAACCACTGAAGTCAACACAGTTTCAGGGTTAAAGGAAATGATTGTAAGCGCAAGGCATAGGCAAATTGTTGAGGGTGACCTTTAAAGATTTGGCTCAGTTCAACTTGTTTTAAACACCATCGCGATTCGAGAAGAGCCCTGGAAACCCAGCATCCAACTCTCTGCTTCCACTATGGTGTATATTTCCAACGTCTTGTGCCGTATAATCCGGGTGAACAGAAGAAAAAAAAACTATCGTGATTAGAAGCGGTCGCTCTGTCTTCACTCTTCTCTCTCCAAGTAGACAGGTCTCTTATGAATTGGAAGTTACGCTGAAGCAATCCCATAACCATTAACGACTGACGCGATTAAAGTCTACTGTTTCCCCTCGATATAGTAACTTAACCCGGTCCCCAATAAGCACTATAAATGCAGACTCCAGTGGTCCACTGCAACTGCGCGTATGTCGGATGCTCAAACTCGATGGTTCCCATACACACCATGAAAAAAATCCTATTTATTTCAGAGACAAGCCTCCTCCACTCCTCATTGGTGTTCCTGAGCAAGAGGGGCGGTGTTTCACTGCTGAGAGAATGTCGCTACTTTGTCAGGGTGACAGTGAGTGTGAACATTATGTGCTTGTTATGAAAATAATATTGTGCTTATTTATGAATGGGACATTTATGATACAAATAGTAGCCTCGAGCTGCAAAATTTACATTGTATTATTAATTCGACACATCATTCTCACATAGCCTGATAGTCGTAAACTAGGCTATAGCCTATTAGAAATATATATTAATTATTAGATAATGCAACAAAATTAACCAACATGATTTACATAAAACAAAATTTGGGTTTAATAGAATATAATAACACATAGATAGTTGCAAAACAGAAATCATGCAATGGTGGCTTGTCTCTTTGGATTGGGCTATTATGCACACTTATGCACAAATCAACATTTCTAAGATAAACAATTGCACTCTTTTCAAAACTATACCTAACCATAAGGTTGCACAATGCATTGGTTATTCAGATACATTGAAATTAAAAACCTCTTTCCAGACAGATGACTGTTTTATATTATCTCAAACAGTGTCAATGATTATGTTCGTAATATGAAGTTTACCATTAAAACAGACTATCAAAGGAGTACACTAAACTGACAATGCTGACATCTGTTTTAAACACAAGAATGAGTAGAAACAGTCTGACATTGGCTTCCAATTGATTCACAGCGATCGACCATGTGAGGAAATGAGCAATCTTGGGAGGAAAGAAAGGGGAAGAAATCAAAGACAAAATCAAATCAAGTCCTCACAGTGAGAGAGTGAGAGAAATATCAGCACTGTTTTTGCTGAGATATTTTCAGATGATGCGTATTGTGAAAAGACATCCACAGGACCAACAGAAGATCAGTGGATTGTGCAGAAAACAGCTGTTTGACAAAGCTGAGACAGCACTCTTTAAAACCAGTCGGCTGCTGAAGGCGGAGTTGAGATCTGGATCGTGGTTGTGTTTGAGACGACAAAGCAGGGACATTTATCAATGCATAGACAGGAAGTCATTACAACAGGTAAATATTCACTTAAAATGCAGCCTTGATGGAGCCAGTGATGTGTTGGTGAAGAGTAATCAAGGAAGCAAAGTAAAGATAATGTTTTAATTAGCTGCCGTCTTGACAGCTGAGGCAGGGCATTTTTGCATATCTCGTTGAATGCATTATGCTTATTCGCTTCTTTTCTCATTTCTCTCTCTCCCTCACTCTGCCCCACAATGGCTCCTGTAAATAGTACTGTGAAAACATGAGAATCTTAAGAAAAGGTAATTGCAGGCAAGAGAAATTCAATCCTGTAAACAGTTTGGCACTTGCTTGCATAATTAGCTTGAAGATGCCCGTTACATATTAACTACGTGCAACCAGGTAAAAGGGTAAAAGTGATGTTTATCAATGCAGTATGTTTGCACCACGAGGTATCACAGGCTATTAATTGTTATAAGCAGTGTGTGAAGCTTTAGTCGCAGTCGCTGCATGTGTAGCTGGAGTGTCAGACTCTCTTCTGGCTGTATGAATCACCCGAATAGTGATGAGGCCAAGCCAGTGTCATGCTCTCCTTCTCTAATGACTCTGACATATGAGCTTTGTTTCACAGTAACAAGCACCATTGCTACATCTAGAAATGTCTAATGATGATGTCTGAAAAAAAAAAACATTAACCCTCCCTTCTCAGTGCCACGTGGTCGATGTGCAGGCCCATAAATCAATCCGCAACGTTGCAAGTTTGTAAGTGGTTTTGTTTAACAGCTACGTAGCTTGCAAACATCAGAATCCTATGAAGATAAAATGGGTTTATAAATGCCAGTATTCCTCAAAAAAGGGATGAAAACTAGCATAAAGTCTTAATTCTGTTAGCTCAGTAAGTGTACAAATACAGTAAGGGTTAAACATAATCCTTAAAAGCCAAAGATATGAGTTATGATTCTATTTTCTTGTTCATACTGTTCTTCGGGTTAAATCTCTTTATTCGTTTGGATTTTTTTATATTAAAAGCTTAAAATTATCACTGCATATATTATTTTATATTTTAATGCTAAATAGCATCTTTGTAAAATATACTTTGTAAAAAATATCGTATATACTCGAATATAAGACGACGCTGAATATAAGACAACCCCCCATTATCCAGACTTATTTTTTGGGGAAAGAGACTTTTGTGGAAAAAATCAGTTTTTCAACAGAAAATAATTTTATTTGAAAATTCTAGTGATAATTCATTGGAAAAAAACATTTTAACACCATTCAAATATTTTGATTAATTTGTCACAAAATAAAGTGCACTCTGTTAATAAGTTGAAGAGAGAAATGAATGAATGAATGAGTGACAAAAATGAATAACCTTTTCACAAAAATGCAATAATTATGTAGGCCTATGTATGTTTGCAGTTGTGGTTAGGGTGGCCATACGTCCGGATTTTGGCCGGACAGTCCGGATTTTAAGCCCCCTGTCCGGCGCTGTTTTTGTTTTCAATTCAGTTGCGCTGAATTGTATTAACCTATAAAAATCCCGCATATTGATAGCGGCTCCCTGATGCCCGCAAATTAGTTGAAATCTCCTGGAATCTAGACTAGAGCCGCGCATGCGAGACAGAACATAGCCTACTGTATGTGCTCCAAAGCAAACCGTGTAGCGCGTGCACAGCAGAGAGGGAGAGAGCGAGAGACCTTGCGTTTCCAGTAGGCGCCTGACAGGAGCCACTCTTGCGCAGATTATCCTTGAATGGCTTGTTGATGACTACATCCAATACCTGTAGCTGGCTTGTCATCCCCCCGGGTATGATCCCTAATTCACCAGATCGCATTTCCGCAACTGAGATTTGACGGGCTCCGGGCTTCAGACACATAACATTGTGATACATAATCGTGTGTGTATTATTATCATTATTATTATTATATTATTATTAATTTGACTGCAACGTTATATTGTCCTAAAGTGTATTCTCAAAGTGTACAGCCTGCAGAAAAACTGCATCCTTAGGGGCTGCCATTGTTGTTTTGTATGGTTTTGCGGGCTATGTGACTTCAGAACTCGTAACTGGGAGTACATCGATCTAATATGAGTCAGGGCTCTCAAGTCTCACGCATTTGGCGTGAGACACACGCATTTCAACCCGTTCACACGCTCACACGCCACACCTTGTATTTCTCACGCTGAGGAGTAAGGAAACTTGTACCGCTATCCACCTTTTTCCTGGTTAGCGAATTTACCCATGATTCATAGCGGGTTTGAACCGGAATCCGGTTGTCCTTTTCTGGTTCTAAGCTTTATGAAGATTGCGCCGCTTGCTCAGAACGCCGCAGTGATGTGCTGATTAGAAAATATGTGAAATAAATAAGTAGGGCTGCCCCTGTCCGTGCACGACTGAAGTTGGGTTGGAAGTTATGTATACTATATGGGAGAGAATACTAAACCATAATGAGCGTTTTCGTAATATTGCCTATTCTGCATCACAACGCACGCATAAGCTTGCCACAATAAAAAAAACGGCAAAAGTAATGATTATGCATTAAACATTTGAATTATTTATTAATAACTAGTGTTTTCTGTAAGTAGGCCTATCGACTGCAAAGATAAATTTGATGATGCTGACTCGCCATCTTCGCAGTAGTGAATGCACCTAGAGAGAAATGCACACTTCATACGATTAACCTACATAAGCAGAGAGCAGCCCATTTCTGCTCGTTTTTAATTATTTTGTTTAAAAGTACACATTTCAAGCTTTCTATATACTTCTCATGTATGTGAGGCAAGTAGCCTAACTTATACGCTGAGTTTCGTTTATTAATAAGACGTGCTATATTTGTCAGTCATATTTATTATTCTAGGCAATTTGTGGATAAAACATTGATACAAATGAAGATACAATTTTTACTAAACGAATTTCACTTTACAGAAAGGCTTTCTACAAAACAAAACTTAATAAGTGGTCAAAATCATGTCTGAGCCATTCCAAATGTTTTCCGATATATTGGGCATTATGATCATATCTGACTCAACTCATGCGGTTCCCTTTTCATATAATCAACATAGATGAAATAAATAAATAAATAAAAAACATTATATTGTGAAACTGAAATATAAAAAGTATGTTTAGTTTTTTTTTAAAATATATTTATTATATTTATTTAAAAATATGTAGGCTATGTGTGCGTGATGTGATGGAGGGGTGCTATTTTCGAATAATAATTGAATAATACCCAGCGATCTTCGAATATTATTTTGCTTGAAATGCCCATCCATACTGGTAACGTATTACACCTTTTTCGTTGGATGTTTCAGTTTTAGCGCAGCTAACCAAAAACGTCTACTCTCTGGCACTGAATGTAGCTGATCCGAACCGGACACATTCTCTCCTTTTAATCTTATGCTCAAAGCACCCAGTTTCTAAAGTTTTTTTTTATTTTTTTATCTTCTTTGAATTGTAAAATCAACCAACAGCAGCACATAGATAGAGCCTGAACTCATTCTCTCACTGCTAATACAGTGCAAACCGGAAGTAGGCAACCGGAGTCGTCGTCATGGCGGCGCGCATTGTTTAGAGCAGAATAAGGTGGATACAATAAATGGACGAGGCGCAAGCAAACGGAGGGAAGTTCTCTGCCGAGTTCATATAATCTGTCTCGAGTTACAGAGTTAAATGCCAGCTACCAGCCAATCAGAAATTAGAATTAGTTGTTTCCGGGTAAAATATGTGTTACCGCTGCAAGCACGTTCATTACTAGACAACACGCGCACACACGGAGTGGAAGTTGAAAGAGCAAGATGAATGCGGTTTGCGGACCTCTTCATTTATGTTAATTTTTTAGCATTGATTTTACGATTCCTGGACAATATCTCTTGCCTGTGATCAAAGACAGTGAGAGCTGATGTTGATGAGTATATCCAAATTCGTGCTAAATTATTTTTAATGCATTCAAAAACTCTCCAACTACTTTTAAAGGGGTCATCGGATGCAAAATACACTTTTATTTGGTGTTTGCAAATAAATGTGTCTTTGCAGTGTGTGGACACACAATCACCATGCATTGAAAAAATCCATTCACTTTTTTTAATCCTCAAAAAGCCAAAAAGTTGTTGCTCATTATCATTTAAAGAGACATGCACCGAAACGTGTCACTGAACAGAGCTGTTTTTGAGGAGTAAAAGGGTGTTTTTACACAACCATTGAGAAATTTTAACCAAAGTATGTTACAAACTTTACATGAAGACCCCAAAGAATCATACCAACTTGGGGAAAATGGGCATCCAATGACCCCTGTAAAGGTGACCGGTTTGGGTCTTGACATGCATGCTCAGGGCAAGTTGTTATGACACAATGTTATGTACATTGAGCACTGATGTTCAGTTGACTTGTTTGGGGTCAATTTAAAAAAAAAAAAAAATTCAATAAATTTGTATTTTTTTAAATATAACTATTTATTTTATTTGGATGAATTTGTCTTTTTATCAGATTTACAAACTGATATAATTTCTATTTGTGCTGGTCAATTATGAACAATAGGCAATATTGAACTGCTAGCAAAAATTGAAGCGAAATTGGTTGGGTCGAGGGACCGCTGCTGCAAATATATGGGTGGCTCCTCCTCTAAATCTCACTCTAAACTTTTGGTAAAACTTGAGAGCCCTGTGAGTTCACGGGTGGGAAGTCACGGGTTTGACTGCCGTTCCAGTGCACTTACACGGGTATAAGGTTAGAAAAACACGGGTTACAGGTTGCCTGGAACGCGGCATTATATTCGGGTATATACGGTACTTTCCACAAGCATCCAATCATATTATCCCCTTAGATTGTGGTAGATGAACAATTTCATTACATTTCATGTAATGCACAAATACTTTAGCTTTGTATGATGTTTGTCCCATCTGCCCTCTAGATGATACAATATCTGACAAACTGTATGTTAAAAAAGATAGCTCAATAGAAAGCATTGTAAAAGAAAGAAAAGCCCTAAAGAATTCAAATGTAACAAGTCAACCTAATCTTGTAAAAATAAATAAATATATAAAATAAAAATAAAGATGGATGAAAGAATAAAAAGGAGAGTACTGTCATTCCAGACCTCAGGTCATTTGCTAATGGATTTTTTTTTAACAAACCACTAAATATATGCATTATTTGTGTGATGTGCTGCCCTCAAAATGGATCCATCTTGATATTAGATTCTGTCATGGTTGAGAGGCAAGCAATTTTCCCTTCTTACTTGCGGCGTGACTTTTTGCTTGAATAAGGTGGACTAAAAAGGACTTGGTGGCATTTGTCTGGGGAATGAACTGATTGTACAGGTCATTGATAGAAAATGGCACATCGCAGCACAATGAATTGTAGAAGTTCCTTGATATATGGCACAGTCCAGAGGGTGAACCTCAGTGGACATCAGTCTGAAAATATCAAATAGCTCAAGAGTTTCCTTTTTATATATACTGTACCTTCACAGTATATTCCTTATTAGCCTGACAATAGAAAAAAATTTAGATACGTATGGCTGGATATACAGAACAGTGCTTCTCAGCTGTTGGGTCAGAGTTTTGTACAACAGGGGAAAAATGAAAATACTAAACTGAAACTAATCATATAGGGCTTATACATTTTTTAAAGGGAGGAGAAAGTGCTGCCCATCATTTACTGTTGACATCAAAGGTTGTTCGTTCAATCAAATCTTAGAGTTTTTTGGTCCATAATCATCTGTCACTTCCAGATTCCACCATCACACAGTCTCATCCTCAAAACAATGAATAAAACTACAATACATAAATAAAACAGAACCCTAACAAATAATTCATTTGGGTTCAATTCCTATGAGGTTTGGTAGTGGGTCACAATTTCATCTGCAATGTATAATCTAAGTCTTTTAGCAAAACCAGTTGAGAACCATTGCACTAGAACAGTGGCAATTTCATGAGCAAAAGTCTGAATTGCTTTATGAACAGTGAAGTAAGAACCTTTCTTTATGTATTTGCATATTTGTTTGCAGATATATATGTTAATAAGATAACTGAACAATACTGAACATCTAATACTATGATAAATGTGACATAATTATCACTTTTTCTGCTTAAATAGCAGATTAAATGTTTCTCTTGGAATAAAGATCAAAATAATAACACCATAATCTTCTCAAACAATCGTTAAATCTCGCCAAAAGAGAGGCTCTGCTATTAAAGGACCGTTTCATAAAGATCTTGGTTTGAACATCGTCTTTCTTTGCCATCTGTCTTTAAGTAATCTCTGTAAATGAAAAGGCTGGCAGCATTCTTGGTTTGGCTCACTATCCTACCATGCAGCCAAAAAATAAAAATAATTTAGAAAAACAACTGAGTCCTTAACAGACTACCACTATGCATATTGTGACTAGAAAACAAACAATATTGTACGAGTGATCCGATGGTACTCTAGCACTCAGCCTTGTTACAATACATTTCAGAACACAAAATGTTTCATCATCAGGTTCAACAACATGGGCATTAGGGGTTGGAAGCTTTAGTTGAGGAATTTTCCAGGTTTAGAACAAGTTAGGCTCAATCAACAGTATTTATGGATTAATACTGATTAACCAAAAGTTAATGGGGCCTCAATTTGTAAATGTTAAAAAATAGTTTCAATAGCCACAAGATATGTTTTGAAAGGCATTTTCTGTGTATAGTTATATCCAGTTTTAGATCTTGACAATGCAACACCATAAACTCTTAAAGCAAGTGTAAAATATATATAATCTAAATGGATTTACAGTTGAAATAATAAATATTATATGCACTTATGCACTTACAGTGTACTTACCTAAGAAAGCATGGGTAATATAGAGTAATATAAGGTTTAGAGGTTGGTTCAGTAGTACTGTACATTGTTATTAACCAGTTATTGTAATTACTATAATAAGTACATAGCATGTATGGACAACCGGCTTGTACAATAAAGTGCTACCGATATTTTAACAAAAACTAATGCAAATGCTTTTATAAAATTATAATTTTCACATTTTTGATTTTGAATTCTTCACAAATTGAATTCCATTGTAAGTGCTCACCGTAACCTAAACTTTATTTAAAGGGGTCATATAATGGTACATGCACTTTTACAAGTTGATTGTACTGAAATGTGTGTTGGCAGTGCCTGTACACAACCATCATATAATGATAAAAATCCATCCAGTCAGGGGCGGAGTGGGACCAAAAAATCTACCGGGAAAATTCGTAGACCACCGGCCCTCATCGCCGGCAGGGCCGGATTAAGAGTTCAGATGGCACAATGTCTTGTAGGCCCCCTCTTAGGCAGGCTAAATTTATATTTTGAACTAGGACATTTTAATATGGTATTTACAGTTTTACTGACTTAAAAGGAACTTTGTTGAACTATGCTGGAGTAAAGTTCATAAATGGTCGTTCTTTCACATAGGATTTTGTAAAATTATATTACGTGGACCTCTGTGCCTCTAGGGGGGTTCGGGGGTATGCTCCCCTGCAAGAAAATTTTGTACATTTTAAGGTTAAATGCATCAATCTGGTGCTCTTTGAGAGATCAAAATTAAGAGCTTCAACCCATGAACTGCTCATTGAAGAAAGAAAAAGCATTGATTTGTACAAGGACATTAAAGAGGGCTCAAACATCTTATGAGAGTCTCAGTCTATATTACATTATCAATGGTGTTTTAGGGTGCCAAAGAATTATTATAATAATGTAATAATGATTTATATAATTATTCCTATGATGTAAAATCCATATCGCCTATAAATGTACTGTATAAATGAAAATGAATATTTCAAAAGTATATTTTAGCCTACATTACACTATAGTATAGGAAAACTAAAATACTTTTGTCCTAATTTCTTCACTTGCAAGAAATAAACCCTTGAGCTTTTATTTTGGAGAAAACACCAGATCACCATGCTGATCGCGTGAGCAAATAGCGCACTTTTCTTTCAATCACGCAGCACAAACATGCCTATAATTAACGTCTTGTGCTGTTTTATAAAGGCACAAAGCCATATCATGGTTTCAATTTTAGTTCATTGGCAAAATATAACGCTAGAGACCTTTATGGTATAGGCGGTACATTTTACATCTCATATGTGTTGGGAAAAGGGAGAAGAGAGTTCGGCAAAAGGCGGATTCGAACTCGGGTCGAACGCGTCAAAAGCTGCATTCAAATACCTCACACCCTGCGACCTACGCCACTGTAGCTGCTTCATGACGGGCGTCTTTTTGCTAAAAAGACAGGCACTTAGTGCAAATATACGCTCCGTTATCGAAAATGTAAAAAAAAAACCTTTTTTCCCCCCCCTTGCTTTGGCCCCAAGTGCGCATAGCGAACTTGCAATGTATAACTATTATCAGACCGGCCCTCGCGGCCTCAAAACACTACCGGCCCACCGGGGAAACTCCCGACTCTCCCGATTGCCACTCCGCCCCTGCATCCAGTGTTTTTGTTTTAATCTCCTTATATGTTTTCCCCTGTCTTAAATCGAGCCGTTCGACCATATGACGTCACACGGTCGGACGCCCCTCCCACGATTGTTGATTGACAGCAGCGTTTCAACACAGCCCCGCCCTGAGCGAGCTGTCATCATAGTCCGTCATTGTTGATACGCTGGAGAATGGCGTCTAAGCGATTGTGGTGTTCTGTTCTTGCCTTCTTGGGTGAAATAACGAACAAAACAGTCATTTTGAAGAATCAGTGGCTGAGTTTTGTTTACGATGGGAATATTCCCCACGATCAACGTCAATGCGTTCATGTTTGCGCAAAACATTTCTCACCAGACTGCTTTATAAACGAGGAGGGTCAGTATAAAGCTGGTTTTGCTAAGAAGCTGCTCCTGAAAAATGAATTGGTACCAACTATTCGTGTTCCTGCTGCACCTCCAGAAGAACTGAAGTGAGTGTAACGTTTTATTAACCTTTAGATTAATATTTAATCTTTACAAATCGCTAGCTGCAACAAACGGTGTACGCACAGAACAGAGGGGCGGGGTGAGCAAAGCTCATTATCATTTAAAGGCACATGCACTTAAACGGTGTGCTGACAACAGAGCTGTTTTTGACCAGGTAAAATAAGTGTTTTCTTACAATACTAATGAGAATTTTGAATTAAAGTATATTACAAACTTTTAATTTAGATCCTAAATAATCATATCAGCTTGTACAAAAATGGCATTATATGACCCCTTTAAGAAACAAGGTATGTCAAAATTATCTCTAGTGTTAATCAACATTATACCACAAACTGTCACGGGTTGTAGTTTAATTCAAGGATGAGATGTGTGACACAGAATGAATTAATAATCAACTTTAATGAATGTGTAGAGCAGTAGCATAACACAAGAACCAACATAATGTTAAAAAGAGACAATGAACAGAGGAGAACTGAGGGCTTAAAGCAGCACTATGCAGGATTTTGTTTTTGTCAAACAGTGACCCCTAGAGTCGCTGTGAGATACTTGTACTGTCGTAAATATCACGCACGCAGAGATGTCTCTGCACTCACGGCCTGATCCCCTCCCCCTGTACACCGTTACCTGTTCAGTAGGATGAAAGCTGTAACGAGTGGAAATAAGGTGTGGCCCCTTTAAGAGCTGTGCGCGCCCTGTTGAACTGTCGGCAGTCTGTGTTGTATGTGCGCCTTGAACACGGCGCCGGGTTATTTCTGTTTGATGCTCATTTTAGCAGATCTTTCTTGCCGTAAAGCAATTCGTTACATCGCGAGACCTGATATCACGCGACACTTCCTGATGCTGCGGCCGGCGGGCCGCCGGCTCAAAGTTGCAAGTGTGTTTTTTCCGCTCACAGCCAACAGGGGGGGGGTGGCGAGACGACCACCATTCAACACGAAATCAGTAATATAAACATTACAAGGACTCCAAAGCTGTTCGGTTAAGGTAAAAAAGTTACTTAGTTCACCTTTAATGAGGAAGATAATCAACAGAACAGGGAACAGGTGTGCAACCAATCAGAAACCATGACAATAATTGAAGAACTAGAACTCAGGCCAAAGGTGAGAGTGAAGCCTGAGGGTATGTTTACACGACAGTGTAAAATCAGTGATGAACTAAAAACAGAAAAGTTATACTGGCGTCAACGTGTCAAAACAATCCCCGTTAACACGCATCCACGAAATTGACTAAAAACGCTGTATTACGCCAGTCCAGTTGGCAGTTTAGATGATAACTGTATTGTTGTTAAAAACGTGCACTTTTAATCCTATTTTCAAAAGTTTGCTATGGCAGGCCCCAAAAATGCAGCTGTCGTGTAAATGAATGACCAAAATGCATAAAACGTTTTACATTTTTAGTTGAAAATAGTGTTGCATAATCAGTTCTACCAGAAAGACTCTGAAGGCAAGATGATATCACAATAACATTTATTAATTAATAGACCAGAAAACAACAATATTGGATGGTAAAGTTCTTTGGCGCAGGCCCCATCCATAGTTCACATTTGGAGGGTAGCAAACTCTGCATATCCTGCCTGAAGGTTAAGGCAGGGGTGCAGGCGACCCCCTGGGAGGCAGGGACTATCCTGGTGGGGAGGTTGGAGGTGAATGTTTGCGTCATCATCTGCGAACTCAAACATAAGTCACAATTCTTTATACTTCAAGTATTAGATAGTGATTAGACCAGCAAGTAATGAGTGACGTTCCTGGCAGAACTTTACGCTAGAGCTTTCATTTCCTAAGACTGAACACTATAGACCTTATGTAGCCACGCCCCTTTTCAGCGCTGAGCTCGTTGTCTTTTGACTTCCGGTCTGTATTTTCACATAGATCTTGTTTCTCTGGTGCATAAGGTCTATACAAACAGAAACTAAACATGAACAAACAATGACTAAACAAAGGCTGTCAATTGAGCTTATTTTGTACTAAACATGGAATTTTTAGTTTAATTTAAAGACAAACTATAGTGATTTTTGTGCAAACTGTTTCAGCTACTTTTGTACCAAGTGCTAATCTTGCATGCCAATTAACAGTTTGCTGTCATCAATATTTTGATTTATTAAACGAGGGAAGGACTACTAATTAATCTCAGGAGAAGCAAATTATCTGTCATTTATCCATCCACTATGTCAGTTTTGTTTTTAAAGACGTAATTTAAAATGTTTACATCGTTCTCATGGCAGTTTGTACACTTGAAGTTCTGTTAACTCGCCCTTAATCGAATGGTTGATCTCACTTACTTCCTGATATATCAGAGTAATTGAATGGCAGTTAGGACAGCAGTGGGGATTCGATTCACTCAAGGGAAATAGCCAAGGCAGAGTCAACAAGGAAGTGTTCAAATGACCTACTGAAACAGGGCCAAGGTCTTGCTGCTGCCCATGAAACTGTTTATTTACTGGTTACTTGCTTTATTTTCTCTCAAAGTTATTTGAGAAATGTGGTATTTTCTGTTCCTGATAAAACTTCGGCTTGGTAAACATTATCAGTTCAATAGCAGTAATTTAACTTGGAATAGTGTCTGTGGCAACATCAAGGACATAAGTCAAGGCTGCTGATTTAAATTAAGCTTTTATCTAATGTGCCTATCACCTTTGGCAAAAGGAGAAGTCTTATAGGACATACTTCATTCACTGAACGATGGCGCAGTAAATTAACCAAATCCCAATGCTGAAGTGTCAGGTAATGATTTCCCTAATTACTCTTTAATTCAATTTCAGAATATATTGACACCCTTCAGTGCCTTTTGCATCTCTTTTCTCCCCCTCTCTCTCCTCTCTCTCTCTCTCTCTCTCTCTCTCTCTCTCTCTCTCTCTCTCTCTCTCTCTCTCTCTCTCTCTCTCTCTCTCTCTCTCTCTCTCTCTCTCTCTCTCTCTCTCTCTCTCTCTCACACACACACAAACATACAAATCCCTTTCTTTCTCTGGAGAGACACTAGACTCCTTTCATGCATGAATTGTGACTGTTATAACTCTTTATTTCATTTATGACCTCTTGCCAGCTTTGCTGAAGTGCAACAATATCTTTATTGCTCTAGAAAGAAGTGAAATCTTTCTACCCTGTGAACTATGTATTCTTGTATACATATGTGTGTGCAAGCATGAGTAAGTGGGCATCAGGGTTGGGCAAAATTCAGAATCTAGGAATTGGCTCCCTTTCACTGGGTTAAAAATTCAATTGATTTAGACAGAACTGCACAGACATGATTAGAAGAAAGAGAAGGGAGAGAAAATTTGTGAATTACAATTCAACAATGTCATACAAATGTATTCACTAATATGCAAAACAAAAAATCTCTCAAATAATAGGGCAAATTTTTAAAATGAGAAATAAAAGTGCTCTCTTAAAGGTTAAAGTTTTAGGTTTACAATACAGCACCAACATGTTCACCACATAGCTTTCAAATAATAAAGAAAATGTAAAAGTATACATACATTTGCATCTCTTGATTGTGTATTATTCATTAAACACTACGTCTCTGGAATACGGAAATGGAACATTTTCGAATATTGACCATTGCCAGTAGCTGCTCATCAGGTAACTGAAATCGGGTGCCATTTTCATGTCTGTCATATCACCTGTCCACTATTGGTAACATAATGCCCAATCTATAACTGTTCACATTTAGGGGTGCATTTTAAACCACTGTTGTATTTTAATTATGCGTTGCATTGTATGTCATTTTGGTCTTTAATGTTTATTATAGTAAAATGTGTATTTCCAAAGAGTATTTTGCTGCAAGGTAAAATATCAGAGTGTTTACACCAAGTGCAAATATGCCTCCTTGTTGGCAGAGGCTATACACTAACTCTGTCCACCATTGTCTGATTGAGCCAGACCAAATTACAAAAGAAATCCTGCTGGTTGCTGGATTATTGTCTTCTTCTTCCTTTTCCCATCGCAAATCAGCTTAGAGAGGCACTTATTTAAAATAAAATTAATAAAATATTTTAAAAGTAGTGAGAATAAAGTGTTTAATGTGTAGGGATATGAGTTGAGTATGTGTATAGGGGAGGGCTTTAGTGATAGAGTCAAGTATAGGAACAAGTACTGTAATACACAGAGGTGCAAATAGTATCAGATGCCATTTGCATCAAGTTTAAATAGTTGTTAGATGCTATTTATACTTAGTTTAAGCTTAGTGAAAATACTGGCAAATTAATTTTTCCACTTTTTTTCCAGTTGCAGTGCCAAGAAAATACTCTTCAGTGCAAATAGCCACTGCCATAAAATATACATATAGTCTGTGTCCCTATTGAAATCTTTGCTTATTAATCTGATTATATGTCTAGTGTTCGAGGATATTTTTTTTTCTTCTTTTTGCTGACAATTAGTATACATAGAATATATAAATTCACATTATACGTTTCAGTTATACAGCCTAGGTGTTATTATTAACATCTGCCTTTGTGTGCTTCTAATTTAATTGTATCCAACTTGATTAAGTTTTAAATTGAACTGATATGGGAAACAAAAAAGTGCATAAAAACTACATTTAGAGCAGTTATTGATTCTCATTTCATAGTTTTACTTTTTTTAATGAATAAATGTGAATTATAATGCACCCTGTCTGCTACCTCAATTCAAATTCAGGAACTGAAAAGCATTCTCAATTTAATTCTTCATGACACACAATGCTGATGATACCTTCCCCTGATTAGGAACAAATGTCCCTGCAAGGAACACCACACAGCAGGAGAAGTTGCTTTTAGCTGGAGGGTACATTAGCATGGAAGTGAGATGGAGAGAGAGAAGTCATTGCTAGGATAGCACACAATATGTTTTCTTCACCTAAACTATTGTGGGGGAAATTAGCATAATGCTGGCCTGGCGAGGATATTTTCTAAAAAAAAAAAAAAAAAAGGGAGAAAGCTCTGCAGTGAGAAGGAACAGAGGAACAGATCAGGATTTAGAGCTGGAACAGGTGCAAATGCACAGCACAAAGAAGGCAAACAGAGGAGTCAGTGTTCAGCTCTGTCAGAGGAGTGAAATATTTAAGGGATTTGGAAACAGTGAGCGTTCTTAGGCCCCCCCAGCCATCACTGTAGACTGCTGTGCTTGGCCAAAAAAAAAAAGAGCTACTGAGGGAATTGCAAATTCTGTGTGATTCTGTGTCCCTCCTACACCCTAAAACCAACACTTTTGAACTTTCGTGCTTTTGCAATGATCTATCTATCTATCTATCTATCTATCTATCTATCTATCTATCTATCTTATCTATCTATCTATCTATCTATCTATCTATCTATCTATCTATCTATCTATCTATCTATCTATCTATCATCTATCTATCTGTCTGTGTCTATCTATCTATCTATCTATCTATCTATCTATCAGCGCTCGTTCCTCCCTCAACTCCAGCAAGGACCACTGGGCGCCGTGGCTCTGTCGTGGCCGCCAAGGTCTTCTGTGTCCCTACGCTACAATGGCTCTTCGGCTGCGTGGTGGGCTCCAACTCCTACGTTGCTTCCGGTCATCCCCATGACTCTGACTCCATCCTCCATGGTTTCTCCCTACAGTGAGTGGGCGACACGGGAGAAGTTAGGGATGAAGGGTCTGTGTAGGAGATAAACCCAAGACACTGGCGCACATCAACCACAGTGATGGGGGTCTTGTCCTTTAACGCCTTCACCGAAGCCATCTCTGCGGGGTCCATTGTGTAACCCTCTCCTGTCACCAACTTGCCAAGAAACCTCACACTCGATTTAAACATCTCACATTTCATTGGGGTCAACTTCATACCATGTTTCCTATAACACTAGAGAACAAGACGGATATGCTCCAAGTGGTCCTTCAAGTTACTACTGTGTACCAGGTTGTTATCAGGGTACGGGAGGCAAACTGTGTCTCTCAGGTCAGCCATAGAGTGCTCCATACTCCTCTGAAACTCTGCGTGTGCCGAGCTCAGGCCAAAGGGTATGCGCACCCATTCGTAGAGCCCCCAGGGTGTGATGAACGCGGTGAGTGGGCGACTCTCTTTATCCAAATACCCCTGGTGGTATGCCTTACCCTTGTCTAAAACGGAGAAACACGAGCTTCCTCCCAGCGCATCTAACATATCTTGAATCCTCGGAATCGGATGGCGGTCGGGGACTGATTTGCGGTTCAATTCTCTGAAGTCAACACAGAGACGAATACCATCCTTCTTTTGGATGCACACCACTGGCGATGAATTAGGACATCAGGAAGGTGTGATCTATTGTTTGGTACTATTCAAAACCTCCACAGATGGAGCTATAAAAAAATCCTCCAAACTAGCCATACAAATAGAACGAGTTCTACAACATACAACCCCTAGACACAAAAGAAAAATGAATTCACCCTTTTCAATGCAAGTATGACCACAACACTGCGCATAAAGACGAGACAAAGGGTGCTGCCCAGAGAAAAACGGTGTTCCTCTTCATGCATACACCAAGGACAGAGATTTTTATTACACAATATAAGCGGCGCCAAAACTCCCACGACAAAGTGCCGTTAAAGCAGGCCTCCACAACGGTGCCCTCTGCCCAGGATAGCACAAAAACAATAAACTAAAATAACAAAACAAAATAACAAACAAGCCAGAAACGCTTGACAGGCACTCGCAAAGCACAGATAATTATGTTATCCAAAACTTTATCAATAAACCAAAATCTTGTAAACGCAGTTCAGGCCCACTTTTACCAAACAATGGCCTACCGCCGATTCTTCAATCTGATTCTTTTCAATTCTTCAAAAACAAAATTTTATAAAATTTCCTCCTTGTCTCCCCCACCAACAATGAAACTAACTAAATTTCCGAACCCAATTACTTTAAACTAATCCACATGCGTCTTGCCAATGATTCAAAACCATGCGTTTAGCTCAATAAACTGTATCGGATCTTCGCAGGATCCGTATACACAAATCCGGCGAAACATGGAAGTAAAGCAGCGCCGCCATTACTGCGTGCCTTGCTGCGTTTCCTAAAATTATAGCCATAGCTATCGGTTCATCCTACCACATTGTAAAATCCTACTGCGCGTTTCTGCTTCGCGTCTGTGTCTACATAAAATAATTTAGTGTAACTGTGCCGAAGATTCTTATTAGGCCATGGTAGGGTCATTTTACAGTGCAAAGTAACGTTACCTCATCAGATTGTCCTATGAAATAAATGTTTTTATTTTATTTTACAGTGCAAAATACCTCATCAGATTGTCCTACCAGTATGAAAATAAACGGGTAGAATGATTTTACAGTGCAAAATACCTCATCAGATTGTCCTACCAGTATGGAATAAATGGGTAGGATGATTTTAAAGTGCAAAATACCTCATCAGATTTTCCTACCAGTATAAACGGGTAAGATGATATTTTTTGTTGAGCGTGTTGTGTGGTTGGCTGTTTTAACAACAGCACAAGACTACAGGCCTGGTATAAAACCGTTTGTGAAATTCACGAACCTTTATTGCACATTGACTGCCCATGTTTACGGCCATACGGATTACACAGAGTTCCTGGTCGAAGAAGTTCATGCAGTGCTTCAGCGCTGTGTGTGTTAAATGAAACTGCGCGTGGACTGCACCATTCATTCACACAGAACATGTAGGATTCGTATTTAAATATTATTAATACAAAACAATGGTAGGGGAAACACTAAGTTATTTCCAACTTGTGAAGCTTGTGAACATAGCAACACAGCTAGTAATGACAGCGTTCGGTTTTCTTGCTGTCATCAATTAATACACGTCTTAATTACATTACATTTGGCTGACGCATTTTTAAAATACATTATGTTGTCAAAAAATTACCTTTATCAGTAAGTTTTGGCCACTGCCTTACATCATCTACCCAATGTTCCCTTTCACCAGACATTTTCTTTCATGAGAAGGATCCGCTGTCATTGAAATGTCATTAGAGGGCACCGGCAAGTGTCACATCACCGTCACAATTCGCAGGCACGCTGAAATGGCGGCAGGCAAGATGGCGGCGCCCATAGAGTTCACGGCGGATTTGTGTATACATCCGTATACCAGAGTCCTGCACGGGTCCATTTTTGGAGACCCCCGCCCGCCCGTACCCGCAAAGTTCAGCACCAGATCCGACCCGTCACCCGTGATAATATCAAAATTAAATCCGCACCCGCCCAGACCCGTTAATATTTGGCCCGTTACCCGACCCGTGATAAATCACACACGCTAAAATCATTCCAATTAAAGTCCTTTATTTTTTTTTATCTCGCACCTCTCTCAACATCACAATAGCCTCATGAAAAGGCTAAAGTGTGCTTTGTTTTGCGCCATTCAAGTAGCCTACATCGGCACCTAAATAGGCTATGAAACCTGATAACGCAAACATCTGGCTATTAATGAAAAGAAAAAAAGAACAAGAAAAAAATACAACCTATCTGAGCCTGTCGCTCACAAACAGTAGGCTATCCTATGCATTTACTTTGCCTTAAGTTATACTGTGCAGGAAAAGGATATCGTCCACATGGTTTAAGTTGCGTTCTCCGTTCTTGAATTACAAATCCAGCTGGAAAAGTCTCTCTCTCACTCGCAGCGCTCGATGCTGGGATGGAGAGAACATTCCGTGCAATCAGGTTGGGAAATGTTTTTGTATGCTCGTTCTTAACACTTTTATATACCGTACTCCACTCGCCAACTTTACTTTTAAATCATCAATAGCTACTCCCTATGGCTACTCATGCAACGCAAGCATAAACGAAAGTCGCACTGACGCAGTGCCGGTGACGTGATGGGTCCAAAGGTCATAACGTTGTTGCGTATGTGTAATGGCAATTTAGACACAAATATTGCATATATTTTTCATCCGCTGCTACCCGCCCGCAAGGAGTTCATTATCCGCCCGCATCCCCGCCCGTGAATTTTAGGAATGATTACAATCCACCCGTTTTAGACACTTTTATGCGGGTACCCGCGGGTATCCGCGGGTACCCGACCCGTTGCAGGACTCTGCCGTATAGCTACAACACTTTCCAAATCAAACGCAACTAAACGAAATGGACCTAATATATTAGGGACCTATTAATGGACCTATTATATTAATATATTAGCTTTTAATAACTAACAATGCCTAGGCTATTCAAAACCTAGTGATAAGCATTAAAGAAAAAATATGCATATTTACCAACGACGTTTCAGATCTCGGACGAGCCCCCATTCTGTTACATCCTGCCTACTCTATGGGGCTGTTTACACCTGGTCACTTCATGTGTTTTCTAAGATCGGATAGCTATCTGATTTATCGAAACGATTCCATTTACACCTGGTCACATAAATGTGTTTTTGCAAAACGGACATAAATCCGATCTTCAACTCCCGCGCTATATGCAGATTTAATGGAGTGCACGTCACCGAAAGCAACAGTTACGAGCTGCATATTATTGATCATCGGCTAATTTCAAAATCAAAGATAGCAATAAGAGAGAGCGGCAACAGCCCTGGTAAGATCATTTCGTTTCTTTACTTTTAATGAAGATGATTGTGTGTTAAGCGTCTGCGACTTATTTTCACTTTGATTTGCGATAATTTGCACGAATGGCCGTGACTTGATGAATAGACGCTGAGCTGCTCAGCTGCGGTAGTGTTGCAGTAGCGTCGTCATATCTAACTATAACATGACATAATAGCCTATAACACGCTCTCACACATTTATTTTTTATCATTTTTGGGAGGAGTAAAATTTACATATGTGGTTTCAACAACCAGATGCATTGTTTCGTATGAAATGCGACCCAGACCACCTCCTGATGTGGTTTGAGCGATCGGATTCAAATCCGTCTCGAATGCGTTTCGGAGGGCATTTACACCTGGTCTTTTCACGATCGGATAGCTATCCGATCATAGAAAATGCATGAAGTGGTCAGGAGTAAACAGCCCCTATGTAACCAGAGAGGGAAAACCACACGGAATTGCCATATAAAGAAATATATGTATTAAAGATAAAGAATTAACAACAAGTGTTGAGTAGAGTCAGGATAGCTGTTAGGTTATGCAACAAGAGAAATGAAGTGTTATTGTGTAAAGAACCAAAAATGAGGAGGAGGAGAATCGGCGGCTTCCACAACCAGGTCTGGAGAGATATTAAAGCCCAAGATCCAGGAAGCAATCACAAGCGCACCATGCCACACCTGTGCTTCGCCCACCTATAGGGGAGACACAATAAACAGAAAAGAAAGCAAAAAGGAGGAGGAGCCTGGCAGATCTTTGACAAAATACATTATTAAAATAAAAATAGTTATAGGACCTGAGCTAAGATGAACTAGCAATGAACAGTTGCTCAACCCTGCTCATTGTTGTTAGTTTATGCATTATTTTTTATTAATATGCATTATAAATGCATTATAAATCAACTAACTGTTGTTAGTTAATGCAAGATCCCATATCTTGTTGGAGGGGGAGGAGACACAAACAATATTACTACTATTTATACCATGGTCTGGGTGAATACTCGATTCTGATTGGCTGCAGTGTGTCCGTTAAAAAGTGATAGAGGACACCAGTAGTTCTGGTGAAACTGCCTGTTTACCATTCGAAATTAATAAATAAATGCGCTGCCTACAACAGCTGTGAGTAACCATAGCAACAGGCAGTCAAAAAGTATCTGTTAACAATTTGCTCTATCAAAACAAACATCTAACGTTAGTTAGATATTATTACATAGCCAACAATGAGCGACTTCGTTATTTCATCTTCAGTCTCTCACGGACTGACGGAGCCCAGTAAGCCCGCAGACTGCTCTCGCATCGATGGCCTGTCACCGACATTATTTGACGGCTCTCCAGTCCAGCATCGGAGAGTCGACCTACAGCTGTGCTTCAGAGGCTGTGGTTAGTGTAGACAAGTGTAACACATAGTGTTTTATGTGTAATAAAAAAATAACTATGCCTACCTTTGTGTTTCATGAAAAAAAAAATACATTTTTGAACATGAAGGGTTCTACAAGCTGAGCGGACTATAAATATCTCAAGTTGCTAAATAAATAGTCAGGCAAGTTATTATTTGAAAAAACTAGATTTAGCCTAATTAAAATATAAACTAATGTTTTAAAAATGTTTTATTTGGCAAGTGACCATGGTATAAGCGGGTTAATGCCCTCCGACGTGTCCATTGTCAGGTTTTAATGGACTTCGGTGGAGGCAACCGTCCTCCGCTGCGCGTCGGCCGGTTCACACCTCGCCGTCGTCCATTAAAACCTGACAATGGACACCTCGTCGGGCATTAACCCTTACATATTACT
This sequence comes from Chrosomus eos, assembly GCA_036326025.1. Classification (NCBI taxonomy): domain Eukaryota; kingdom Metazoa; phylum Chordata; class Actinopteri; order Cypriniformes; family Leuciscidae; genus Chrosomus; species Chrosomus eos. Next base: position 27,835,530 of record CM070828.1, read on the forward strand.
ATATATACAATATTCAATATTACTATGTCAGTGCTATATAAAGCACTGACGTTGATTTGAGATGGATGTAGGCTAAATGTGCTTATATGACAGAAACATCTGTAAGAATACAAACTTTGATTCTACTTTGCATTTGCTTTTATTCTAATTCACTATTTGTCTTTATCCTGTACTCATGTAATACACTTAATAGACCTACAATATACATGACTATAATAACATTCCATGTGAATTGACCAATTTACTGCCAAAATACCATGGTTACATGGTAACCATTTTGTTTAGTGTTTTGATTGTTTTCGTTAACAATCTATTCGGTTGTTAAGTCTGACGTCACGCGTGACGTTTAGCCTCTTCCGTGCCCAAGCGCTCCGCTCGTCTTTCAGATCCTAGACTACATAAACCCTTTTCTTAAAGGGCTTTTTTCGCTTCAGTGCCAGTGGGTGTTACCAGGGATTAAGGGATAGCACCCACTGGCGCCAAAGTTTCTTCATTCGTTTAAGATTTGTAACTTACCTAATCAACTGCCGCCATTTTCTCTTATCTTTCTCGTCACAGGGAAAGCGGTAGATGACAGTTAAATGTCACTTGTTTTTTTTAACTCCGATCTATTTAAACAACACGGGAACACGTTAAAACTCCGGCGAAAGCGGTAGGTAGGTAGAGAGGACCCGGCCTTTGGACCCGGAAACAGTATTATCGGAGAGTGGTTACGTCACAACTTAACAACCGGATACATGCAGGTGGTGATCTTAATTAGTGGAAAACGAAAGAATGTAAAAAAGCTCTGTTCATGTAGTTCATTACTGAAAATGTGTGCTCACAGAATAAATTAATCATGGCTGCAAAAAGAGCATCTTTGAAATTCATCCATAACTGAAAACATCTGACCCTTCATAGACACCCCCTCACCATATGTTAGTTGTGTTTGTTAGTTTCATTTTCATAGACTTTTTTAGCTTGTTTTCAGTCATCACATGTGTTCCTTTGTTTGAATTTCCCGCCACTCATCAGTTTCTATGGACACTAATCATCACAGCTGTTCCTCATCTAGTTCATCACATTAGTTCCTCACCTTCACTAGTGTTTGTCCAGACTCCCATCCACCTTATTCCTGACAAGCTTACTGCTTTTTGAATTATGGGAGAATAACGTTACACTTGGTATTTTAACTTGACATGTTATAACAAGAATATCTATGGCAAGAGCTCTTTTTAGTCGCTGCTTACTTTTCCTCATTATTATTTTCTTTTTTCCCTTTGCAATCCGCTGTAAAAGTATGAAAAATGACGTTTTCACTGTTTGTTTACAGCTTAACAGGAGTTACACCCATAATTTGTGCAAAGCGTCATGGGGCGTAGGGGAGCGCGGGGCACAACCTAACGCGGGGTTAGATGTAACACGGACCGTTTACATAGTTAGTCAGGATCAAGCCGGTTATGTTTACGCTCCTTTTCTCTCGCTTGTGGTCTCCCGCAAATTTTTGGAAAGTTTTGATAAGATTTCATGAAGATACTGGACAAACAGTGTTTTGACACCATGCAAGTAATTTTTTTCATCGTACGTTTTTTTCGGTTTCTGAGCTGGGTGTGTACGTCACCAAATCTTACTTTATATTACCTCAATCGCCGTCTTGTGGGCTAAACCACAGCACCGTTTTGAAACATGTCAGCAACTCCTAGCAACTGTTAGCTATAGGCTTAAAATATGTTTTACACAGCGGGGTTAGTTGTAACACAGTGTTACAACTAAGCCACCAACTGTAAAATGATAATCAAATGAAAACAGGCAGCCACACAAGTTTTCAGGTTTGAGTATTTATATATTTATTTTGCCACATTAAACTTTGTTGGGCTTTCACAAACAATGTTGGAATTAAAATGTAAAAATTTTGTTTACTATGCATTGATCACTTGTTTATTTATTAAAAAATATAGCCTCTTTTTCATGCAATAAACCCTTTAAATTTGATTTTAAGCTAGTTTTTATTATTATTATTACTGTTATTATTAATAATAATAATAATAATAATAATAATAATTGAGCATGCAACTGCCACACACAAATATAATTAAATTTCAATTACAATATTTGATGATTTTATTTATTTATTTATAGCAAAACTGTGCAGCCCTTTCCTATATCTCTATCCATGATATTGATCCATAATAGAAGGATGATTGGAAGAGTGATGGATGTATGGATATCGATCTATACAGATGCACAAACAATATCAAACTATACAGATAAAATAGTACTGAATTATGTGTGTTACACACAAGTGTTACAACTAACCCCTCTGTCTGTTTCAATTAACCCCGCATATGGGGTAAGTTGTAACATTTGCACTTCTGTCACTTTCAGTGCAACTGTACGAAAATGGTAGGTCCTAGAAAAAAACTTTAAGTGTTCATTTGTAGCAGAGATGTGTATGTTGCTTCTGTAAAAAAAATATTAATCTAACTTAATTATTTTTTAAATAATTGAGCCAAAACCAAAATGTGTTAGGTTGTGCCCCGCTCTCCCCTATACGGTTGTAAGACACATAAAACATATCGATAGGAATAAGGTCGATATGTTTTATGTGTCTTACAACCGTCTGTGCTGTGGATTTTTATTAAATTCTTTTTGGAAATTTATTCATCATCTTTGTGCTTTCCTTTTTAACACACCGTGACACACCCTTAGTTACTGTTCCTATGTCCAACAAGCCATGGCACTTCTCACGCCCCACAATATATTCTCACGCAGTCCAAAATACATCGCAAAATACATACATTAGCTGCAGAGGTTTGATCAGCGCCGCCGCTCCCACCACGCGCATCACGCGCTGTGCGTAGGGCACCAAGTGTTGAGGGGGCACCAAAAATAGCCTAATGAAAAATCAATCATCAAACTTCTTGTTATAATCAGATTCAGCGCGTTCTTCATCTTCAATCCGCAGCGGCAGAGAGCAGAGCACGTCAGAAACAGAGGACAGGGTGTGTGTGTGTGTGTGTTCATCTTAGCCTCATTGGTCTGTCACTGCTCGTCAATGTCAGAATATTTGAGATGACCAGTCAAATCAAAGTAGTAGGCGGGCTTTATGTTCACAGACGCTGAGCGCGAATTTTAACAGTGCAACTCGACACTTCAGTGTACGGTCAAGTGCGAGATAAGATGTAAGTAGCTAAACTTAACTTTATATATTTGACAGTTTTTTTTTAGGTCATAAATGTTAAACTAATGACAAAAAATAATTAGGCAAACTATTATAGTTTTGTCTATTTTCGCCATTTTGAACTGAAAATAGGCCTATGTAACATGTAGCCTAGTGTAATAGTTTAGGCTACTGTCATTGTGAGGGGACAAGAAACATGAACAAAGCCATTTTCATTTCATCATGTTACGCACAGGATTAATAATGAATGTGTACATATTGAGAATGAAATACAAATTGTAGCCTTTAGTAAATTAAAAAAGCCAACTTTAGGAGGGGAACAGACAGGGCAAGATAAAAACAAAGAGAAAAGGAGTGTGATGCTGATGAGGAGAGAAAAATAATATAGGAATCATAAAGGAATTAGGCTTAGGGCACCAAAGTGGCTAGCAGCGGCACTGGGTTTGATCAAGCAAGCTGGAAGACCAGCCAGGAGAGCATTACAATAGTCCAGTCTGGATAGAACAAGCGCTTGAACAAGGAGTTGTGTAGCATGTTCTGATATAAAGTGCCTGATCTTCCTAATGTTGTACAAAGCAAATCTGCAGGACCGGGCAGTTCTCGTAATGTGGCCTGTGAAGTTCAATTGATCATCAATAACAACTCCAAGGTTCCTGGCTGATCCTGATGGAGTTATGGATGACGGGCCTAGCTGAATAGTGAAGTTGTGATAAAGTGTTGGCTTGGCCGGGATCACAAGTAGCTCTGTCTTCACAAAGTTAAGTTGAAGGTGGTGGTCTTTCATCCAGCCAGAGATGTCTGTCAGGCAGGCTGAGATGCGAGCAGCTACCGTCTGATTTATCAGGCTGGAATGAGAGGTAGATTTGTGTGTCATCAGCGTAGCAGTGATAGGAAAAGCCATGTTTCTGAATCACAGTTCCTAGTGATGTCATGTAGATGGAGAAGAGAAGTGGTCCAAGCACTGAGCCCTGAGGCACCCAAGTAGGAAGATGTTGTGACTTCGACACCTCACTCCTCCACGACACCCTGAAGGACCTACATGAGAGGTAAGACTGGAACCATTGGAGTGCGGTTCCCGAGATGCCCTTCATCTTTAGGATTGACAGGAGGATCTGGTGGTTGACTGTGTCAAAGGCAGCAGACAGATCCAGCAGGATGAGAACAGAGGATTTGGAAGCTGCTCTAGCCAGTCTCAGAGCTTCAATTACTGAGAGCAGAGCAGTCTCGGTTGAGTGTCCACAAGTCAGTTGAGTGTCCACTTGTGTTGCAAGTCCCGCCTCCAGAGACCCAGCAGTCAGATTACTGAAAATACAGGAAAGAAAGAAGAGAGTCGGGAATCACATCTGTTCTCTGCCAGCTCCTCTGTATGATATGTTTATTGACAACAAATCAATCTCCAACATTAACCAGTTTCTTAAACCACAAAAATAAACTCCTATAATCTATTTTCATTGTTTGTCCTTTTCTCATTTAACCTGTTTGAACATATAACAACCCTTTTTTCCTACTTTCTCATGGGTCAACAGTCAAATCTAGCAAGTTATTATTTTGATTATTCACCTAAGTGCAGTTTTTAAGTCTGTTTGAAACTCTTAAAGCATTTGTGACATTTGTTTCACTATTAGTTTGTCAAAAATCAACATTTCAAAGCATGAACAGCTATTCAGGCCACCATTACACATTTCTGCACGCGCTGATCACGTGACCACCAAGCGCGCCAAGCGCGAGTTCAGTGTGAGCTTTGTACACAACATATAACCAAACCAATTAACTTCTACACATAACCCTGAGGAACCCAAGTAACCTCCTCACATCACCTACTGTCTGGGGAGTCCTGGTTGTTAAGGATTGGACAGCCTCCAGCTTCTTAGGATCTATCAGCACTCCTTCCGCTGATACCAGCCGTCCTACGTACCTGACCTCTCTCCGGAACATTTCACACTTTGCAGGTTTCAGCTTTACACCATGATGCTGGAGGGCCCTCAACACTCTACGGATGTTCTCAACATGCTCTTCAAAGGACCTCGCATAGCATAAGACATCATTTAAGTATGGGATGCAGGACTCATCCCTGAGCGAGTCAAGCATTTCTTCCATACTGCGTTGGAAGGCAGCAGGCGCATTGGACAATCCAAAGGGTATCCGGACCCACTCATACAGCCCCCAGGGTGTGATGAATGCTGTCATGTGTCTGGATCCCTCTGCGATGTACCCCTGGTGGTACGCTTTGCCTTGGTCGAGAATTGCTGAACCAGGAGTATCCCCCAAGGGTGTCAATAAGATCCTGTATCCTAGGCAATGGGTGACGGTCAGGGATGGTTTTCCTGTTCAGAAGACGGTAATCAACACAGAGTCTCAGTTTGCCATCCTTCTTGCGGACACAGACTACTGGAGCGGCATATGGTGACTTTGATTTGACAATCCATCCTTTCGCTAGGAGATCTTCTATGTAGCTCTTCACCTCGTTAAACAAGGGTTTTGGCACTGATGAGTACGCCCTCTGAACCGGGATGTCGTCTTTAAGTGTGATCGGCATCTGCAAGCTGGGTATGCAATCAATGTCATTGTCACCTCTGCTGAAGGCACCAGACTCCTCATTCAACATTCTTTGAACAACCTCTCGTTGGCCCTCTTCCAGGTAGGTTGACGGGTGGATGCCACAATGATGGTTTTACCTCATCCTCCTGCGTGGCGGCAGAATGGATCATTGTCTGCGTTGGTTCACTTGTTTTAACAGGCTCCATGAATATCCTCTCAATCCGCAGTAATGTTCCAATCACTGTGCCACGTGGCAGGGTCACATCACCCACTGTGCTATTTCCAATGGGTACAGAACACAAGGGTCACTTTGGGGTTGTATTTCTAGGAGCCCTTCTCCAATGTCCAAGAATCTTAAATGGTCACTATTTTCATGGGGCTCAAACAAGACCACCGCATCAGACTGTGTCATCTTCAAAGGGATTCTGCACTTCACCCAAGTTACCTGTCCTGCCCGGATAACTACCCCTCTTGGACCAACCTTCAAGTGCTCGTCTCCATTATCTTCTTCAGCAGCTTGGATCACCTTGACTAAAGTTTGTGCTGTTTCGCGAGGGATATCAATGGCCCCAGCCAGTAATGAGGTAAGTGTTGGCATCAACTGCTCAGACTGCCCTTGAATCAGTTCTTCAACTAAGTTGAAACCCAGGAGTGGTCTCTCAATTGGCATCTTACTCACCAGGAATGGGGCATTAATAGATAGACTTGGGTCCTCATTTCCTAGCAGGTTGACTGTGATGACCGCCCAGCCGTCAAATGGGATGAGGTCTCCATTTACAGCGATAAACTTTCAGATCATCTTGACACCCAAGAAGTTCCCGAAGCGGCCTCACCTCAACACTTGGCAGATATTTCTCTTTCCACTCACGATCCACCATGCTGACTTGGGCACCTGTGTCGAGTAACGCCCTCACTGTCAAACCATTCATGTTGCACTGGGTCAGTGCCTTGCTTCCGATCAATTTGATTATGTTGTCATTTTTGGTCTTACCAGGACAGCTTGCCCCTTGGCTCCTGGACCTCACCTCATTTATAGATTTGTTTGTTTGTCCCTCGTGCTTGTGTTCTTGTTCTAGCACTTCTCTCCTAAGGCCTGGCCGGCTTTGGGGGAGCAACGTCTGGTTGGGGCATTTACTGTGCGGTCACTGGTTGCCCCTTTGCAGTGGCCGGTTCCCGTTTCCCTGTCGCTGAGGTCGTCGTAGGCACCCCACTGCCTGGTGTCCTTCCTCACCACAGATGAAACAGTGAGTACAGTCCTCTCGCCCTTCGTCCACACATCGTGGACAGCAACGCCAGCGGCTCAACCGGCGAGAGGATGGTTGACTGGAGGAGCATTGGCAGCCACCCTCTGTTCATACTGGCATTGAGTGTTGTATAGCATCTACCATGCTGGTTAGAGCATCAATCCTGGCAGTAAGAAGCTTAATCTGATCGTTCTGCCCTTTTTCTGCAGCAAACCCTTTTGCATCTTTCACATTCAAGCCAGTTTCATCTCTAACTTGGGCACTATTAGCCGTGGATGGTTTTGCTCTGGTTGATGGGCCAAGTCAACGCAGCCTCTCATTCTCGTCACTTGTGATTTTCATAACGTGCCTGAGGCATCATCGTCAGTTACATCACTATCGGCTAGCAAGGGTTTCAGCTCGCTGCGAATATCCTTACACCGGTGGCTTAGACCTTGGTAAACAGTGTGTAAGAACACAGCCTGTACCGTAGCAGCACTATACTTCCTGTCTGAATCAGCTTGTTTAGCCGCAAAGAGTATTTTTTGTTTCAACCCCATGACTCGGTACAGGAACTGTTGAGGGGTTTCGTGTTCACTCTGCTTGGTGCACATTAGTTCTTGAAATAGCTATGTACTATTTTGGTCCCCCAAGTGTGATTGTAAGAACCCCTTTAGTTCAGCTACAGTCATGTCATCTTTGTTCATCAGCATATCTTTAAAAAATGCCTGGCTTGATAATTCGCAGCACATCGGCATCGCTGAAGCTCTCTTTGAGACCACTGTCCATTTGTCTGCAGACATTGTTGAACGTGATGTCTGACGAATTATCTCCAATCTGGCCTCCATGTATCTTAAACTTACGGGGCTGGATATACTTAAACCCCCCCATAGGGAACGCAAAGTCATGAGCTACATTTTTTTGCTTCTCAGTCTGGTACATGTGTGCTGTAGTGGCGCCTCCCTGTGGTACAGTGTGGGTCAAGTTAGTGTTCTGAGTAGGTGTCATGTACTGGTGAATTTTTCTGCAATTTCTTCGTACTCTGCAAGCATTTTACGCATGTCTGTGTTTGTTTCAGGTGCAGCCCCCTTAACACTCCCAGAGTCAGGTGCAATATGTGATGTCAGATAAGGGTTATCAGTGGTAGGTGGATGTAACATATGTGTAAGGTGAGTGTCTGTATCAACATCAGATGTACATACAGCAGTGCAAATCTGTTTTGCTGATTTTACAGTCTCTTGCAATGACAACATACTTTGGCCCTCAGTCTCGAGCAAAGATTCACTTGACATGAAGGCATCGATGTACTTGAAACAACCCTCACCGTCTTCCAGGTCAAGTTAAAATGAGTCTTTACCTTGTACTGGCCCAATGATCTTGGCAATGCGAAACAGTTCATCGGCAGGCAGTGTCATCAGATCTTTTCTGATGTCCCACACAAAGCGTTTCCTCGTACGATCTGCCATGACGTTGTTCTCTGTTGTCCTTCTCGAAACTGCCTTAACCTCAAGATGAAGACAAGCCACCTGTTCAGCCCTCTGTGTGCATCTCGTTGTCACCGTTGATGCAGCAGCCACCGGCCTCTAGCCCCAGTGCCACCTTGTACCTCTCTTTTCATTGTTTGTCCTTTTCTCATTTAACCTGTTTGATCATTATGCAGTTTTTAAGTCTCTTTCAACTCTGAAAGCATTTGTGACATTTGTTTCACTATTAGTTTGTCAAAAATCAACATTTCAAAGCATGAACAACTATTCAGGCCGCCATTTACACGCTGGTCACGTGACCACCAAGCACGAGTTCAGAGTGAGCTTTGTATACAACATATAACCAAACCGATTAACTTCTACACATAACCCAATGGAACATTTTGATCTGACACACTGAATAAACATGTTAGACTCAAATATTGCATTCACAGAAATATTTACAGTAGTTTTACCACAGTATAACCCACACAACACTTTTAGAAATCACACTTGTAAGTTATTGTCACAACCAGCCCTCACCGTACATTGCAATTAAGTGTTTGTTACCCTGTTTGATCAAGTTTTCCCCGAACATTTGTACTGTATACCTGAAAATACAGGAAAGAAAGAAGAGAGTCATGAATCACGTCTGTTCTCTGCCAGCTCCTCTGTATGATATGAGCGGAGGCTGCAGATGTAGCCCCCCCAAAAAAAAATCCCAGGATGTCCTTCGATAAAGAGTAGGGGTGTAACCCCGGCATCCTGGCCAAATTTGCCCCTTGGCCTCTGTCCATCACGGCCTCCTAATAATCCCTATATACTGATTGGCTTCATCACGGTCTCCTCTCCACCAGTAAGCTGGTGTGTGGTGGGCGTTCTGGCGCAATATGGCTGCCGTCGCATCATCCAGGTGGATGCTGCACATTGGTGGTGGTTGAGGAGATTCCCCCCCTTCTATGTAAAGCGCTTTGAGTGTCCAAAAAAGCGCTATATAAATGTAATGTATTATTATTATTATTATTATTATAAACGTGATCCCGTGTCAAAATAAAAGTCTATTTTTTGAGTGTCCATGCAAAATGTAAAAAACAGAAAAAAAGAGGTCCTTCATAAATGTCCATATGAAAGGGTATAGAAGAGGAATATTATGATATATACATATTTTCATACAAACATATAGACCCCTTATCAGCCGACGTCACAGTTACGTCACTGCGCTAGCTGGAGGCAAAACAAACGGAAAACTGCAGGCGGCTAATACAAACCAGCACAGATTCGGCTACATAATAAGGAGCTTAAATTATTATTATTATTATTACATGTCATCTTGATGTGTTGTTGGGTGCAAGAATCAATGAAAAATGAGTATGCTGTATCTGGAATTTTTATTTCTAGAAAATATTCACATCATTAACATTGCACGTAATGTCACTGTTTACATTGTCGTCTTATCGGCGCTGGCTCGGCAGAACTGCGGATCGTACACACAAGTCTTGTACATGACCATTCAGCACATAGTTATAGGCATCTAAAGATTTATATGCCCTCAGTTTCTCTTTACGCTCAGTTTCTCTATCAGGTAGTTGTAGAAGTCAGGCCACTCAACCGGAGGTAGCGTTAATCCTGTCAGATCGTCCATTGAGTGAGCGTGTACGGGTCCAGCCGTAAAACGTTGTTTACGTCTGGTTCCGTCCGTTAAAATTAACTTTTGCAAATAAAAATCGGAGTCCTGGACACTGAGTGACCTTGCACATTAAGATAAAATCGGATTTTCTCCAGTCATTGTTAAAAAACAAGCTAACAAAACTTGCAAATTAACGTTGGGGAAGCGGCCAGAGGGATCGTTCTGCAGCCACCTAAGCTCCGCCCACAGAAAAACGTCACCATGTTTACCAACTGATAAGGGGTCTATTGTGTACTCATTTTTCATGGGCACCACATATGGCTGTTGCACCTCAGTTCAAGCGACCGATCATCTCTTTCTAGTTATAGCAAGCAATAGAAGAAGAAGGATTATGATCAGGCAAGATCGTTAGGACACATGTCAATATTAGTAAAGCTTTCCAGCACTGAAGAGACCAAAGCAGGAAGGCCTGAAAACATACGCAGAGCTTGCATTGCTTCTGCTCCATAATATATTATGTGAGTGTAGGGTGACCAGACGTCCCGAAAAATTCGGGACAGTCCCGAAATCTGAGCTGTTGTCCCGAATCCCGAATCCGACCCTAATTGTCCCGAAAATTATACTAAAGCAAAATCTTGAGTAGCCTGGTTATTGTCTGATAAAATATTAAAAACTGTCCGTGGAGGTTGAGTCGGCGCCTGCCGGCGGCTCATTTTCTGTTTCTTTTTTGAAGTTCTAGAAAGGCGCGAATTTAGATACATTGATAAGCAAAATGTCATTCATTCGTTACGTTGACATGACTGGTGTACCGTGTACCGGAACAACAACACGCTGTTTTTTAGTAGCAGACTAAAGACTAATGACAGACTGTTGAACTTTGAAAAAAAAAAAAAAGGTTTGAAATTCATTATATCTTTTATTATAGGCTTTGTAGCAGGGCTGCCAACTCTCACGCATTGACCGTGAGACTCACGCAATTGACCCTTTTCACACACTCTCACGCCACACATCCATTTCCTCACGCAGTGAAAAATCGCGGACAAAGAAGACACTTACACCGACAGACAAGACAGACAGGTTACTTTTGATATGGAACAAATCCACAGCTGTCCGATTCTGTCAATATTTTTACGAGATTCTCACAATTAATAACGTTTTGGCTCTTTGAAATGTGACAGGTCGCTGTAGCGCGTCAGTTCAAACGGTACATGATACAGCAGCCTATCAATGAAGGAAGGGGTGTGTCTGTTTGGGTATATTTCAAATATCCACAGCGTTTCTCAGAAATGCTTAACTGCACTTTTAATTGTAAATAACGATGCATCCTCACTATCAGGTATAAGTTCAAGATGAGTATAGGCCAGTATAAAAAAATATTAACGAGAAACTTTTAAAGGGGTGGTTGATTATGATTTCACTTGGCTAACTTTAGTTAAATGGGTGATGAACTGAGAAATCAAATTTTCCTTGAGCTTTTGACATCTGAGAGGTCATCATATTATAAGAATATTCTGTAAGTTTCAGAGCTGAAACGTCCTTGTTAGTCCAATAAATGCTTTTATTGACACCAGCCTCAGCAAACGCCTCGTTTTTCAAAGTGGGGAACTATGATGTAAAAGAGGATAAAACACCACCCCCGCAGAAGAAGATCAACGCCTACTCCAACACGGCCGGTTTAGCCCCGCCCCACCGGTTCGCGCATTACAAGCATAGCTAAATAACATAGATGCCTACCTCGTGATGACAAACCGGATCGAGCTACCGAGCAATAAACATGCCGTTTACAAAATATTGTGCAGTACCTGGTTGTGGAAGAAGACAGTCGCTGCATAAGCTTCCTCTGGATTCCAATAGGAGTGCATGGATAAACTTTATTTTTAATGACGTTCCACTCCAGCTGATGAGGTAAAACATTGTCCGTCTGTTCGCTTCATTTCACTGAGGATTGTTTTGTAAACAAGACTGGATTTGCAGACCGATTAAGAGTAAAGAACGGTGCTGTGCCGTCTATAGTGGATCTGACAGGAATGGTGAAACACATGGACTCTGGGTCGAACATGTATGGGCGAATCATTCCGGTTGCCATTTTACAACATTGGACGTTTTCAAAACAATTTCCCCCAAGTGCATCGACGGGTGAGTTGAAACTCATTATGCAAAACTGTAAGCTGCTATCCACTCACAGCGGTGGGCGTTTACTTCCAAGTCTTCAGTGCGAGACGCCTAGAAAAACCGAGCGTTTTTCAGCTAGGCTCAAAACTAGGGTACAAAATAGCCTATTACTTATTCATTTTGATGTTTTTGAATGCAAAAACCAAGCGAACGTCATACGTTTACCTCAGACAACAATATAATAAGATTTAAAAAGCCAGTTCATGACCCTTTAAGAGTGTAATGTTGCTGTTTGAGCATAAACAACATCTGCAAAGTTACAACGCTCAAAGTTCAAGCAAAGGGAGATATTTTCTTTTACAGAAATCGCTTTTTAAAGACTACAACAAACGACTGATAGGGACTATACAAGCATCCATCTTTTCACATTTTTGCAATACAGTATGTAATAAAAATGTAATAGCATGTCACCCTGTAGGCATCTTACACCAGTTCCCAAACGAGCAATTTATAGATTATCATGACAGAATATGCTAATCAATGACTTGAAGATAGTTAACTCCACATCAGCTACACAAATTCATCAACTAACCATTAAGAAATGTCTTGTTGCATTCTACATGCATCATTGTCCAACTCCGGTTTCAACATAAAAGGCGGAACAGTTTCTGACATTTTAGTGCGTGTCTGCAAGCTGCTAAGGAGATGAGCTGTTGTAGCTCCGCCCTCTGTGCCGGAAGCAGCAGCTCATTTGCTTTTAAAGGGACACACACAAAACTGTGTTTTTGCTCACCCTGAAAAAGGGACAATTTTAACATGCTATAAAAAATTATCTGTGGGGTATTTTGGGCTAAAACTTCACATACTCACTCTGGGGACATCAGAGGCCTATTTTACATATTGTAAAAAGGGGCATTATACCACCCCCTTAAAACAAATGTCTCAACTGGGTGTACCGCAGGCCAAAAAAAAAAAAAAAAACATAACTTGGCAAATTTATTTGCAGTTTTACAGTTTATTTTTTTATGTTTCTGCTGCTATTTAAAATTCTCTAATAGCACCTACACCATCCTAAGTTGTTTTTTTTGTCAAGCTGCATGCTAGTGTCAAATGATTGATGAGATGCAGTGCCTGAGGTTGCTGTTGTTTAGATGCAGAGGTTCATTGAATTCCTCCATACATTTCTACTTTTGACTGGGAAAATCAAAATTGCTCTATTTTCTTTTTTGCTTTGTCTTTGATGGGTGTGGCCTGCTGTCCTGCTGCTGGGAAGAGTACAAGCACATGACATCTTAAGTACGGTTTTGCCTCTCTAGGAACAGTTGTACATTTTACTGTTCAACAATATGAATGGGAGAAGGATTCCTACTTTGGTCTGCAGAAAAAAAGGTCCACTATGTGAGTTTAGATTGCAGTTTCACAGTTTTTTCACAGTTTTTCATCATATTTCACAGACATATAAAATATTTCAGAAATATTTCTCAAATACTAACACTTTCCTAATAGCTATGCCCAGAAGGAATCTGCAGCCAAAGAAACTTTCGCAGATTTCCATTGAATCTAAATTTCTGTCATTCATAAGATTCCATAAATCCCTCACCTTATGTGTGTACATTCATTAAATATTTTGGATGGTTTCAGCTCCATATAATATTTTGCCATGTTTAAATTGAGTAAATGCAGCACAGAAAATGCAGAATGTGTCAGCAGATTCCCTCTGGGGCAACTACAGTAATAGCTCTCTCTACATTATGTACAAGTACACACAGTTAATTCTGATGCTTTGCTCTTTTGTTATTGTCTATATTCTGTATTAGAATGAACAAAAGTGTGGGCGCACACTAGAGTGCCATTGGGATGTTGTAGTTATTTACTTAAACATGCGTGTGAAAATGATGAGTACATTATGCAGCGCCTTTCATTTCTGCTGCCCAAATATCTCTCTCTCTCTCTCTCTCTCTCTCTCTCTCTCTCTCTCTCTCTCTCTCTCTCTCTCTCTCTCTCTCTCTCTCTCTCTCTCTCTCTCTCTCTCTCTCTCTCTCTCTCTCTCTCTCACCTTTCCTATTCCTTTTGGCTGTAGGTTGCAGGGAGAAGCCGGTGAACGGGATGCAGCTCTTGGCTGCAGTTATCTTTGCAGAGCAGGTTGCATTCTTGATGTGAGTTTATGTGATGAAGTACTCCTGAAGAGGATGTTCATCTGTTTTCTTCATTATTAGTTATGTCAGACAGTCGTTTAGACATCATTTGCCATGCTTGGCATTTCCTTATCTAGTTTTTAGCATTCCAGTCTGTGGAGGCCTATTGTCACTGAATGCCAGAGGAACATTTCAGGAAATGAGCAGAGTAACCAAGTTGAGTAACCAAATTAGGTATTTGGTGCAGAACAGATCAACCGCATGTATTACTAATTTACTATTGGTACACATGGGGTACATTAAAACAGAAGCATGTACAACAACAGCTCATATAGAAAAGGGGCTTAGGCTCCAAGGCACAATGGCTTGTTTACTCTTTCCATTTCATTACGTCAATGTTACCCAAACAGTGATGCTTAAAGCTATATGATACTCAATCTAATGCCTTTTAACTGCAAAATGAGATTTTATTTTTAGAATAGTATTACTGGAGTCCATTTGCTTCAACAGACATTGAAACTCTCTTATTAAGGCCTGTCTATTTAAAATTTTACACAAGTGTTTTTATGCAGTTTTACAATTATTCCAAAATAATAACTAAAGGCAGTTATAATTTAAACAATATAAATGATCTGTGAACTAATGTTCTGCTTTTCTTTTTAATAGTCAGCTTTCAACTTTTCAGCAGTCTTCAAGTTTGTACACAGTGATCAGAGACACAAAGATGTAGCCTAATTTCCCCAAGCTGATTGCTCACTAAAACTTCCCACAGTCATCATGTTTTCAGGCCATTTCAAGTTAGATTCAAGGTCCACTTGTTTGGTGCGCACCAGGAATCAGATGGCAGCGTTTACACTTATTCAAATGAACCACACTAATGGAGCAATCGCACCAGGGGGCTGTTCCATAAATGAAGCTTAGAAAAGCGGGGATTAAACTCCAAAACCGGACTTGAATGAGCCTAACAAATAAGTTGGGGCTAAAGTGGTTTCATAAAAGGTAATTGAAGTTCACGCAATCTCACTAATTTGATCCAGGTTTATCTAGTCTAGATCATTGCGTGTGCACGCGTTTCTGAAGCAGCCCTAGAGGTCGATCGTGGATCAAATCGATCCACCATCAAACAGCGTATTTTTTGTGCTGTTTTATGCGTTTGTGTTGTGTTTTTTTCCCTCGCTCAGTGCAAAAATTACATTTTACAGTTATATTCTCCATCTGTAAATGTTAGAAAGTCGTGCAAATGTATCCATTTTGCTGCTAATCTTCATATTGAACAAGCGCTGCTGCGCGCATGCGCGCCAAATAGGTCCGCAATAATTCTCGCTAAAATATACATTTTGCTTATGCGATATTTTATAACACGAGGATTATCTTCTAATTATAATTATTTATCTTTAGGATGTTGGATAAGTTGCAGTGTACTTCTAGCTCATTACACTCATATATTTATACTTCTAATTAAAAAAAAGAAATTGAACAGAAGTAGCCCAATTCAGGGAAGAATTTTTTTAAGAAACTAAATAGGCCTATATAAAGATACAAAATATAGTTTTGGGTATAGGATCTATGCTACGTAATAAAGATGATGTATACTTATTTAGAATGCTGAGAATTACAGCTTTTAATGCAATAATTTTTTTTGAGAAAGCAAGAATCCCCAGTTTTAAATGAGTGGTTAGATTTAGTTTCTAAAGTACATTATGGAGAGGATAACATTAAATTAGGAACAAATGTATACATTTTGAAAAGATATGTGCAACTCTAAAATCAAAGAATATTCCATAAAATAAAGGAATATATATTGGCCTACATGAACTACATTTTTATGTAACCTTCCCTTTTTTTCTAGTTATTTGTTATTTTATTTATTTACTTATTTAATATTGAATATCACAAAAGAAAAAAAAAGTAGAAGGAAAAATAAGGAATATTTATTGGGGGAAAATATGATGTCTTTAAAGGGACTGTCCATTTGTATAATTGTGTTAAATGTGTTTGAATTGAAAGACATAATAAAGTACATTATATATATATATGCTAAAATATTTGTTAGTTGGAAATTATATGTCCCTTATTTAGAATTTTAAACCTACAAGTGTATTTGGGGTAAATCAAATGTAGGCTAATATACTGTCAATTACTAAGCTCAGATTAATCTTACCAGTTAAAATTTATACTGTGCTTTTGTAATTATTTATTTTTTGATTTTGTGATTTTAACTTCTGCTTTAAAAAGATTTTTTTTAGATTGTGTTCTAATGTTCTTCTAATAATCATAAACACTAAAACAAAAAACAGACAAACTGCCAAATAAAACCAGAGAGAAATGTATTCATAAATCTTTAAAACAATCTAATTAAATCTTGGGCACAAAACATTCAGCCAGTAAAAAAACAAAAACTGTAGTATGTATAGGCCTATTGTTTTTATCATTTCTATATATCTATATCTATAAATACAGTACATATATATAAAAATATAGTGTAGAGTGACAGTGTAGAGAAAGAATTCTCTGATAACCGAGGCACTCCTTTATTAAAATGTCTTTATTATAAAAATGACATGTCCTAAACGGACAACTTTAAAACGCCTTATATATGTGTCTATATTGTAGCCTTATATAAGTTGATTTTCTGTATACTGTGTATTTATTTTTGGACTAATAATGTTAATAAAGTCCAATAATGGTATTAGAGAGTGTCAGTGGTAATATCATTGTGTTCTTGTCGGTCAGTGTTGAGGATCTGTGTTACAACTGAGGCTTAGCCTGACAGTTAGCCTGCCCTGGACCAGGCTAGTTTCCCAGCATAAGTTGCCAGGGTAACTGAGTTTGAACTTTTTTAAGTTTGATTTATGAAACCGAATCTACCAAAAATAAGCCTGACTAACCGAAATAAGCCTGGCTTATACTCTAATCTTGGTTTATGGAACAGCCCCCAGGGTTCATTTTAATCTAACCAAACATGCCAAGTGTGAACACAACCTCAATAACGGGAATCATTCCAAATAAAGAAAGGTCACCAGACTTTGTTCTTTGACCTCTTAACAAGGTCTTTTTTTTTGGGATACTTTAGAGGAGGAACAATATTGAATATCACGGTTATTACGTTGCAGCTTTGTGGTATTATATTGGGACAGATTTCCAATGATGGCTTGTTTTTTTTTTCACAGTGGAAATGTAATAATAAACTATTGTTGTTATTGTAGTGTCATGACCTCCGTCCTCTCTCAAAACCTCTACCATTTTATTATCTATTTATGAACTAAAAGAAAATGTCAAACTTGTGGCAAACTTCTGAATTTGCTGCTCAGAACTTTTACTAACAGAGCTGTCAGTCGTTTTATAATGAACACCCAATGAAAGCACCCATGAAAAAAAACAAAACATTATAGATACAAACTTTTCAGAATTCAGTGTATAGTATGTCTACTGTGCAACAGCATGAAGCTTCTTTACATTTTAAACAAGGTGCAATATCAAACAGGACCACATGAAGATGGCAAAAAAAAAACCAACTCTAAACCAATCGCCTTGATCTGACTGCATACAACTACTACACGGATCCATTCAGAATTACCAAACACAGCAACATACTACGACAAATCAAAACATTGGGTCTCATTCATTAACCGTGCATGCACACGAATTTCTGTGTGAAATCTGCGTACAAATATTTTCATAAATAAATTATGATCTAGCAATACATTTCAATAACGTTTTGGAAAAACTATATATGCAAGAATCACATACTCTGGTTGGTCCTGTTGTAAACGTGTAAGATGAAATTCTATACATATATTCCATCATTATAAAAGAGTAAGAAGAAAGAGAGATGTAAGAAAGAACTCGAGCTGTGAGTTTCCGACGCTGCGCATGGTCTCAGGCAAGAGCAAGTCCTAGGTTGTGTCCGAAATCGCCCCCTTAAAGGGGGGGTGAAATGCTATTTCATGAATAGTGATTTTTTTACACTATTAAAGAGTTGGATCCCCATGCTAAACATGGACAAAGTTTCAAAAATTAAGTTGTACGTTTGATTATTTCTGTTCTCAAAATACTCCTTCCGGTTTGTCACAAGTTTCGGAAATTTTTTTTCGAGTTCCTTTTACGGGTCCTGACTCCTAAGGGCAATTCTCCCGGAAGGGCGCGCGCACAGCTGTAGCCTAGAGCGAGAGAAGTAACGTTATGCCTATCAGAGCGCTGTGCTCGGCTTTATGGAAGTCATCGGCTGTGATTGTTTTATAAACAAGGCCCAGTTCGACGCCGGATTTGCAGATCGTCTAATGCTTAAGGATGGAGCAGTCCCAACAATAAAGGTTTACGGTCTTGCGTTGGAACTGCAGGCGGTGAGTAAAACTGCTTCAAATGTCTGTGAGTTGTTAACTATCGCCGTGTATTAAGCACAACAAGTAAACGACATGATCACGTACAGTTAATGAAAAACTACACTTCCCACATGTACACCTTTAAAAAAAATACGACGACATAAAGTGAAAATTAGTCATTTACAAAAACCGCTAAGCAAATATAAGTTATACAATTCCAGTACACACCGCTTAGAGACGTCCTGCTGTAGTCGTTGCTGCTGCTGCTCGTCTTCCAAATTTCAGCCTCGGGATCTGATTCGGGATCAAAAATGTATGGCTGAATCTGATTGTTAGCAATGTTTTGTTTTGGGATATCACAGCTTCCAGAAGCTCTCAACGTAAGCTTCGCGCGCTCGTGATTATTTAGCTCCGCCCACACGGCACGCCTCCACCCGCTCGTTTTTTTCCGGAAAGACTCGGTACAGCCTATCTTTCTTTTATAAATATAATAAAACTAAAGACTTTTTGGATATATGAATGATGCAATACTATTCTATAGGTACTCAAGATTAACATGAGATTGACTGAAACTGAGTGTTTCACCCCCCCCTTTAAATAGGACACTGAAAGGACAGCCAATTGTAATCATGTCTGGAAACATAGTGTACATTATTGAGCACACTCATTCAATCTCATGATGCACCGCAATAACGAGTGTACAACTGTTGAACGCATTGGCGGCTCCTGCAAAATCTCTCAGGGAGGCAAATGTTCGGATGATTGATAAGGATAAGGTCCACCATGCAATGGATAAATTAACAGCTTAAAGGTTCTCTAAGCGATCCTGGGTGATGTCACTTCTTGTTGACGTTCGAACTATTGTCAATCAAAACGGAGGCTAGCTTAACCCTCCCTCCTCCTCATCCGCGCACTAACCCCTCAAACCCACCCCCACCATTCTTGTCGGTTATTGGCTGGAACAGTTTGTTATGTTTCTTAGAGCGGGTCGCTAGAGTTTGTTTTTGTAGCCGTTTGTGGAGCCTGGGGTGCCTGCAGAGACCGCGTTTTTTTACAGTGTGTTCAGGGGACAGGCAGCTAGCGGATCGTGAGTAGATGTTTGCTGTATGTGACAAAAAAATGTTTTGGCCATAAAAACGCGTGACATCGCTTAGAGCACCTTTAAGCATTTAAAGGCAACTTCACTACTTTAAGATTGTGTCGCAGACCTGACAAAATAAATACATTTATTTTAGTTATAAAATAAATTATTTATTATAATATAAATATGGAGATACACAACACATTCTCATCCTAGGGCGTCATATTTTGACATTTCGTCTACATCCGACGCACATGGCACCCTTTAGCGTCAATATAGATATGGGTAGGTTTAGGTCTGGGGTAGGGTTAGGGTTACACCGCTAGGATGCGCCTTCTGGCCCATATCTATCTGCGTCTCATATTGACGCTAAAGGGTGCCATGTGCGTCGGATGTAGACGAAATGTCAAAAGCGCCAGTATATGACGCCTTGGGATGAGAACGGGCTGCAAGGTTCCCATCCCGACAGCAACAATGTATCAGGCAGAATCCATATTATATATCTCCTGATTTTTTCAAAAATTAATGCTATTGGTCACCCAAATGTGTTTTACAAATATTTAACCAATGAAAAGCATTAAAAGAGCTTGGAAATTATTTTGGGGGAAAAACAAGTTTTCTTTCGTTTCCTGAAAAGTACCAGTTTTGGACTATACAAGGCTTCCGTCCAACAGCGATTGTGTGTGTGTGTGTGTGTGTGTGTGTGTGTGTGTGTGTGTGTGTGTGTGTGTGTGTGTGTGTGTGTGTGTGTGTGTGTGCTTGTTTTTTTGATATATGAGGACACAAATGTGTATAATGACATGGGTATTACACTGGTATTACAACTTACACGTGAATACATATTTCAAACAGCTTAAAAAACATAAAAAACAATGTTTTTTTTTAAAAATGTTAAAATCCAGCATGTCTCCTGTAAGGGGTAGGTTTAGGGATAGGGGCAGTGTAGGGGGATAGAATATATAGTTTGTCCAGTATAAAAACCATTACGCCTATGGAATGTCCTCATAAGTCACAAAAACAAACATGTGTGTGTGTGTGTGTGTGTGTGTGTGTGTGTGTGTGTGTGTGTGTGTGTGTGTGTGTGTGTGTGTGTGTGTGTGTGTGTGTGTGTTGGTGTGTATTACGTTAATTAACATTTGACCAAAATTCAAGCTCAAATGGAGTTTGACAAGGGTTTTTGACCAGTAAATGTATTTTCAATCCACTCAGACAGTGTATTTTAAGATTCCACTAGGTGGCGACAAATAATACTGTTGACTGAATCGTTGACGTGTAGGAAAAAGATGGTGTTGGTGTTCGAATGGAAATGTACAAATTTCAAAGTACAATGCTAGGAGTAAAAAAGACTGCACCATCCTTTCCTAAACTGATTGTAAAACAAAGTGAGATTTTCAACACTCAAGTATTAAAATGTTCAGCAATAAATACCTCTTTGGACAGCCTCTGCTTGTCTTCTTCTCCAAGACCCTCCTAGATCTTGTTGTTCCTGTTGCTACTTGCTCCTGCTCACTGTATGCTGATTACTACGACGGCCGGGCTGAATGGTATTTATTTTAATGACACGATAGAATTAAAGGTACAATATGTAGGAATTTTGCAGTAAAATATCCAAAAACCACTAGGCCAATGTTGTATATTTTGTTTAGTTGATTACTTACAATATCCCAAATGTTTCCAACTATTTGGAAATCGTGAGAAAATTGCAATATTAACCAAAGAAACGGGCCGTGTGAGCAGGGGTGAGGAGTCACCGGTCAATGACGTCATATCCGCATTACCCACGGTTTCCACCAGGTTTGCGCTCGCACTGTAATTCATAATAATAATAATAATTCATTACATTTATATAGCACTTTTCTGGACATTCAAAGCGCTTTACATAGAAGGGGGAATCTCCTCAACCACCACCAGTGTGCAGCATCCACCTGGATGATGCGATGGCAGCCATATTGCGCCAGAGCGTTCACCACACACCAGCTTACTGGTGGAGAGGAGACAGTGATGAAGCCAATCAGTATATATGGGGATGATTAGGCGGCCATGATGGACAGAGGCCAAGGGGCAAATTTGGCCAGGATGCCGGGGTTACACCCCTACTCTTTCGAAAGACATCCTGGGATTTTTTGTGACCACAGAGTCAGGGCCTCGGTTTAACATCTCATCCGAAGGACGGTGCTCTTTTGACAGTATAGTGTCCCCGTCACTACACTGGGGTGTTAGGACCCACACAGACCACAGGGATAGCACCCCCTGCTGGCCACACTAACACCTCTTCCAGCAGCAACCTGGTTTTCTCAGGAGGTCTCCCATCCAGGAAATAACCAGGCTCAGCCCTGCTTAGCTTCAGTGGGCAACCAGTCTTGGGCTACAGGGTGATATGGCTGCTGGCACTGCCATAGTAACCATGGCGACAGACGTGGACAACCAACCGGGTTATGCCCATTATGCCTAGCAGGACGCTCACAGATTTGTTCAAACATTATGGACCATTGCAAGCAGACTTTGAGACAAAAAGAGGACTAAAACGAAGATCAACATCTTTCGAGATGCCGAGGGCTCCACGTCCGCGACTAACTTGACTCAACAGAGACGCGAGTGTTGCATGTAAGTTACTTTATTAGACAGGTGAGCAAATGTACATAAAACTAATCAATGTTATTTAGGTTAGTTCAACCTGATGAAATTTTAGAATGTGATCTGTATGTTATTCTAATGTTGATCTAGCTTACTCTGTTATTTAACAACATTCAACACACTCAAATGGCGTTTAGTGTGATAGAGTAACTGTTTGAGCGAGTGAAACAGCGCTGCGTTACCTCAAGTTTCATTCATCTAATAAACTGACCTGTGTGAATATTAATTCAGCACATGCGTGTAGTTCGGTAGAATGAAATGTCCTTATTTCTTTATATCCGCGGGACTCACGTTGCGTGTGGCGCTGGTATACGTCTAGCAATCGCGCCATACTTCACACCACAGTCATGTTAAAAACATCAATGTATTCACTCATTCACAAAAGATCCATCAGATTGACGACAAGATCCATACTTACGCTGAAAGCGGAATATACGTCATAAAAATACACCTTTGTTATTGTAAGAGGTTAGCGACCTCTGGTGGTGATTTGTTTTTACATACCTTTAACTGCGTTCGCCATGACGTTGTTCAAGTTCAACTGGCCTCAACTCGTGAGTCATGAGATGTCCCAACAGTCTCTCTCGCTCTCGTTCTTTTTTATTTTTTATTTTTAATCACATTTGATAAAGATATTATAGTAGTGTTTCATTTTTTATTCTTGTTCAAATTCAAAATTGTTTTCAAATATTATTTGTCACTTAATCTTAAAGATTTTTAATAGTGTATGTTTGTTCCCACCAATCGCTGCACAAGTTAAGGATACATACAGTATGATGACTGTAACAGTGGGGGTGGCTGCCCTTAACTTAAATTATATATTTTTTTCAAATTCAGGCGCCAGACAGTTTTCTAAAACTGACAAAAATCAAACAACCCAGGATAGCAAAAGTAAACCACTGATTACACACAAAAACAAGTATTTCAAAACAAGTTTCTATTTAACTGGAATGTATTACATAATGTCCATAAACGTAAAAAAAAAAAAAAAAAAAAAAAGAAAAACTGTCACACTTTCTCCCCCCCTTGAAGAAAACAACCCCTGGTTGTTTATTTGGTGGTGTTAAAATCCCAGAAACTCCTCTTCTTCATCAGAGTTGTCTTGGAATATTTTTAGGAGTTTTTCCCTACTTTGGGACTCTAATTCTTCGGCTGTCGGGTAGCACGGTTTCATATTACACATATGGGTTGTGCACACATCTTCCCCAATACTCTCCAGTGCTACACAATAATTAAGTGGACCCAGTTGTTTTATTACCCGATAGGGGCCTTTCCATTTCACAGATAGTTTGGCAGTGATTTTAGCCTTTGCGTTAGATTGTGGAAAGTTCCTTATCCACACACGGTCTTGTTCTTTAAATGTTACCTCCCGTCTGTTTTTGTTGTAGTTTCTTGTTTGTCGAACAAGAGCTTTTTTGCTGTTCTCCATAGCTTTGGTTTGAAGTTGGGTAAGACCATGAACAACATCGTATGCTGGCATATCAGGAGTGAGGTTTTTCCCATGTAGAAGTTTGTCCATTGGACTCTGCAGCTTTCTTCCTAGTTGCAACTCAGCTGGGGTCATTCCAATGGTCTCTTGCACAGCAGAATTAATGGCAAATCTAAACTCTGGTAAATACTTATCCCAGTGGTTGTGATTTTCATCCAGATATGCAGCAATCATGTATTTAAGGGTGCGATTGACTCTCTCAGTCATGTTGGTCTGAGGATGGTATGCAGTAGTCAGTTTAGGAGTTACATTCCATTTTTCGCAGACCTCCTTAAATACAGACGACACAAATTGTGTACCCCTATCGGACAGCAGGAAATCAGGTATACCCCATCTGGTTAGGATTTCCTTCTTGAAAATGGCAGCAACTGTGTGTGCAGTGGCATTTCGCATGGGGAACATCTCAACCCATCGAGTGAAGTAGTCGACGAAGACTAAGAGATATGCATTCCGGTTGGAACTACACGGCAAAGGCCCCATTATGTCAACACCCAACATTTCATTGACAGTGGTGTGTTGCATTTTGCCAGCAGGTTTTCGATTGTCACTTTTAAGTTGTTGACATTTTACACATCTCTTTACCCATTGCTTGACATCATTCCACATTCCTGGCCAGAAAGCCACTTCTTGAATTCTCTTATAGGTCTTGAATATTCCTCCATGACCACTCAAGGGGCTAGCATGATAATGTTGAAGTACCAGTGGAATTAGGCTACAAGGAACACAAACCCGGTAATGCAGCTGGTTGTCAGCCAGGTGAGCTTTACGGTAAAGCTTGTCTTCCAGTACTTCATATTGATCTTTCAGGTTGTCATCACCTTCTGCCATGGTCTGCAATATTTTCATGATGACGGGGTCTTTATGTTGTTCTTCCCAGATCTTAGCCAGAGAGATTGGGAGATCCTCTGACTCCTTGTGGCTGGCATACAAGTTGCAACTCCCACTGATGGGGATTCGAGAGAGAGCGTCAGGTGCCACATTTAGCTTTCCCTTCCGGTATTCAACAATGAAATCGAATCTCTGCAGTCGTAGGGCCCATCTGATTAAACGACTTGAGGTCTTGGTGGAATCCATCACCCATTGCAATGCAGAATGGTCCGTAACAACAGTAAACAACTTGTGTTCCAGATAATGCTGCCACTTCTCCAGAGCCCAAACTACTGCCAAGCATTCTTTTTCTGTCGTAGAATAATTCACTTCAGCTTTGTTCAAAGCTCTGCTAGCATAAGCTATGACTTCCTCTTTCCCATGGTCCTTCTGTGTCAACACAGCGCCCAGACCGGTCTCACTAGCATCTGTGTAGACAATGAATGGGTGCTGTAAATTTGGGTGTCCCAGAATGGGAGGTGTCATCAAGCTTATTTTCAGCTGCTCAAAAGCCTGCTGACATTGTGGCGTCCACTGGAAAACTCTGTCCTTCTTCTTCAGGGCATTGAGGGGTTCAGCGATCTGGGAAAAGAATGGAACAAACCGGTGGTACCATCCGGCTAAACCAAGGAATCGCTGGACCTCCTTGAGGTTTCTTGGAATTGGGTAAGAACGAATAACCTCAACTTTACTGGAATCAGCGGAGATACCTTGGATACTCACGACATGGCCTAGGAATGCTAGTTCCTGCAGACAGAATTGGCTTTTTTTAAGGTTGATAGTCAGGCCTGCTTTTTTCAGCTTGTATAAGACACTCTGGATGTCCAGGAAGTGTTGTTCAATGGTTGGGGAATAGATGATAATGTCATCTATGTACACAAAGCAATTGTGACCACATAGTTCACCCAAAACTGTTTCCATTAATCTTTGGAAGGTAGCTGGGGCATTTTTCAATCCAAATGCCATAACATTAAACTGAAATAATCCAAATGGTGTAATAAATGCTGTCTTCGCTGTACTTTCAGGATCCATGGTCACCTGCCAGTAACCACTATTCAGGTCAATGGTTGAAAAAATAGCAGCTTCAGAAAGAGATTCCAATATCTCTGCGATGTTTGGCAGTGGGTATGCATCACTTTCCGTAACAGCATTTACCTTACGGTAGTCTACACAAAACCGGAGACTCCCATCTTTTTTTGGGACAAGGACGACAGGTGAGGCCCAACCGGAATGAGAAGGTTTCACAATGCCTGCACCCAACATTTCTTCCAGTTGTTGCTCCACAACAGCTTGTTTGGTAGGGGACATGCGATAGGGTCGTTGTTTTATTGGTACCTGTTGGGTGAGGTAAATATGATGTTGGAGAACATCAGTACGACCTGGTCTGAGAGCACATACCTCTGGATTAGCCTCCAGGACTTGACGCAGCTGGCATTTTCCATCAGCCGGTAAGTGGGCTCCATTCACTGCATTGTCAATAAAGTTCTTTATGTCCACGTCATCTGTGCCGAATGTAAATTTGGGTTGAGGGGGAGGAATTGAACTCAAGAGAGAAATACTCTGGTTGGTATTACCTTGTTGCTTTCCTTTTCTGGGTCTGTTTTCCGGGACACTTGCACAGCCTCGTTGGAAGGGGTGTTCCACGTCAGGAGTAGATTTAAAGGTATACTTCTTGTCGATTACACTTATTTGTAAACCACTGAAAAAGATTAAATCCAGGCCCAGGACTACTGAATATGACAGAGCTTTGGGTGCTATAACTGCAGCTGGTGTGGTGAATACTTTGTCATGAAGATTAATTGAGACATTCAACCATCCAAAGCCGCGTTTCCACCGCAATTGCCCGGAACTATTTGTCCCAGGAACTTTTTTCCCAGGAACTTTTTTTGCCCCAGACCGGTAGCTTTCTGCGTTTACAGCGCGGTCTAAAGTACTGGGTAAACTGTGCGCGACTGCTCATTGCTTGCTTGTGACGGACAGTAAAAAGACTGTAATCAGTTTTGAGCGCCACATTTATAATAAATATGGAAGAGATTCACACTGTGCTGCAGTTGTTTGAGATTTATTGGTTTACTAATGAGGTCAAGAAAAAGACGAAAAGAGACGAGCACTGATATTAAAGCGTGTTCAGAAAGCTCGTAATGCTAACGTTAGATCTAAAATTAGACAGCGTATGTTATCAGCTATTGCGGACATGACCTTGAGACGGCTGGGACGAACGCGCAGAAAATGTGTCTCTCTTCCGCAAATACGCTTAATAAAGCCTGAATCTCGTCTCCGGTCCAGCGGCCTTTTTTATTTTTGTTAAATTCTATATTTGCAGACAGACAACTCTTACTGCATGGAACATTACTGCATGGAACTTCATTACTGCATGAAGCCACGAACTGCAATAGATTCTAAAAATCGCGGAGTTATCCAATCATAATGTGGCAGCGCACAAGCCCCACCCGCGAAAGTTCTTGAACTTTGAAGAAGTACTACCTCGCGAGCAGGGACTTTCGGAGGGGGAAATATCTACCCGGAACTTCATTTAGACCCTGGTTCCTACGGTGTAAACACACCGAGTACCAGCCCAAAGTTCCTAGTTCCTGGGTAAAGTTCCTGCGGTGGAAACGCGGCTCAAGAGGAACTTCTGCTTCCCCGTTAGCAAGGTACAAAGGTCCAAGTGTCCAGGGTTGGAGGTCATGGGGTGATTGAGCAATGTGCTTCCAGAGAAACTCATGGATAAGAGTATAGCTTGCACCTGTGTCCACTATGGCTTTTCCCTTCCACGAGCCAATACTGACAGGCACGATTAACTGTTGAGGCATGCTGACATGATTGATAGGAGTAGATGATGTATTTCTAGATGTAATGGTGGAAATGGGTTTACCTGGGGGTGTTTGAGAATTCTTCATTGTTGTTGAAGACACTGAATTGTTGGAAGGTTGTCCAGGCGGCTTGGGTGAATGGAAATTCCGTTTGTTACTAGATGGCTGATAACCTGAAGACGGGGTTGATTGAGCTGGAGAAATAAAGTGAGGGCATGTACCTGGTGCGTGAAGTCCTCTACATCGCCAACATTGTACAGCAGGTTGGACAGGAGTCATCCCTCTGGGTGATGCTACAACAGCTTTGAAACCAGCTTTGCTGTCACACTGCTTCTGTTGGTCATGGTCTTTCTCCAGTTGGTGGCCCAGTCAAACTAACTCTTCCACGGTGGTTACATGGCTACGAAGATGACTAGCGAGGTAAGGTTTTATGTTTTTAAGGATCATCCTTACTATGTCTGCTTCAGTTAAGCTTGGTTTCCATCTTTTACAGAGAGCTCTGTAGGTAAAAGCAAAATCCCTAATAGACTCCTTTTCGCCTTGAATCCGATGGCGGACACGTTCAGCCAACTCATCTTCGTAGTCCTCAGCTAGAAAAGCAGCAAGAAAAACAGACTGAAACTCACTCCATGTTGTAACAGATGATCTTGCAACTTCCCACCAGTCACGTGCAGTGCCATACAAAACTGTCCTGAAGGTGGCCAAGATGTCAGCGTCCATTAGAGGATGTACAGCAAGAAAGTCTTGACATCGTGTTATGTACAACAAAGGATCTGGGTCATCAGCTGGCCTTCCAAACGCGGGAAATGTTAGCTTGAGGTGGTCAGTTTTAACAGCAGTAGCAGGGGCTGCTAGATGAGTTACTTTTGATGGTGATGGAGATAAGGGGTTAGGATGAGAAATACTTTTCCCACTCAGGTCAGTCATTATTTTTCCTTGACTCTCAAACTTTGCTTCCATTTTATTTTGATGTTAGTGGACAATTTGTCAGTGAGTGATGTCAATTGACTACTTTTTTTTCCAGCAGTTGATCAGAATCCTTCTGAAAGTGCTGTTGAACTGACTGAATGTCCTGTTGTATCTCAGACTGCAACTGTTGCACCATGAAGCGCACTTCTGACACTAAGGTATTCTCTACCTTTTGAAGTTCCTGAGCCATCATCATTTTCATAGCTTTAATGGTCTGATCAGACTCAGTTTCAGCTTGCTGCTTGTTTGCAGATAATGTAGTGGAGAGTTGTTGCTTGATTTCGTCCATCTTTCCAGCAAGTTTAGTGATCTGGCTCTCATGGCTGGACGAATTGGACTTTAATTCCTTAGTCAGTTCAAGTACAGCTTTCTCTTGTTTGGTCATGAAATCATGAACTGGTCCCAGTTACCTTGTGCTCGTGCAGTGAGTTGACCAATCTCTCTTCCAGGTGTTGGGAGAGTTCTAGGCAGGTCATACTGTACCCCTGAAGAAGAAGATGGAGGTGGTGAAGCAGCGGCTGGAGATGGTGTTCCAGGTGATGGTGTGCATAATTGCATGGATTCTAGAGGTTTTGGTTCCCGAGGGAAAGGTTGAGTTAGAGTGCTGCCACCTAATGGGGTGGACACAAACTGCACATGTGGTCCTGGCTGCACAATGCGACTGAACTGGGTAGGCGTGTGGCAGAAAGTTGGAGGATATGATTCCTGAGGAGCTGGACGGTGCACAGGTTGCCAATTAGGGGTGGCCACATCTGGAGCCTCCATTTCAACAAAGGTTGAGTGTGGGGAAGGGTGCTCTGCCATGATTATGTAAAGAAAATATGATATCAATAAATGATGCAATAAAAGTGTTGCAAATCAGTATTGTGAGTATTGTGTATGTCCGTTAATTCATATTAATTTACATTGCCTTTTAATTGTACAAATGTAATTCACATTTCACAACATTAAGCAAGTGTCTCAAAACAATTATCCAACAAGTTTTTTTTCCAAAAAAAAAAAGGTATTTAGTTCAGAAAAGCAAGAGCAACCCAAACAAGCAGTAAATAAATAAATAAATAGTTATACAGTTCTTAACGTAACAGTTAAATTTCATAGTTCAAAAACAGTGTTCACACAATCACACAGACGCTATAAACGTAAACCCAGGTCCTACTGGTCACAATCTGGGCATCAACACGGGCCGATTCGTGTGTCCATATTCACGCCAAACAATTTTGGCGAACGGAATCGCAAACAGGAAAGTGTAGTTGGTCCTCGCCTGGCTCCAGGAAGGAAGTTTAACGGCCTTGGACTCGTTGAGAGTGAACCACTCACCACCAACAGCCGGTCTTTCAAGTGCGACGCTATGGAAATCGCCAGACTCCACGTCGCATCAGACAGCATGTGCGGGAAGCCTCAGTTCAAACAAACGTCCGTTTTCCACTCCACATGGTAACCATTTACTTCACTCTCCTTCTCACGAAACGAAACATACCCAGTGACGTGTCCTCTTTCCACTTGATTAAATAGGCTTCACCTCCATTTCCGCCATTAATTACTCGCTCCACCCTTTCCGTTAAAAGTGAAAGTAAACGTAAACATGGCTGTATAGTTTACTGCACTGTCACATGACGTAAGCTTGTTAGTGCGAGCCCTCCCCGGAACCCATAGAGAATGCATTGTAGTGCCTGCAGTTCGAAAATAAACATCTTTGAATTTAAGTCTATGGGAACACTCTGGGCGATTCTCAGCCATAGTGAAATCGCCCAAAAAGAGGCTGTACTCCACAGAACGTGACATGATGCTGATTGGACTATAGTGACGGCTAGCGTAACTCTTATTTTTTACAGTCTGTGCTCTGTGGTTGAATGAGATTGTGAATATGATTGGAAAAAGTCACTTTCACACTTTGGTGGTGCGTTGCCCAATCGCCCTAATGGAGAAACCGCCCCTGGTTGAACGTTCAATTGCTACAGAATTCCCATAATGCACTGTGAGATTTGAGTGTCGAATAAATTCCCGCGTCTGACAGCTGAATCATCCATCTGTTCATTTTCCAAACTGATGATCCAATGTGGCTACAGCGTAATATAATACAGGTATAGATTCCATTTGAATTTATTATAAAATTGTTTAAAGGACAACTCCGGCGTAAAATGAACCTTTGGTCTAATAACACATTGGTACCGAGTCGATCGTTCTCTGGGATTTATTTTCATGATAATCGAATGTAAAGAGTTTTTTCTCTAAAATCTGTTTAGCTTATAACGCTAGTATATAGGGCATAGAATTAGTAAAATGAAGCATTGAGAACTTTATAAGTGTACAGACAGTTTAATAAGAAGATACTTTATAAAGACAATACACTTCACATATACAGGTAGGATCCATCTTGGAAAACAGTCTCGACCAGTCGAACCACGAACGCTGTGCTAAGTGAGCTGAACTATGACTTGGAATCTCATATGAAAGTATGGGACCCCTTTTTCCCTTGTAGTTAGTCACCCATATATTTTAATAAACCGATATAATTCATGCATTTCGTAATTAGATTTCACAAACGTAATTCCGATCGACCAGCTCACTTAGCACGACGTTCATGATTCGACTGGTCGAGACTGTTTTCCAAGATGGATTTCTGTTTTCCTGCCTGTATATGCGAAGTGTATGGTCTTTATAAAGTATCTTCTTATTAAACTGTCTGTACACTCACAAAGTTCTCAATGCTTTGGTTTGCATTTAGGGACCCTCATTATGCTACCGTGTTAGTGTGGGGCTATTTTGAGCCTTGTTAGTGGTATTAACTAGCGATTTACTTTTCCTTATTCTATGCCCTATATACTAGCATTATAAGCTAAACCGTTTTTAGAGATAAAACTCTTTACATTCGATTATCATGAAAACAAATCCCAGAGAACGGTCGACTCGGTACCAATGTGTTATTAGACCAAAGGTTCATTTTGCGCCGGAGTTGTCCTTTAACTACAATTTATACATGCAAGTTTCCATGGCAGAGTTCTGTGGGAAAATCTTTTCATTACTACTGGTGCTGCCATTTTGCTACGTTTCAAATGATTATTAAACAGCAAGCACAAACTATGCAAAAGCAGCAGCCCTTTTGAATTAATTGCATGCCTGAATATGTTAACGTTGTGTCACACTCACATTCCGTTTAGATTGTCTTAATTTCTTTTTTTATGGACTCTTTGGAACACTTAATACATATGTGCATGACATCATCGTCCTCAGAGATTTGAGTTCCCTATTGAAGGGAACTCCACGATGCGGCATCAAGCCGTGGGAACGCCCTTCGTGAAGCATCTATGTCAACTAGTCCAATGGAAAGAATGAGCGTCACGGGCGGGTGACGTCATGACCAGGAAATGATAAAAGCACATCCGGTGAAAACCGGCATTAGCTTCTGTGCCTCAGCAAGCGATCTGTGTTATACTGTCTCTGTCTATTTATTGTTGTCTGTTGCAATATATTCGGAAACGTTATGGCGAAACAAGTTTACAAACAGTGTGTTCCTCCCTGCCCACGTTATTTAACCTGTTAAGCTTCAACCCCAATTTTGAAAAATCCCCAGAAATGGCATACCCAAACTGAAACAGATACAGTTCATGAACCATTTGTTCTAAAAGCACAAGTATGATCTCATTTGAAAGCTGACACCTGGCAGTTTATTGCAAATGTAGAATTAATTATTGTCATAATGAAAAAATATTTTTATAAATAGCTTCAAAGTTTTGTCAAGTTATTAGAAATTTATTTTTATTAAATATTTTCATGAAAATAAAATTGAAGTTGGCCCTGTAAGCAATCTAGAAATGCACTGCAGCTAAAGCCACATGTCTGACCATGTTATATTTAAAATATGAAGATGATATGTCTAAAACTCTTTGTTTAGTTAAATGTTTTTCAAGATCATGTCAAACGACTTTATTTTGACTCTAAAAAGCAAACTGATGTTTATTGTCATTTTCTAAGCATCTATTCAGTCTATTTTCTCTATTGTGTTGTGGTCTAAACGATCTCCATTAAGTGTCAGTCTCCCTGCACACATTTACACTCTCCAGACTAGTTATTGCTGTAAATATGCATTTCTTTTGTCTGCATTATAATTACTAACGACTGGCTATTCACACTGTTTCAACCCCTAATCTCTTTTAGGGAAAGTTCTCACCTTACATTTGAAACTATATAAAATGACCTTCTTGAAAAATGCTGAAACATTTCAGCAAGCAGTCCTATTTAGAAATATTCATAAATAGGGATGCAACGGTACACGGTAAAATCGCGGACCGTTCGGTCAGCCCTGCACGGGACAATCTACCCTCGTGTCCCGCGGGACTTCGGTTTTGCCAATGAGTTCGCGCTGATCATTTTAGTTTTTGCTTTACACGCAATCAGGTGCGTTTGCCTGTCCAGGCAGACGAAAGCCCGCCCCCGCAAGTTAATGTGTCCAATCAATCACTGTTGTGCACCCACACGCTAACTTCTGTCACTCACTGGCTCGTATTACTAGTTGTTTGGCTACATGCTACAGAGACACGTAGAAATGGCGAGCTCTAGCGGAGTTGAAAAACAGAAATTTGAAGATGCACCAGCATCTTTCAAATCTTCAGTGTGGAATCATTTTGGCTTTGGGGTTGAGTACAACGACAAAGGAGGGAAAACAATCAACAGAAATTACACAGTCTGTAAACTTTGTTTAGCACATGTCGCATACTCCAAAGGAAACACGAGCAATATGTCAAAGCATATCCAGCGAAAACATCCAGACATAACGCTTCCTGAACACAGGTCAGTCGAGCGACCCGAACAGGCACCAGCAGAAAAAAAACAATTGTCTATTGAGAATGCTTTTGCTCAGACCTACCTAGCCTCTTCAGAGAAACACAGAAAGATAACCGGTGCATTGGGAGTATTTATCGCTAAAGATTTACAGCCCTTTTCTGTAGTAGAGGATGTGGGGTTTAAACATTTAATGAAAACGCTCGACCCACGTTATGTTGTGCCTAGTCGCACTCATTTCAGTGCGGTTGTCATCCCTGGTCTTTACGACAAAACGCGCAAAGCCATCGAGAGTGATTTGGCGAAAACAGAAAGCCTCGCACTGACTACGGACAGTTGGACTTCTCGGGCAACACAGAGCTACATGACTGTGACGGTTCACTACATGTTAGACTGGCAGATGAAAAGTGCCGTGCTGCAGACCCGCCCACTCTATGAAAGCCACACAAGTGCGCATTTAGCAGAGGAGTTGAAAAATGCAGTCACCGAGTGGAAGCTGGAGCGGCCAAACACAACTATACCCGTCGCCACAGATAATGCTGCAAACATCGTTAATGCAGTCAATGAAACTGTTGAGCTGGGACCCCAAATTGGCTGTTTTGCTCACACTGTGAATCTCGCGGCCAAGAGGGCAGTGTCAATCAACGGTGTGTCCCGCCTCCTTGGGAAAGTGAGGAAAGTTGTCACCTTTTTTCACCGCAGCACCACAGCCAACCAAGCACTTGCTGTGAAACAGGAAATGTTAAACTTGCCAAAGCACAAGTTAATCAATGATGTGATAACTCGGTGGAACACATCACATGACATGTTGTCTGAGCAGCAGCCTGCCATTTATTCGGCATTAACAATGGACAAAAACCTGAGGAGCCACGTCACGGGCATTGCAATGTTGACTGATGGAGAACAAAAAATGGCAGAGCAACTAATTGAAGTACTCAAACCACTGAAGACTGTGACAACACTCATGAGCAGTGAAACAACCCCCACAATTTCAATGATCCTCCCACTGAAGGAAATGATTCTCAAATCCATGGTACCTGGAGATGAAGACAGTACAGTTATCAAAGAAGCAAAAGAAGCCATTGCACAGGACCTGGATAGAAGAAGGTACACTGACCCTGACCTTCAGAAGTACCTCCAAAAAGCGACAGCCCTGGATCCCAGGTTTAAATCCTTGCCCTCCCTTGATGAATCCTCCCTTGACAGACTCTACAAAGATCTTGCCACAGAAATTCTGGAGTATGAACAACAGGTATGATAATCTTATTTTCTGTTAATCTATGGCTGTATATTTATTTAATGATTATTTTTTTGTTGTCAAAGTATATAGATGATTTAACATGTCATACTTGTACAACATACATATGTCAACAATAAAACAAAACAGCAGTTGAACTATTCTCTATTGGGGCAATTATACTAAGTTCACATGAGCAAAACATAGACATTTACAGCTGTTATTCTATATACTAAATATTTGTTATTGTTCTTTCAGA
This sequence comes from Chrosomus eos, assembly GCA_036326025.1. Classification (NCBI taxonomy): domain Eukaryota; kingdom Metazoa; phylum Chordata; class Actinopteri; order Cypriniformes; family Leuciscidae; genus Chrosomus; species Chrosomus eos. Next base: position 27,870,238 of record CM070828.1, read on the forward strand.
GACAAGCAGAGACAATGCCACCCACAGAGGGACAAGAGTCAGCCTCTCCCCCTCCGAAGAAGACAGCAATGGCAGAGCTTTTTGGGGAGGTTTTTAAAAAACAAGACCAGGTCAGGGCTCTTTCCCAGATTGTTGAGGATGAAGTTGCTTCATATAGGTTAGCAGACTCCATTGGTGTTGATGCTGATCCTTTCATGTGGTGGAAGACCAATGAGTGCAAGTTCCCTCATGTAGCAAAAGTGGCAAAACATCTCCTCTGTGTCCCAGGGACTTCAGTTCCTAGTGAGAGAATTTTCTCCACTGCTGGGGACATCGTTAGTGCCAACCGGTCTCGCCTTGCACCAGACAGTGTTGATAGACTCATCTTTTTGCACAAGAATCTCTCAATAGTTGATGAGTAAATAACATTGCACTTTGTATCCTGAATGCAGTATTTTTTTTTTATTATATTATTTTGCTCTGCTTTTTTTTATTCAAACCACAAGCTGTATGTTTGTTAAAAGTAAAAGTGCACTTTTTCTTTCACATTGATCACTTCATATATACCAGTTATCAAGGTTTGGAATTGGGATCCACTTGAATGTTCTAAAGTGTGTTTGTTTACATTTTGTATTTCATAAGTGGTAGTTAAAGAGGTTGTATTACTTAATGTTGTTCAGTACAGTGTTAATTTATTCCATACACAATGATGTTCTTCCTTGTGACATTCTGTTTATGCTCATCAGAAAAATACAACATATTTTTGGGATGAAATAGCAGTCTCTTTCTGCACAAAACATGTACCGAAACCGAACCGAGACCGTGGCCCAAAAACCGAGGTACGGACCGTACCGTGGGCTATCTGTACCGTTGCACCCCTATTCATAAATATAGCAGCTAGGTAGCAGGTGCACCTAGGGCTAGCTAGCATGTTAGCTTAGCACACCATCAATTCACGACAATTTATGTGATTAAAACCATGTTTGTGCTCTAAAACTTACTTTATAGCACAAGTCGAGTGTTTTAAATAACCTTCTGTGCTCTGATTTGGCTTCAGATAAAAAAAAATCGGACAGAAAATATAGTATTTTATAGTATTCTTCACGATGATAAAGTCTATATCGATTAGCATTACATTATAAATATAATCTATTATTATGAAAATACCTGACATGGCTCGAAGAACACAGGTAAACCAAATATCATTGCAATCATGTTTATTGTCTTCAAAACATCTTTATCTGCATGTTACAGCGATCTCTGTTAGTGTTTACGTCGTGATGGACTTCCTGAAATGTCACATGATATGATTCTTCTTCGTGTTCCATATATGGAGTCCATATGTGCACAGGGCGCCCTCAGGCTGCCAGTATGTATTGAAAACACAGTACATCAGAGTCTCCAGCGCTCATAATGATTAAACCCTCTGGGGTTGTTCGTTTCACAGTCACACTTGGGGTGTTCGGGTCCAAATGGACCCAAAGGGCAGGATTCATATTTAAAAAAAAAAAATCATAATTTTTTTTTTTTACTTGTTTTTTATAAAAAAAATTCTTTTCTTTTTTGGTGTTTTGAGATATTTTATGATTTATAATTAATATTTATGCAATAATTATGACCCATTTTTTCCCATTGAATATAATAGAATTATTATTTTTTTTTTTTTTTTTAATTTTTTTTTTTTATCAAAGCTGTATTACATTTTAGAGTGAAGCCTAGGCCTCATGAAAGCAATTTAAAAAAAATATAGATGCCATCTGGTGGACACTCTGAGCATTTTTATCACGCAATAGCACATTTTTACCACTAGTGGATTTACAGCTCTCTGTAGAAACCTATGGTACAAACACTCTAGTGATTTTTTCACATATTGTTTAATTTTTTTCCAGGTTGTTGATTTAAATATATAATAACAGCTTGTCAAAGACTATTTTTGTCATTTTTTTAAATTTTTAAAAAATGTTTTTTTTTTGTTGGTATTTTTAAATGGTAATTTGAAGTGGCAGTTTTACTTATAATACAGTCAAACCTGAACATTGCATTATAAAGAGAACAAATGGAAATAATTTTGTCACCCATTGTTTTAAGAGATTCACCCCTTCACTGTTGTGTGCTTTTTTTCTGCATCCTGGCTGTTTTGTAGATTGTAAGGACCAAAAAACACAGTTTTTTCACATTTTTGCCAATTTCCCATTCATTTCCTATGGGGGTCCATTTGGACCCGAACACCCCAAGTGTGACTATTTTTTTTACAACCACTTAGACTGTTCACATCCTGTCCCCAATTGTTTTGGGTGTTCATATACCAAATACCAACAAAGTCACCAAATTTCGGACCATTCGAAGAAGCTGTGATTTTTAACATTTTTTATTTGATTGCTTCGGGTCCATTTGGGCCGAACAACCCCAGAGGGTTAAATCGACGCATTTGGGTAGATATTCAATAAATATGATTCCTGTCTATATAAATCTGATGTAAACCTATGAGAATCTATCAATATTTCTCCAAATCTGTACACTTTTGAGCTAAAAGCCCTGATGGACGTTGTTTTGTCAAGCTCTGTCGTGACGATCTCACTGGAGTTTTTTTCAGAATGGAAGCAGCTGACGCTCATAAATCATATCAAAGGTATCGACTCATTTTTTGATTACATAACTCCAGACACAAATAAAGACATAACTGTCACTATAAGATTCTCAGAATACAATAGTGGTCAAATACTAAACCTTGAGTCTTATATCTTTTTAATGATGTATAGTTTGTCAAGGTAATAACATTGAATCTGATAGTAACTTTGAACGATTTAAAAAAAAAAAACGCTCAGAGCGCCCTCGCTCTGGCGAAGGTTAACAGGTTAACGGGTGGGGACACACACAAGCTTTGTGTGATTTGTTTGCTAGTGGAGCATGCGGTCTCAGCCTTCGAGGGGGCTGAGTGCCAACACTGTGAAATGCTACCGCTTCGCATGCTCTGGTGGGGGGTACATCCTTGGGTCGAGACCCCCTGGTTACACGTTTCCTTGTGGCACTTTGAGGCTAAGGCCTGCAACTCGCACTAGGGTGCCAGCTTGGGATCTTGCTATAGTACTAGAAGGCCTGTCTAGGGCTCCATTCGAGCCCTTAGATTCAGTTTCAGATAAGTTTCTTACCATTAAGACTATCTTTCTGCTAGCTATTTCGTCCCTTAAGAGAGTTGGAGACCTTCAGGCCCTTTCGGTTTCCCCCACTTGCCTTGAGTTTGCACCGGGGATGGTCAAGACATTCTTATATCCAAAACAGGGTTACGTCCCTAAGGTGCCGACCTTGACTCCGAAGCCTATTGTGCTGCAGGCTTTCTGTCCTCCTCCTTTTACATCTGCAGACCAGGAAAGACTGAACCTCTTGTGTCCAGTGCGAGCACTGGACACGTATGTGCATCGGACATCCTCAATGAGAAAGTCCGACCAATTACTGATTTGCTTTGGATCACCTAAGAAGGGTCTTCCGGCTTCTAAACAGACGGACAGTAAGTGGATAGTTGAGGCTATTTCACTTGCATACGAGTACTCGGACCAGCCGTGTCCTTTGGTGGTCCGAGCTCACTCGACTAGGAGTATGGCGGCTTCTAAAGCCTTACTATATGGGGTTTCTCTTCAAGACGTCTGTGATGCGGCGGGCTGGTCCTCTCCGCTCACATTCATGAGATTTTGACGCTCATTCTTTCCATTGGACTAGTTGAGATAGATGCTTCAGACACATTCACGCAGGGGGCGTTCCCACGGCGTTGATGACGCATCGTCTCGTTCCCTGTTCTTAGGGAACTATGGTTACATTAGTAACCTGAGACGTTTTTGTTGTTTACACAGAGATCGTTTTCAGAAACTTGCACTTTGAAACCGTTTTCAAAAGTTTGTCAAGCAAACGAACGGCCAAAACACATACATTTTTAACGTTTTTTTTGTTGAAAACTGTAAACAAGTCCCTTAGTTTGCTTATGGCTTCCTGTTTCTTTGGTTCTAATTTTCCTGCCACTTGTTTGTCACCATGCTATTACACCATGAGATGTATTGTTCACACCTGTTTTTGTTCATTGTCATTGTGTTCTTAGTCCCTCTTTTTGGTTCATAGAGTTTTCTGATATTGTTTGTGCTAAGCACTCTGGTTGGTGGACTCTTGCTTTTGAGTGTGGCTGAGTAGATTCTATTTAATAAGCTTAACTTTGATTTTGTAGCAGCTTCATTTGAAATTAAATAAGACGTTACACGTTGATAGCTTTATACATGGAGTATATACAGTATATACATATATATATACACAAATAATTGCAGGTTGCAATCTTATTCTCCCTGTCTACACCACAGTGACATTGAAATAATCATTTTATTCTACAACAATGTGCGTGATGTCTGGACACTGAGTAATCATGTGAATGCAGGAACCTCTCCAAAGCGCAGTGAACCTGTGATCATGCAGAATCATCTGGATGATGCATGAGCATGTAGTTCAGTGTGACTGGCATTGCCTTGGAGCATGCCAGTGGCCAATTCCTGAATCCCTGACACTCAGTTTTCCTCACTTCACCATCTCCGAGTGCCTCCATGGTAACAAGGCAGTGGTATGTAGGGAAAGTGTATTCTGCTGATGTGTAATTACCCTGAAGGTAAGTTGTCTATTTTTCCTACAACCTTACCCCAATCAGCCCTGATGAGCCAATCTAGCTGAGCATTTCACAAGCCATGCCACAACAAAAGAATACTTTAATGATGAATGATAAAACAAGGTATAATTACGAGATGGGTACGATTAATTTCTGCACTCTGTAGTGATGAATAGAGTGTCACTGTAATTTCAGGAGCATCTTAGCATATCCGTTAGAACATGCATGCTTTTGGTGTTTGCATTTTTCATTAATGTTCTATTGTATGCTCATAATTAATGCCTCTCATATTGAATTATTTTCCTCCAACTGTAAGGGTGAATAATCTTAACAGAATGTTGCACCACATGCATTCAGGCAATATCTGCTGAAGAGCACTTACTTACAGCAGCGGAAAGCCGAAAGTATGTCTTGAGATATTGTATGTAAGATTGGACTTTTGACAAAATTAGTCTTGATAAATTGGCTTTTTGAATTTTAACACGAAAGTATGTACTTTTTTTGAGATGACAGAATATGCAAGCTCAGCAACATAACTCAGACGTGGATATAGCTATTTTATCACTCTAAACTGGCCTGTCAGTCTTTCTTTTATAGTGACATCCTGGCAAACACATGCCTCGTTTCATTTTAGCTATCCTTTATTCTTTTTCCATTGTTCCATTTCATGTATGTGACACTACAATGTTTGCTGCCATACTGGGAATACAAAAAGAAGCAGTATGTCACTGAAGCTCTGCCTGTCCTGCTTCCTTCAAGCAGAAAGCTCTGCTGATGCTTTTGCATAATGATGCATGAAATAATGTGTATCTCATCTGCAATTTTCCTATCTGGATCTTTTTAAGTGTGTGAAGTTATCAATGTGTTGCAAATTACACCAATAGTTCATCCAAAAATGAAAATGCTGTCATTACCATCCTTTCGGAAACCTTCATCACTTTCTTCTGTGCAATAAAAGATGATTTTTTGAAGAATTTCCAGGCCACTATTTTAATATTATTAAAGTTAATGAGGACTGGAAGCTGTCACAGTCCAAAATGACATTAAAGTTTCATAAAAATGGCCCATAAGACTTGCATGCTGTTTTCCAAGTTTTGTGATGCCATGTAAAGCTTTGTGTCATAAACAGAATGAAATAAATACTTAAAATCTTGACATCCTTATTGACATCCTTGACAACTCTCCTTGGCACATTCGTGAGAGTTCATTAGAGAAGCAGCAATGTCCAAATTGTAAATTAATTATTCTTTTTAGTTTGATCTTTTCAGTTCACAAAATTGGTTTAAATAGTTCTGATCTGATTCTTGAGTTCAACTCACTGACTCAATAATACGGTTTCAATGGTTGAACGGCTCATTGGAGGGGAAGATTACCAGTGGATAATGACTTAAATTGTGCTCTTTGTTGTCATAAATTACACTTTTTAATAAAATGTATATAGTGTGTGTTGAGTTTCGAAGTTTGAAAGACTCCCAAATCATTTTAACCTCATAAAAAAAGAGCTACCAGGAAATTATTAAAAACGTTTCCTTATTTTCCACAGAAGATGCAAATCATTAGGGAACTTTGGAACGGCACGATGGTGACAGAATTCTACTCTTTAAATATATGCAACAGTAAATTCATCTTTTAATGGATTTTTGTTAATTCACGTAAAATGGTGTTAACAATTTAAATTAAATCCTATATGCAAATAAGGAAAAACATGTTTGATCAGCACATTTTCTAAATCCATTTATTGTTTTCTGTCCTGGCAGCCCACCATTATATTATCTGATCAATACAACAGTTCCCTGATACCATATATAATACCATATATAATCTATAATAACCTTATTTTCGCAATACAATAAATGGCAACAGAAACACAAAATATGAATCACTCAAATTATTTGGAAGCATTTCTGCAAAAAAAAAAAAAAAAAAAAAAAATAGATGATGGGATTAGGAAAATGTTTCTTATGTTTTATGTTTCGTTATTTGGACATTTAAGTCTCCATGTTCTTGCCATATTCATTGTTCCCTTCCATTGCATTTTTGTCATAAGCCCTTTTGTATTTAAGCCATCATGTTTCACTGTTGCTTTAGTCAGATCTTCTGAACTGCTGGGTTGTGAACAGTTTTTTTTTTAAGTGACTTAATATATATATATAATCCACTATAATAAGATATGTTGTAAACGGCTAGAAAACTCTGGTAACTAGATGATTAGGCCCTGGAGACATCCAGTGATTTATGTGAAAAAATGTCCTTTTGTCCTGTTTTATATTGTGCTAATGTGTTTTATAATTTTCTTGATAGAGAAAGATATTTCAGTCAATTACAAATTCAGCCAGATGATGAGATGCGGTTTTATAAACAACTTTGCTCAGCAAAATCATCTTCAGTTGACAAGGGTGAAGGGGTTTTTGACTGGGCGGCCAAATTTTCGCTATTATTGCCCACTTCTGTGTCTTACATGTTTTACTATATCCAGCCTGCACAGACAAATTGGATTTCAGAAATAACACTGGTGCTTCCAAGAAGCCCTATAAATATAATGATTACTCGCTGAACCAATTGTATCGGTGTTGTCTGTCTCTTGCCTCTTAACCTCACAAAATATATTCACTTCATCAGGATATTTTATATATAACAGCACACCCATTCATTTTGCCCAGAGAGAGTAATTATTTCCAGCGTCCACAGAAAGCCACAGATCTGTGACATTTTGCACCATTATCATAGAAATTCCAATATTAACAACATACACATACACACACTAGGAGAAAACTAATATCAAGCCAATTTTGACATACCGGTAATTACCTGTGAGGGAACAGGAAAGAAAACAATTTAGTAGTGAGGTTTATCCATTTGCTTATTGTGCTGGAAGATAACTGGGGCAAACTCCATTAAAAAGGCAGTTTTGGTATTTTCGTTCTCTGTTCTCTTAAAACCTTCATTACTCCTCACACAGAGTAACTCTGTGATCATTATTACTAGAAATAATTCAGCAAAGGTTACAATTTAGTGGAATCTATGCTCTGTGGTTTATTAAAAGGCATGCCTGCATTGCATCTCTATCCACCAGCATAGAGGCTGAGATTTGTTTTTTACTGCATGACCCAACTGGGCAGCAGCTGGCCTTTTAAGATGTGATTTTACTTTCAAAGACGCCATGTTGAGTTCAAAATTAGTTTTAAAGACACTCACATGAAAGACCGTAACAGTTATAAATTCAAACTGCTTGTAATCCACTGATGATATGCTCATTTTGATGTGCAAAATGCATCTCTGATTGGCCTTCTCACATTTAGTCTCTAATGCGAAAACCAATTTGCATCAAACATCATTTGCATTGTGTGTGAATATAATTATGAATCATAGAATTGTCAGACCACCATTTTTCACAAGTACTATCAAACTGCAGAAAACACCCACTGCAGCCTGGGCACAGCACAGGTTTGATCAAGTTCATCAGCAAATATATAATTATCGAATACTAATACTGCATTTGCTCCCATTGTTTTGACACTGCTCGTTTCTTGACTTATTGTAATGTGTCAAGCTTGGAATAAAAAAGATTACATGAATATGAATGGGAAAGCAATCAGGCTGTCAGGCGTTGTCCATCGGGAGGCAGTGTGGAAGATAGGTGCAAATGAACTGTGATGGCTTTGGAATATGTAAATATGGCTTACAGTTGAATGACTTTATTGTGTTTATTGTGTTGACTTTATTGTCTGCTTAAACTATAACAAACTGCTTGAATTTAATAGTGTAATTATATATATTTTTTTCCTTGGTTGGAGTTGTACAACAACGCATCACAGATTGCTATCAGATTGATCGATATCTGGGTTCAGTAGTAAACTTTTACCATGGGCATCTGCAGGATTTCATCTGAGGGTACACAGAGAAACCTGACCAATCAAGGAAGTGCACACTTATTGCAAACTGGGTTACCAGGAAAAACCTTATAAAAAGAGAGACTCAAACCTTCAAACCTTCAGGTTACCAGTCCGACTCTCCAACCATTAGGCCACAACATGCCCGCCATGTACTGTATGTATTATTTATTATAGAGTGCAACACCCTGGTTCCAGAAGTAAAAACTACCATTATTTTTCTCCTTAGGGAAAACTTTAGGATTTTCAATGATAACTTATAAACCTTTAAAGGAAAATGAGATACAGTGTTGTTAATCAATGCTATATGCTTTTGTTGAAGCCATGCATTATTATTTTTTTAACATTTTTCAAATATTGTGTTTAAGAGTGAAATTCTTGGTGTAAAACATGTCAAACACTGATCGATCTGTGCAGCGCCGCTTCAAGTCGAACACACATAGAGCAAATTGGGCCAAAAATAACTTTTGTAGGGAACATCCTCCCCCATGAAGCATTTTGAAATTTGTATGCACAATACTTAAATGTTTGTATATATGTATATTTTGCATTAAACATTGTTTCTGTAGGCTACCGTACATAAAAACCAACAGCTTAAATTGAACAGTTTTATATTTCACCAGTTTCAGGTTCATGGCTTATAAAGCTTTAATCCCTATGGAAAAAAAATAATGGATAAAATACTATTGGATCCAAAGGCAAACCAACCAACGTTCAGCAAATTCACTGAGAAGAATCAGCTCAAAAGTCGACAGAAATAAGGGACATGTGTCATATTTGCTAAAATATTCTCACTTTTTTTTTTTCTCGGGTCATTCTGATTGTTCATCATGGTATTCTACACATATACGTACAGCCGTACGACAGGCACCACGGATTTCAACCGTATTACGCATGTTCTGCTAAATGTATGTGTTAGTGAAATGCATGTCCTACTTTGATATCTCAGTGTGACGTGTCATCTTATCAGTTAATTGTGTGCCCACTATCTTATATTGGAAATAAGATTTTTCTTTACACTTTTATCCTTTTGCTTGTCTCCGAAAAAGTAGGAATCCACCAATATATCTGACTTCTATCTACTGGTCTATCTTCGTGCCTATCACTGAATTACTTACTCAAACTCTTGCTTGGCTGTGAACCCTCAAAAACTGCTGAAACTGAGAAGAAAATTGTAAATGAGGCTGAATAGCTTTTTTCCTTCCATAGACTTGGGTTGGAGGAGACCGTCTGTTTCCATTGCACACAAAAAATCTCATTATATTGTACAACAGAGATTTGACAGATCTATGCATGGAAGAGAGACAATACAATGCATTAGACGAGGCCTAGGGAAGCTCAGCCATTATACAGACATATGAAGCTAACTATCAGTGCACCATTGTATTAAGTAAAGGGAGAGTAATAGCACACAAAAATAATCATATTTGACACCGTCCTTGCATTATGCACCGTGAAGGTTGGTAAAGATTTGTCTGTTCGGCAGCATAGCGTCTTAGTGCAGTGACCCAGTTAGGTATAGACTGGCAAATATATCTGTGAGGATTTGCCAAAGGGCACAGGAGATAAGTGACAAAATGGAAAATACTTTAATGATGATCATAAAGGTCTTGTGTGGTGGAGTGTTGGGGGCACAGCTTCAGTGTTCATTCTTCTGTTAGCTGTTCACGCAGCCTGCGGGAGGAAATTGCACTTCTCTTACCCAACGAGCAATAAATAACCTTAGCGGTTCTGAGCTTCTCCATAGGCAAATAGGCCCCCTTTGAATAAAAGATTGGTAGGGTATTGCTGTACACTGTTAACTTATGTCTACTAAAAAAAAGGCATTCACTTTTTAAAAAATAACTACAACAAAAAAACAAGTGCAGGTGGTTGAGTAGATTAGTAGAGGTTATTAGTAGTGATTATTGAGTTGGTAAAATAATTAACAAGGTAATTGAATATCAACAAACCATTTTATTTATTTATTTTTCTTTTAATGAGCAACCATAAAGATAAAGCACACATAGATTGCATTGCCATATGACCTTCGCTCAAACCTGTATGTGATAAGGATATCAAGTCTGGTACTGAAACCCTGAACATAGAGAGTAGATGTGTGACTGTAGAGCAACTTTGTATGCAATCAGCTGACATTTGTGTTTACAGCTTCCTTATCCCATGGTTTCACAGGCAAGTCCAAGACTAAAATGCATGTTTGAGCTGTTTTAACTGAAAGCAACTTGCACTGACATACCTTAAAATATATCAGTGCCATGTTTTGTCTCAAGCTGCACTAGTAATGTTTTTTGTTCTTTCTATAGGTTTTCTACTATGGAAGTCGATGGGGGCTCATCAACTGTATGGGTTACCCATATTCTTCAAAATATCTTCTTTTGTGTTCAACAGAAGAAAGAAACTCATACAGGTTTGGAACAACATGAGGATGAGTAAATGATGACAAATATTTCATTTTTGGGTGAACTATTCCTATGTCCAAATTGAACTAAAGCCTAATACTGGCTTAATCTAAGGCCTGTCTGTGAAACCACCAGGCCTACGTGTTTAATTATTTTTGTATATAAAATAATTAATTTCATATGATTTATTTTTGTTCTCTGTGATGCTGCTAATCATTTATAGACTATTATTTATGTGCCCATTCAGACATTTAGGCTACACCGTGTCTGATCCATCTTAAACTGTAAATCATGCAGCTAACCAAATTATTTAGGTTTGTTACTTTTGTCTAGACTCCCTAAAATTCCACAGAAGACACATCTTAATCCCATGGGCTACAACGATTTAAGAATTGTGTGTGTGCGTGTGTGCGCGCAACTTTGTGGTAGGCTAATTAAGAGTGCCCCTTAGGCATGTCAATTTGCCAGTTCACAAAACGAGATCCATAGATAATATTGAATTTTCTTCAGAGAGTAGTTATGTAACTCGACACAACGTTCCATTGCTCTGGCAATTACATTAACGTAGCAGTTTGTCCACTATATTCAATCGGCTGCTTTACGAACCAGCGTGTTACGAATCAATTGAGTCGGTTCTTAATGAATCGGTCAAGCGGTTTATCACCCTGGTCTGAATCATTTCATTTTAAGCGCTAAAGGTGTGGACCGTATAACGTAAACAGTTACGTGATTCTGATATAATACACAGAATGACAGCGTTGGATGAGTGGAATGCCTACAATTAATCGAAATGAGTCTGCAAACTCATCCTAGGCTATCGATTGACAGCTATGAGGAAAGTCTTCAGCAAGTTCAACACTGGCACGTGTTGTGATTGACGCTGGTAAACAAAAGCGTAGCTACACTACACAAAACCAAGTTTTTTTGTACATTTAGTATGATGATACCATGGCATTCTTGTAAGTACGTTGGAGTACCATGTAAATACCGTAGATACATTATTATGTTAATGATATAATAATGCTGATTTTTATATATTTCGTTATTTCTTTTTAAATAGGCTAGGTGAAGTAGTGTATATTTATTTATTTATTTATTTTTTTTTCATGCAGAGTGTAACCTACCAATATCGATTGAATTGAGAATTTAGCTACTGGCCAAAACTGTATTTTGTATTTGACAATTTAACGCTTAAAACTACACTGTGTGATTTTTACCCCCATCTAGCGGTGAAATGGTATATAACCATCCAGTGAATATTTGTTTCTGTTCCTCTCAATTCCGATTTCGTTTTAACTCCTATGGTGGCCAATGTAGTCCAAGATTAACATGGCTTCAAGTTCGACCTCGTCCATGAGTGTTCCTTCAAGTGATACGCGAAAGGCGAAGCTGTATGTCCCTCTTTGGCTAATGTACTTTCAAGATGGAGGGGCAACATGGCGACCGACATTAGAACCCCTTACCCGTATGTATTTTCAATGGCATATTATACACTCACGAGAATACTTTATTACTTGAACGAAGTAAATATACATTAATGAGCACATATCTTTTTGAAAGAACTAAGTGTTTTTAGCTAAGAATAAACAAAAAAAGTTACACAGTGTAGCTTTAACATTTGTTCAAACTTGGAGAACTCTGCCCTCTGAGATTAGGCAAGTGGAATCTCAGTGTTTTTAAGTCTTCCCTCAAAACTGACTTTTTTAGGGTAGCTTTTATTTGATTACTTTAGACACTTTTTTTTCTTTGAAAAAAAAAGGGCCCAAGGTCGATGGGACCAAGGAGCAGGACCGGAGCACAGGACGTTTTAATAAATTTATTAATATAAAATGACCAACGTTTCGACGCATGTGCGTCGAAACGTTGGTCATTTTATATTAATAAATTTATTAAAACGTCCTGTGCTCCGGTCCTGCTCCTTGGTCCCATCGACCTTGGGCCCTTTTTCTCAGATTGTTGTGTCCTGTTCCGAGAGCACTGGCTAGGCTGAGGCGCAAGTGATTCCTTTTTACTTTTTTTTCTTTACCATTTGATTATGTAATTGTTTTTATAACATATTTTATATTTGTATTGTAGATTTGAATTCTCCTTTATGAATGCTTTTATATAGTTGTATTTCTCTTTTATTTTTTTATTTTCTCTTATTTTTGCCTCGCTTTGAGATGCAACTTTTTAAAAGGCGCTATAGAAAAAAAGTTTATTATTATTATTTAGCTGTTTTTCCTTATATTAGTGACAGACACTTTATGGTGCGTTCTATTCTTTATCCGTCTCGGAGATCCGAATCGGAAGACAGACGTTGCCTAGCAACACGCCCCTTTCCTCGGATTTCTCCTCTCGGACGTCGGACAACCGCGAGGACACCGAGCAAGAATTCCGTTTCGGAATTCAAGATGGCTGTGCCCTGTGTGACTTGTAATGAATTGTTTTCATTGTTTTTGAACCGCGTTGGTATTTTTAATGACGATTATAATCACTCGTATTACTGCGTCCCTGTAGGTATGGGAATCGGTTGTTGTGTGAGTGCAATTACTAACGTTGCTAGCGTTGCTAACAGAAGATTAACATGAAAAACATGAAATAAAGTGAACATTTTCAAGTTCAAATGGCTGCGTTTTGGTAAGGTGTAGTCATAATATGTTTTTACACTGGTACTCGGCCAGTGCTACCATTACAACAGCTTTCCGGGTGGCGTCCATTTTTTTCTCCGACTCGGACGCGCAAAACATAATAGAACGCTTGAAGTGTGGACGTGACGTCATATCCGAGGTCCGAGTCGGTTCGTTGGCTATAATAGAACGCACCATTAGTCTCCATCTCTTAAAGGGCACCTATTATGGAAATTTGAAAATTACCTTTCTTGTAGTGTGTAACATAGATCTAAGTGAACACAAACATCCTACAAAGTTTTATATATGAAAGTTCACTGTATACAAAGTTATTGTCTCTCAAAAGTAAGAGTCGACTCTGAGTCGCTGATATGAATCGATAGACGAACGATGCTTTTTCTCTATCTAGTCAACTTGACAAGTTATTTGAATAAGATACGCCCACTCATTGCGCTCGTAGACGCCAGGGAATCATGGCGACGAGACGCTGTGTTCTGAAGTGCGAATCAAAAGCGAACCTTTTTTTCACTGCCCAGGGACGAGCATGTGAAGAATCAGTGGCTAGAGTTCATATTTACAACTATACCACACAAGTATAGCCAAACCTTGTGCTGTGTTCGCGTCATTTTAATGACAATTCCTTTACAAACATAAATGCTTTCAAGTGTGGATTCGCGGATACTGAAGGAAGGTTCAGTACCAAGTTTATTTGGATCAGCTTCCTCCTCCGAATCACAACCTGTAAGTATAAAGTATGTGTGTGTGTTGTGTAAGTTACACTCAGCGCAGCTTCTAGGTCTAGGTCTCTAGGCGCAGCTTCTAGGTTCAGATTTCACATCTGAAATATGTGAAATGTTTGTTGTTGTTATTGGAGTTGTCATAAAGAATAGAGCGTATTGTAGTACTGCAGTGCTTTATCAATATGTTTATGCGTTGAGCTAACGCAAACACAACTGACTGGGTCATCTGACCAATCACCACAGATTAGCGTCACGCAAAGGAGGGGATTTGGAAAAATGAGTCGTTTAACGAATCATTTGGGAGTCGGTGAGCAAATCAGGTAAACATAAATGCATATTATAAGACAACAAAATTGTTTTTTGACATTGCATGCATGTAAAACTGTTGTTGGGGACTCCCAGAACAATATTAGGAACATTTTAAATGCCATAATAGGTGCCCTTTAAGTTATACAGTAGGCCTACTTGTCGCAGTCATTCCAGTGAATTATTAATGTAATATATCATTAATTAAATTTGGGAGAACAGCCCACAAATGTGCAGTATATGTTGTCCTTTTTCATTCTTTTACAGCAGATTGCAAAGGGAAAAATAAATAATGAGGAAAAGAAAGCAGCGACTGAAAAGAGCTTTTGCCATAAATATTCTTGCCATGTTATATTTATGCCATAAATATAACATGTCACGTTAAAATACCAAGTATAATGTTATTCTCATGATATCTGAAAATAAATCATGAAGGAAAATTGACAGCTCATCCAGTCAAACTGACGGATCAGCTTTATTTGTAGGACAACCTTATGATTTGAAATGATTTGTTTCAGCCTTTTTGAATGGAAGTTCCCAAACCGAAAGTGCCACCCATAATTCAAAACGCAGTAAGGTAAGGATAAGTAAGGTGGATAATCTGTGGAATGAAGTTGTACAAGGCTCTCCAAGATAATACTTTTCTTGGTAATCAAACTCATGACTTGGGCATTTGCTACTGCTGCTGTTTGAGCTACAGGAATGGCTTTAAGGTAGTTTGTTGATTTGTGCCACATGTTGGTTAGTTTCATGCATAGTATGCCCTCTTCAATCCTGTTTTGTGCACAGCCAAGCGTGCTAAAGGGATGTCCACTACGTTTATCGTTACTCTCAGTTACAGTTTCCTCTCATCTCTTTTGACACAGACATCAGTACTCGCGTCTCCAGACTTTTAGCCCTGGTTAATAAGCCATTATGCTTTTTACTACTGTGAGTAAATAAAGGAGCAGAGAATTATATCATGCTTAATCAAACGAGATGCTTTAAGTGCTGCTTTTCTAACTATAGCAAGAAGATAATAAACAATTCAACACCATCGAGTAAGTCATGGGACCAAACACTCAAATTCATCTGAGCTGCAGTGATGGTTATGTTTTGTGAATGGCAGTACATTGTGTACAGCCTTGCCGTGCCTGTGAAAGCTTTTAGAGAGAATTAGACTATTACCATCAGTGTGTGAGTAACACCCCATGACGAAATAAGCTACAGTATTGATGCTGGCATCGAATTATTTTCAGGTTTTAAAACTTAAAACAACAGAGGTGTAATATTCTCCATCCCTGACCCAAAATAATATTTTTTTCCCCATTTTTGTTTTATTCCGGTGTCTTGCACTTGGCATTGCTTGCTATTAAGAAAGCTCTGATCATTTTTATTATTGACCACAATGATGTGCATTAATTTCCTTCATGTACACATTCTGGGAGAAAGGAAAGTCTGAAGGATGGAATTGCTCTGTTTGGCAGAGGAAAGCTTTTTTGTTCTCGACTCAGTGTGCTTTTTGCAACTGCAACTAGGGAATTGGCAGCACTGCCGAGATTAAAAAAATGTTCAGAACCATTTTGAGCCAGTTTGTAATCTTCTCAAGCAAAGGCCTGACACACATTTTTTAATGCCACGTAGTGAAGTATGATGACAACTATGAGCCACTATAGGATCAGGTCTGTTGAGTGAAGGTCAGGAGAATTGCTGATGGGCTGTTCAGGGTCAGTACTCTTAGCCCTGCAGCCTAACAGCCTTCTGGAGATGTGATGATGGGAGGAGACAAGACAAATAAACTTGGATTCTCACTGACATTGACAGTTCAATTAACATACCTGTTTACTAGCCTTGGTTTTTTTTTAACAAGTTTAAATTGTTTTAAGACTAATATAAATTGCAGAACTATTTTAAGTACCCCATGTAAATCAAAGTTTTATGTTAAGTTTTGTAATCTAAAATGACAATTGACAATTAACATTTAGCATGTGTATGCGTTCATTAATTGTTTTCTGAAAAAATGGACTAAATTTTTTGAGGATCTATTTTGCACTATACAGCTTTTTTGTATCTAACCCTCTGATGGTCATTGATGTTTTTTTTTTTTTTTGTATGCGATAACAAGTAGTGCAAGAGAGGATCAGTTTATTTGCACTAGCATGTGGGTCAAAATAAAATGTATTGGTTGAATTTTGTAATACAATTTTATATAATTGGAAAGCTAAGAGTTTGTCAAAGATCAATTATTTTTTGCTATGATATGGTCCATTCTAACGAATTGGTGCAAACTGCTGTCCCACAACCAAATAAAAATAATGTAAGTATTCAAATTTTTGATGTTTACTAAAATCATTCTATTATCTATTGAAACCCACATTAATATTTAAAATAGCAGTAGGCTTAATATATAAAGTCATAATTTTTTTGGGTACTTTCAATTGGGAGGTGGCTGTTATATTTTGAAAAATTATATTGAAATAATTTTTGCATTTTATTCCATTGTTGTTTTTATAACTTTTTTATTTTTTTATTTAAAAAAAACCATTTATTTTATATTTTCTTTGTAAATCATGAAACTTTTTGTAAAAAAAAATATGTGTCCCAGATTTTCATGTCAGTACCAAAACAGTGTAGGCTATGTTTTAGTCCATTGGTTGAGACTGATTGTAACCACAGCGCTACACTTTTGATCAGGGCTGCGTTCAGCGCCGACAAAACGTTGCAAAACGTTTTTTAAACAGAAACGGTGACGCGTTGAACGCACTGTTGTGATGACGCAAGAGTTCCAACTATGGCAGCTGAGAAGGCTTTTTGTGTTCTTTGTGAAGAATTTTCGGAGCATGATGAAGTCAGTATAAATATGCGTTTAATACAAAATATGCCGATGTTACAGTTACTGCACTTGCCGCCCAGAACACAAGAGAACATCCCAATCGAGTGAAGGGATTTGTGGAAACTGAAATGGAAGCACATCTTACCTAATAAAGACTAAAACACATCTATTTAGCCTCACATACTGACTTTATTTGTTGTTCATACTGTTTTATTAATAACCTGTATTTTCTTTCTCATTTTTAGGAAAAGCACTTTACATGCATTGTTTATTTTTATACAAAATGTCATACACTTGCATGAAACTAAAAATATAAACAACTACATCATTATGTTGATATCCTATATTTTTACAATAAAACTTACGACAAACATGTCTTCTAATATCCTCAGTTGTTGCGTATCGAACACATTTGTAAATTACTTCCATTGTGCGCGTTCACTTTAATCCCGCGTGCTGTATACACATGTTGCTGCTGATTGGACTGCAGTTCTGACACGCCCACCAAACAAGAGAAAACGCATCTCAAACCCCGTTGCACACCGGTGCAAGCCGTTTCCAGGAAACATGACGTTCAACACGGAAACCGTAGCAAAACGTTGCGCACCGTTGTGATCTTGAACATGCCCCAGGAATATTCCTGCGTTCCTCTCTCTCATAGCTGGGGCATGTTCAAGATCACAACGGTGCGCAACGTTTTGCTACGGTTTCCGTGTTGAACGTCATGTTTCCTGGAAACGGCTTGCACCGGTGTGCAACGGGGTTTGAGATGCGTTTTCTCTTGTTTGGTGGGCGTGTCAGAACTGCAGTCCTGCAGCAACATGTGTATACAGCACGCGGGATTAAAGTGAACTCGCACAATGGAAGTAATTTACAAATGTGTTCGATACGCAACAACTGAGGACAGAAGACATGTTTGTCTTAAGTTTTATTGTAACAATATAGGATATCAACATAATGATGTAGTTGTTTATATTTTTAGTTTCATTGCAAGTGTATGACATTTGGTATACAAATAAACAATGCATGTAAAGTGCTTTTCCTAAAAATGAGAAAGAAAATACAGGTTATTAATAAAACAGTATGAACAACAAATAAAGTCAGTTTGTGAGGCTAAATATATGTGTTTTAGTCTTTATTAGGTAAGATGTGCTTCCATTTCAGTTTCCACAAATCCCTTCACTCGATTGGGATGTTCTCTTGTGTTCTGGGCGGCAAGTGCAGTAACTGTAACATCGGGTATATTTTGTAGTATTAAACACATATTTATACTGACTTCATCATGCTCCGAAAATTCTTCACAAAGAACACAAAAAGCCTTCTCAGCTGTCGTAGTTGGAACTCTTGCGTCATCACAACAGTGCGTTCAACGCGTCACCGTTTCTGTTTAAAAACGTTCTGCAACGTTTTGTCGGTGCTGAACGCAGCCCTGGTGAGTTATGGGTCCCATCATTTTCAGGTAAATGTTCAAAATTCTGAAAATCTGTGTGTAACTTTAAGGGATGTCACTCCCAAAACCCCTTTTCTAAAATTAAGCAAACTTTTTAATGTGTTTTTCCATAAAATTTAATTTGTGTGTACAACTGTTCAGAACTGTGGTAGATAACCATGTGCTGATTAGCATCTTTGAGCTAAGCTCAAAAGTATCTAAAATTGTCACAACTGAAACAGTCACGACCAAAATGTGGTGAAGTTTTGGTTGTGACCATTGTTCTTTGGAAGTTATTCCATATAGTTTTGTTTTTATGTGTGTAGCTGTGTGTAGTTATGCTAGCTAACCATGTGATGATTAGCATCTTTGAGCTAGGCTAAAAAGTATCTAAATAGTAGGCCTATCTAAAGTTTCGGTTGTTACATCATGTTTTGGTAGTGACAAGAGAGCACATAATCCTTTACTTGGGGGAAATAAACAAAATGTTAGTACAGTTATGCAAATCATTAGTATTCTTTAGTGGTGTTTTAGTATGCAAGTTAAAATTATGTAGCCTAATGTGATGTGGTCTCTACCAAAATATTAGTCACTACCGAAAATGTGCAGTCATGACCAAAACATGGGATGTTTTGACAAAAATATGTAGTATATTGAATTTTTAATGTTAAGTTAGTGATAGTGTTATATTCAATATTATATTCAAACTAATGAATCCTTAACTTTTAAATCAGTGTGATTGACTTTATGCCTTTTACAAAGAAAGATTCAAAATATAATAAATATCATAAATTACACTTGAAATATTTGTAAAATTGTAATTGTAATTGTTATTGATTTACCCCAGTGAAAACTTTTTTTTTTTATAAAATAGCAAAAATATTTTTACAAGGTAAATCTTAATACATCAATATAACCCTTATTAAATTATATATATTATTGTTTTTCGGTTGTGATAAATTTGGGGAGAGCAAAATATTCCCAAACTTTATGAAAATACAAAATGAGAATTAACTGCACAATTACTAGAAATGTGTACATTGGATATTATACAATT
The DNA here is from genome assembly GCA_036326025.1 of Chrosomus eos. Taxonomy (NCBI): domain Eukaryota; kingdom Metazoa; phylum Chordata; class Actinopteri; order Cypriniformes; family Leuciscidae; genus Chrosomus; species Chrosomus eos. The sequence continues at coordinate 27,890,095 of CM070828.1, forward strand.
TGCATACATACAAAATTTGTGGAAAATGTTGTTTGATGAAAATGATGTTTCCAACTCTGACTTTGAACCACTTCTGTAGAATGGCCCATATATGCATTTGCTTTCACCCACAAATTGCTTATTGCAGTTTTTGACTCAAAAGGATAGCGTCACAAATATTCTCTAGAATCAGAAAATCTCCCATCCTAATGTCACCTGCATCCCTCCAGCATGTAGGTTTTTATGACATATGGCATTCTCAATACTCCTGTTTGTATTTATGAGTTGAGAAGTCATAATTTGATGGCAATGTACCTTTTCTACAAAAAACTACATAAATTCTACCACACGATGAATAAAGACAGGTGTGTTTTTGCTCTTGTATTTTTTTATTTAATTTATAAAGGTACTGAAACGGAATTGATATACACGATTCTACCATCATTGTACACTACTATCATATTTTCTACATGCAACTCATGAAAAGTATTGTAATTTCATGCATTTTAACATATTGACTACCAATTACAGATGCTGAATCCATTGTGTTCTGCCATGTTGAAACCACCAAGAGTCTCATTCATACTTCCAGTTTCCAAAGATATTACTCAATATTTAAAAGTCTATCCACCTTATTTTCTATCCAAACTATTTTATTTGAATATGTGAGACTTCTGATTCATTAGCTGCTATAGGTAAATAACTAGAATAATTTAAAAACACAAAAAACTGCTGTAAACGATAAAACTACAAACCAGTGTGTTTATGATTATGATAATAATTTAAAATAACATGATTACAAATACCTTTATATGTTGAAATATATAGCGGCATCACTGACAGATTTTGTACAGGTAAAATAACTGGAAGTGAATGACATCAAAAACATTGCACATTCAAGTTACAAATGGTTGCGCCTGCTCTTGTGTTAAAAATAACTTGGATACAGAACATAAAACTGCACTCTAGTGATGATGGGTCTTTAACATGTTTCTTTGACGTGTCTAAATCCCACATTTAGTTTGCCGTTTGTACTGATTCAGTCCTGAATGTGAGCCAATACCAGTCCCTGTGACCCTATCAGTGTTCACAGTTGCTGCATTCATCCTATAATTCCTCATTATACCAAATCAAGCTAGTAGGTGTGCTCAATTTACAATGGGATTGTAGACAGATCTTTCCGTAGGGACTGCAACCACTGTATTTTTTTTTAATTACAGCTTAAAATTTTAATGCTGAGTGTTCACTGAATTTGGAGCCATGGCAAGGATTATCATAACTAATGTATTTTAATAATGAGCAGGTTTAAGAGTCAGCCGAGGTTGATTGTGGTGGCTGCAAAAGCATGATTGTCAGCCTTAGGGCGAGGGTCCTAATGGGGATTTATTACATGCCAAAGAAAGTTCACATGCCTTCATTAAAACATCTCCTTTACTGTCCAAATGCCCTGTTTTAATTAAAGGAAACAAACACAGAGCTACTATTACGTTTACTGTTCCACTGGCCATTGAACGGTCGACATTTGTTCTAGTAGATAATAGGCGTAATTAAAGTCTGCTGATTTGCCGTAAGAAACTTTATCCTGAGCACCACCATGAGGGATATCAAAAATAAGAAATATAAGATTATCGTTGCTTTAATAAGGTTGTGCATGTTTTTATTCATAGGGCACATCTGTTTTGATGGATTTCCTTTACAACATTTATTAATTAAGCGAATCTTCTACAACCGGTGTAGTCTTGCAAAACTTTTGTTATGCACTAGCTCAAACTCTTTCAGATTTTCAGATATAAAGTTACTGTACTACGCTGTCATTTATTGACACCTTTCAGTCACGTCCCCAGTGACTTTTATAAAGTCATACCCAAACCACAAAAAGATACAGGAAAATCGTCTTTGACCCTCCCAGAGGCAGCAATGACCCATATTCTGTCATCCGATGACAGCTTTCTGAGGTTACAGAGGGGACTCCATCCTAGTAACCATTTTGCAGGTATGAAACCAAACACCTTCGCTAGTTTCAATGAACCATTGAATCCATCTAATGGGCTCTCTGAAGGGTTCAGCATTCCCTGTGGGAGTACCTATGTAGTAAGGGGTGACGTTATGTGGGTTAGGCACAGTAAAACCTTCATACAGAGTCAAAAAAGAAACATTAGTCTCTCGGTTGTACAGCTGTGGGCCCAACAGTGACTATGTGATGTGGTTCACAATGCATCTAAATGATGGGTTAACGCATTGAATATTTTAGCCACCAGACACAGCAAGAACATTCAGGAATTTGTCTTCACAGGGGAAATAGTGTTGTCGGGGAGAGCCCACTGTAGGGGGGAACTCATTAATCATTTCAAGCCATTGAACCGTGCAGTTCTTCTACCCCTCTCAAGCATCTCTGCTATAGAGAGGCACTCTCCTCGGCAAACGTTATTCCAATGCCCTTTCATTTATCACCCCAAATCAAATTGCATGTTTCTGCTTAATAATAGAAGCCTCCCAAAAAGCTCTCCTGATGTGTCTTGCATGGTTCAGTGTGCATTGAGAAATGTCTCAGTGTAAGTACAACCTTTATATTTAAGGTGCTACTCAAAGATAGAACTGCTGAGTGTCAGTTGTGCTGATATGCTTGAGCATGGGGTGATTTGTTTTGACCCTGGAAATGCCTATGGTTGACAATGGTCGTCTAGGGTAGTGGTTCTGAACTGGTTTGGCCACGGGACCCACATTTTCACATTGTCTTTAAGCTGTATATATTTATATTAGGGGTGTAACCCGTACACAAACATGACAGTTCGGTACGTACCTCGGTGAAGTCACGGTTCGGTACAGCAGGGGGGAGAAAACTAAACACAAAATTGCTTATTTTTTTCTTTTTTAAACAAATGTGTATGTTTAAATAAATTCTATTATAATACATTTTCTTAATGATAAAAATCTATCTTAGCTAATGATGAAAACTAGGGGTCCTTAACATTAATTATGTAATATTAATATTAAATAACTACTTGGTTACTCACGTAACCTCAGTTCCCTGAGTTAGGGAACGAAGTATTGCGTAGCTATACGCAGTGGGAAAACTCCTTTTCCTCGGTTTTACTGAACCTTATGCAAAACGCATTTGCAGCTGCACAGCTGACGCCCTGAGCGTCTTGCTCGCTCATAGGCTGTGCTGCAGCAACTGCATATCCAATGGCGAGGACGACTCTGACGCGCGACCAATGGGGTCACTCCACGTCAGAGCCCGTCATAGGGGCGAGCCCTAGGCTATATAAGCCCCTGAACTCGCCAAAATAGCAGGTTTATACGACTGAAGCGACAAACCCCAGTTAAAAAAGTGCGGCCGGCTACGCAATACTTCGTTCCCTAACTCAGGGAACTGAGGTTACGTGAGTAACCAATTAGTTCCCTTTCGAACGGTCACTTCGTATTGCGTAGCTATACGCAGTGGGAACGCTATGCAAAACGCCGCACTGAATAACTGGCTGCCACTGCAACTCAGGAACCCCTGAGCAAACAGAACAAGCCATAAACCATTTATATGCATACACTAAACCCGACACCGTCGGGTTTAGGTGAATACATCAGTAATTCCTGACAGGGTCAAGAACATGAACATCACCAGCCTTAGCGGGTTTATAATATGAAAACTTTGTATCCGGCAAGAAGCGGGTTATATACATACATATAGAGAATGTGATTATGCACAGTAACAAGTAATGACAAGGCCAGACACTGTCAGGGCCATAATCATACCGAAAGCACCCCTGCCTGAAGGGAGGGTACTTCCAGATTATAGAATTTCATAAATGTGGACGGCGAGGCCCAGCCGGCCGCCTCACAGATATCATGAATGGGAAAACCCGATGACCACGCCCACGACGAGGCCATGCCTCTGGTCGAATGGGATTTGACACCTAACGGGCAACTTTGGCCCGCTGCGGCGTAAGCCACAGAAATGGCCTCCACTATCCATCTAGACAGCCTCTGCTTAGTGACAGGGTCCCCTTTGGACCGACCACCAAAGCAGACAAAAAGCTGTTCTGACTGTCTAAACGACGCAGAACGCTCCAGATAGATTCTCAGCGCCCTGACAGGGCAGAGAAAATTAACCCTCTGGGGTCGAAAACCGCATGCCCGCGTTTTGCTGGATTTTTTCCTTATCAGTGCAAAAGAGAATCAAATTACTCTGTTAATTTTGATCTTAAATATAAGTGTTGTACATCATTAGATCCTGTTAAGTTTCTATTTTTTTTTGTGGATACTCACAATAAAAACAAAGTGTTGTGCTTTTCGTCAAACAAAGAAAAATAAACATGATGCGCGTTTTCCCTTCTCTCTGTCTTTGAGGTCCGTTCTGAAACGCGTCCGAAACATTCACTTTAACTCTGTCAATACTTGTCACAGAGATACGAGAGATGTCTCTTTATGAAGCTGAGATTCTCTTCTTTCAAATGAAGTATTTTTTTTTTTTTTTTTTAATATTTCCAGTTTATGTAATCCGTTTGAAACCAAGGAGAGTTACAGTTTTTTTCGCTCTCCCTTCATTAAAAATAATTAGGTGAGCCCGCCACACCCCCAGCGCTTTTGACATGGTAAATAGGCGATATGCATCCCACACGCGGCACGCCCCCGATCACTGCATAACAACATGAAGATTCTTCATCAGAGATTCACTGATAGTTCATCGCGTTTTAGGGATGGAAGCACGCTAACGTTACTCCTTCAGAGGATTATGGACAGCTGGGAATAATTAACCTTTTCCTCAGTGGAATTTGAAACTCAGACGAGCGGTTGCATTTTGAAGAACGGATTGACCCCGAGGATACAAGTTCGGAGTAAGTTTAGTGTTTTATAATTCCTTTTCTGATCATAGAGCTCAAATGCATTTTCAGACTATAGTAAATATTAACTCACAACGTTCGTGTAGGCCTATACGCTCGTGTAAACTTTTTAAATAACTGCTTAGTTTGTAATGATTTAGTGAAATATATTGATCTGCAAGTTTTGTTTGAGTTCTCCTGTGGTCTAGTGGTTAGATCAATTGCCAAGCGTGTTAGAGGTTACAGGTTCGAATCCACCACTAGCATATTTTTTTTCTCTCATCAAAACCGAATATGTTCATCAGTGGTTACAGTCTATATCAAACACACACGTATATAGGACACACGTTTGTGTGCATTTTATTTTGTGATTTCACCGGAATGAATAGTGTCCGCAATGGCAATAGATTGAAAAGCACGTTCTGTGCGCGCGCCGCCACAAGAGACTCACTGTATCCATGACACTGATAGCAGGACACGAGCGCTCAGCTTGAGTTCAAAAACAAAACATTTTAGCTCTAGATCTCTTATTTAAGAGCGGACTAAATGAATGATCTACTAGTTAACTAGAGATGTTTTATTTGTATTAGGTACAGCCGTTCATTGAGTGTATCAGTAAATGCGTGCGGTCGATGAGCCATAAACAGATACTCGCGGTTACGCAGTCTACTAATCAATACATGTTTCTCTGTCCATCAACAGATACATTGTGCATCTATAATCATAATAGTCCATCAGTTTACTTTGGATAATGTGCTAACAGTTTTTTGCTTTTGTTTTGTTGTGTTTACATCGTCACCATCAGCCTTCAGAAATCATTCTGATATAATTTGTTTTTAAAATCAATGTTGTAAACAGTTATGCTGCTTAATTTTTTTTAACCTGTGATAGTTTTTTTAGGATTCTTTGAATGCACTTTTTTTTATTTATATAAGCACTATATAAGCAATATTTTATATATTTTTTTATATAAAAAAAAACAAGTTTGGTCTTTTTATGTTTTTTTTTTTTTGAAAGGAAGTGTTAAGTGATATGAATGACTTTAAGTCTTTATGTTCTTAGGAAAGATTTCTATTTTGAATAAATGCTGTTCTTTTTAACTTTTTATACATCGAATCATTCTTAGTTCAGGCTGCCTCACAGCACCTTGATGGGGCATTAGCACATTGGGGGAGTGTCTTTAGTCTCCCCAGGTGTAAATCACATTAATATTCATGGGCATTAACACTCCCACGCATACAGCAGTAATGACCCAAAAACTGATGTAAGAAATTCAAATCGTTATATTGATCTTTCTGAAAGAGTGGTCAGAATGATTTTCACTTCCTTTTGAAGTAAAAACTCTATCCTACAAGAATAGTAACTCAACAGTATTGTTTTCAACTATTCAGTATGTGTTAAATGGCCTTATTGCGGTGACATTTTTTTTCCCAAAACGTACTAACCACGCATATTATTTTTTTTCTATAAAATGCAAACATGTATATCCATTTTGCTCACATATTATTGTAGCAGAGTTTGTGCTCAATACAGCAAATTTATATGTTGGCAAATGGTATGTTTTAAGTAGCTGAAATAAGCACAAATGTCAGGGCATACAAAAACACAGAAAGAGCCCGAAAACAGCTCAGACCCCAGAGGGTTAACCTCCCCATCCTCTGAGGAAGGGGGAAGGGCTAACAATGTCACCACCTGCGCTCTGAACGGCGTTGAGAGCACTTTGGGTACATAACCATGCCTGGGCTTGAGAATGACTCTGGAATCACCAGGACCAAACTCCAGACATGCCGGGCTCACCGAAAGAGCCTGCAGATCTCCCACTCGCTTGATAGACGCCAATGCCAACAGGAGGGCCGTCTTTAGCGAGAGAAGTTTAAGATCAACCGACTGTAGCGGTTCGAAGGGTGGACCCCTTAGAGCCCCTAGGACCGTAGATAGGTCCCAGGATGGCACAGAAGGAGGTCTGGAGGGGTTAATCCTCCTAGCACCTTTTAAAAATTTTACAACCAGGTCGTTCCTACCCAGTGACTGACCGGCTACCAGAACGTGGTGAGCTGCAACAGCGGCCACATACACCTTGAGCGTGGACGGGGAGCGACCCGCGTCCAACAGCTCCTGTAGGAATGAGAGAACCACTGATATGTCACATGACTCTGGATTCAGACGGTTTTTCGAGCACCAGCCGGAAAAAAACGCCCACTTTGAAGCATAAAGGCGCCGAGTTGACGGGGCCCTAGCTTCAGATATAGTGTTCAACACCTTCGCAGGAAGGCCCCCGGATACCGGTTCAAGGGCCACACATGAAGGGCCCACAGGTCGGGTCGCGGATGCCACAACGACCCCTTCGCCTGTGTGAGGAGGTCTTTCCTCATCGGGACAGGCCATGGAGCTGTGTCCGAGATCTGAACCAGCTCCGGAAACCACGGCTTGGACCTCCAGAGAGGGGCCACCAGAAGGACCGGGCACCCGGTCTCCCTGACCCGTTTGATGACTTGTGGAATCATCGAGACAGGGGGAAAAGCATATAGGGGACGGTTGGGCCACACGTGGGCCAACGCGTCCCTGTCCTTCGAGAAGAACAGATTGCAATGGGTGTTGTCTTTCGAGGCGAACAGGTCGATTTCGGCCCTGCCAAACACCTCCCATATCAGACTGACCGTCTGCGGGTTCAGGGCCCACTCGCCTAGGGGAGTGTTGCCCCGTGAGAGCATATCCGCGCCCAAATTCTGGACGCCCGGGATATGCGCAGCCCTCAGAGAGCTCAGATTGTTCTGCGCCCACAAGAGGAGATCTCTCGCCAAAGCATGCAGGCCACCTGACCTGACGCCCCCTTGACGATTTATATAGGCCACCACTGACATGTTGTCCGTTCGGACTAAGACGTGATGACCCCTGAGGCTTGACAGAAAAGCATTCAGGGCCAGACCAACTGCTTTCATTTCCAGACAGTTGATGTGTAAGCTCTGCTCCGTGCTCGACCAGAGGCCGGAGGCAGGCGTGCCCTCGTGTAATGCCCCCCAACCCAGGTTGGATGCATCTGTAAAAACCACTTTCCTTCTGGAAATGGTCCCCATTATCACACCCTCTTGGTACCAGTCCCGCGCCTGCCAGGGAACCAGGGTCCTTAAACAACCGTGATTCACTCTGATGCGCAAGCTGCCTGACTGCCATGCATATGTTGGCACCCGGCGTTTCAGCCAGTGCTGCAGTGGACGCATGCGCAGCAATCCCATGCGGAGCACCGGTGATGCTGCTGCCATGAGACCCAGTAGCTTCTGAAATTTCTTCAGAGGCGCGCGCTCCCGCTCTCTGAACGAGGATGCGAGCGCTCGCACTGAGAGCGCGCGCTCCGGTGTGAGCCGCGCTCTCATTGACATTGAGTCTAAAACTATGCCCAGAAAGATCACATTCTGACAGGGGGATAGTTTGCTCTTTGAAACATTGATCGTGAGACCCAAGCATTCCAAATGGCCGAGAATCAGATCTCTGTGAGCTATCAGTTCGCTTCTCGACTGTGCTAGCACCAGCCAGTCGTCGAGGTAATTCAACACACGCACTCCTCTCTGTCTCAGAGGAGAGAGCGCCGCATCCACACACTTTGTGAACGTGCGGGGTGCCAGAGACAAACCGAACGGCAGAACCGTGTACTGATAAGCCTGACCCTCGAAGGCGAATCTCAAGAATGGCCTGTGGCGAGGGTTTATTTGAATATGAAAGTAAGCGTCTTTCAGATCCATCGTAACAAACCAATCCCCCGGGCGAATTTGCGCGAGGATCTGCTTGGTAGTCAACATTTTGAAGGGACGGCGCATGAGCGCCTTGTTCAAATGTCTCAAATCTAGTATGGGTCTGAGACCGCCGTCTTTTTTCGGAACCAGAAAATAACGGCTGTAAAAACCCGCTTGCATCAGCGCAGGAGGGATTAACTCTATCGCCCCTTTTGCTAATAATTTCTGCACTTCGGTGCGAAGCACGTGATCCACGTCGCTTCTCACCGAGGTCTCGATGACCGCCTGAAACTTCGGGGGTCTGCGAGCAAATTGGAGCGAGTAGCCTCGCTTTATAATGTTTACGACCCAACTCGACACACCGGGGATAGATTGCCAGGCTAGGACCCGTGTGGCTAGGGACTGACACATGGAAGGGGGGAGCCACCTAACACAGGGGGATCTGAAACCCTTATAATGTGATTTGTGCATACATCGAGTGCTTGACTGACTGTACAGGCATTTGCGTGTGGGGAAGTCAGTGTTATCACAGGGGAGGGGCCACCTATCTGAGGGGGACCGTGAACCCATGCATTGTGCTTGTGAAACATACTCTTTTTGTGATTTATTTGGGTCGCCGTGAAAACGGCGTTTGGTTGTAAAGACACACTTACTGCGGGCCTGTGTACAGAAATAAAATCCCCATCCACCTGAACTGAACAGGGGGTTGTGGGAAGTCTCGTTGGCTTTTTCGAGGGTGGTCCGGCCAGCGCGGGACACTCGCCCTCTCTCTTTGTGCCGCCTGCTAGGACGACTTCGGCGGTGCTGCCTCGGGCGCAGCGCTGGGCCGCGGGCCTTGGCGCCAGGGCATCGGGAAGCACTTCGCAGCTCTTGTCGGGCGCTGGGCATCAGCCACAGGGCGGGGCTGAGAGGCCTGCTGCTTCGGTTTCGCTGGCTGAGGCGTAAATGAAGCGGGTTTGGGTTTGCTTGATGCAGAGCTAGAGCGTTTAGGCAGGAAGTGTCGCATGGCCTGGGACGCCTTCTGCGCCTCGGTGTAACGCTCCACGAACCCCTTCACCGCTGGGCCGAAGAGACCGGTGCTGGTAACCGGAGCGTCGAGGAACTTGGACTTCTCAGAGTCCTTGATGTCGGTGAGGTTCAGCCAGAGATGGCGTTCAGCCACGACCAAGCTCCCCATGTTCCTCCCGATCGCCTGCGCTGTAGCCTTGGTAGCCCTCAGGGCCAGGTCCGTCGCGCTGCGTAGGTCCCGAAAGGCCTCCGGATCCGGGCCCGCCTCGTCCATAGAGCGGAGGAGTTTGGCCTGGTAGACCTGCAACACGGCCATCGTGGCCTGTGACCAAGGCTGAAGCAGCCTGCCCGGAAGCGGAATACGCGCGTCCGAGGAGGGCTGACGTGTTTCTGCACGGCTTATTGGGGTGCACGGCTCTGGTCCGCCAGCTAGCGGCCGTGTTTGGGCATAGATGAGCGGCTACGGCCTCGTCGAGAGGCGGCAACGTCTCGTAGCCCTTCTCCGCCGCACCGTCCACCGAGGAGAAAGTCGCGGAAACTGCGGCGCCTCGTGTGGAGTATGGAGTGCGCCATGACTTGGTAAGCTCCTCGTGAACCTCAGGGAAGAACGGCGCTGGTTTATGGCGAGGGGCCTGTTGGTTTCCCGGCAAAAACCATCCATCCAGCCGACTCCGAGGAGGCTCGGCGGGCGCGGCCATCTCCGCGTCAGAGTTAGTCCTGGTAGCAGGCGCGCTGGATACTGATTGAGAAGCAGTGACAGGGTCAAGCGAGCCGGCCACTCTCCTCAAGCATCGATGGACAGGGTGTCATGATCGCTAGGTCCGCCGAAGGGACAGGCCGCCACGTGGGGGAGCTGATTCCTTCAAACAGACCGGAGACAACCGGCGGAAAAGCGGCCGGGGACGTGGCGGCGTGCGATCGCTTAGCTCCATGCTCTCGGGCTGCCGTTGACTGCGGCGCTTCTTCCTCCTAGGTTGAGGAAGAGTCGAGGGAGGAGGCGCGGGCGAAGCGGCGTCTTCGTCCCTGGCAAGAGCCAGTCGCGTCCGCAGCGATGAAATGGGCATGCTCTCACAGGCCGCACATCCGCCGGAGGAGAAGGCCTTCTCCGCGTGGTCGAGTCCCAGGCATGAGATACATCTCGCGTGGTGATCGGCCTCGTGCAGATGGCGCGCGCACGTGGTGCAGCGAGACATGTTGTAGAAGAATAAGGATTTCGCCGGATAGCCACAGGTGAGACGGCGTCAGGGGACGAACGGCTGAAAGACGCAATCCGCTGAGATAATGCTCGCTCAGGCTGAAGGGCTTGTTCAACGGCGAAGGCTCAGTGAAAAACAGTCAGAGACGTAAAGTTTGTCGCTGAAGGAGTAAAATCTGCTATTTTGGCGAGTTCAGGGGCTTATATAGCCTAGGGCTCGCCCCTATGACGGGCTCTGACGTGGAGTGACCCCATTGGTCGCGCGTCAGAGTCGTCCTCGCCATTGGATATGCAGTTGCTGCAGCACAGCCTATGAGCGAGCAAGACGCTCAGGGCGTCAGCTGTGCAGCTGCAAATGCGTTTTACATAAGGTTCAGTAAAACCGAGGAAAAGGAGTTTTCCCACTGCGTATAGCTACGCAATACGAAGTGACTGTTCGAAAGGGAACCCAAGTTATAAAAGTCAGGTGCGATTTATTTGTAGATAAAATAGTCAACACTAAAAAAAACTAAAAAAAAACAAATGTACTGTAAATTACACATAAGGCAGGATTTCTAAATGACTTCTAAATCTAATTATAAAGTTAATTTTCTACTCAAAATTAATTCTACAGTGGTTGCCATAACTTGTTTTCATGACAAATTTATTTGAACATATTAAATGTTTAAGATATTACTAACAGGTTAAGTAAATATAATGAACAGGCTAATATTGTGCATATGGGCTCTATGCACGGCGGTATTTCCGGTGAAGGTCTAAGGATGCTCGATAACTTCCGCCGATCATAGAGTCCAATGCAATACAAAGAATTTATATTGAATTTTATACTCCATCGTTATACTAAAGAAACGTTAGTCACAAAAACAGACAAAACAGACACCCCTCGTTGTGTTTATGCTTCTTTTTAAAATTATATTAAATAAACATAACTATATATAAAATTACATCTAAACATATGAAAGTTTCGTTTCAAAGACGGGAGGACGTACATTTTAAAGACTCTGCCATAATCCCGTTCTCCTCGGTTTTCCTCCGCTTTAATCTCCCCAACCGGAAACGGAAGAGCATCCTTGCGTCAAATGCGGAACTTATGCGTGCATATAGCCTATTGCTTCTCTCTAGAGTTAATTTCTCTAGCGAACTAACCTGCTGTCGACAATAAATGCCGGAGGTAAATGTAATGCTACGTGAGATATTATTCTCAAGCTGTTTTATTGATATTTTTCCGAGTTCCCGATCATTGAGTTATTGAAATTAGTTTTTTGTTAGAAATAAATTATTGCTCTATCTCCTAATTTGTCTTTTCCTTAGCATAGTCAGATTTGTCTGTACCCAACACAATGTTTTTGTTTTGATAAAATCTAAAACTTAAGAGGTTAAGTTTGTTACAACATTGGTTTATATATTTCAACCTATGCTACAATATTACAGTAATTTACATAAGTAAAGTAAGTTACGAAAATTGTGACAATAATGACACTGACATATAGCCTATCAACATCTCATCTGACAGAGCAGATACTGAATCAGGACAATGCGTTTTTCTCAGTCACTCTTTACTTATGGTAAACTGAGTCTGATACAATAATCAACACACTTTTGCGCACATCTTTCAAAATAAGTCTCACATCAGAAAAACATTTAGAGTTACTTTTTTTGTTGTTGATGTTGTTTCTTTGTCTGCACACTCTGAGACCCACCTATGGAAAAACACTGGTCTAGGAAATATTCAGTTGTAGGAATAACATGTATGGTTAAGTTAGCCTAGTACAATTCAGTATGTAGCCTATTCTTGTTGTCACTGTCGTACTGTGAGATGTGGTGAGGTGTGTTTGCTGAAGATGTTACAGGTTCTACGCATACTGAACACCCTCTGAGCGGCTGAGTAAATTGAGAGTTTAAATAACTTTGAAGGTATATATGAAATCTGCCATCTCATGAAAAATTGATAATGACTGCAGCACAAATGCTTTTCTGGAAACCCCATTACCTTTTTTGTTTTGTTAACTTATTTGGTTATTATACCTTTTTATTTATTTGATCATAATGTATTTGTTCATTTATGTATTTATCTATATTTCCGCTGAGATGCATTTATGGTAAAACAGTGATCAATTAATCGTAATTTTAAAATAATTTTTAGTTCACTTTACATTCCATGTAAATGCCCTCTATGTGTATGACATGTATGAACAATGCTTAATACTTGTGGGTTTGCTGGTATCCAGTTAGTTTGCCCTTCACCAATATGTGCATTCACCAAATGTTCAGCACAAACTGTTAAGGTCAGGTTGTCGTGATGAAGGACCTTGTTAAAAAGAAACATCAGCCACTCGTTTCACTGTGAGCAAGAAACAACACAATGTTTGGCAGACTTTCACTGTATCTTATTGTCATTGGTTAAATAGAGACTGGAATAATAGGTTAAATAGAGACTGGAATAATTGTATCTTATTTGATTGTTTAAGGATAATGGCTTTTGCTGCTTTAGTTTGACTATTCAAGTTAAGTTGCTAGACATAAAATCATTGATATTGAAATATGGGTGCTCATATACATTTTTTAAGATGTTACAAGGTCACATAGAACAAGCAGCTTAGTTTTAAAAAAATATTCTGGACTTCTGGAAGTCAGAGTTTACATAGTACATTACTTTTTTTTTCTAAAGATCAAAGAAAATTAGATTTTTCAAGATATGACCCCTTTAATAAAGGAAGACTTCTGCTTTCCTCCAATAAATGATGGACTGCTTGAAAAATTACTTTGTTTTTATGAGTGGCATTTCATTTTAATTGGTTCATTATTTCCAGCAATTGCATCTTCAAATTCCCTTGATTGCTGCAGCTGTGGTTCATGCTGTGTCAGGATAGTTGAGGTTGTGAACACACACACACACACACACACACACACACACACACACACACACACACACACACACACACACACACACACACACACACACACACACACACACACACACACACACACACACACACACACACACACACACACACACACACACACACACACACACACACACACACACACACACACACACACACACACACACACACACACACACACACACACACATTCTTCTATTTGCCAGATGGACACATTAAATCAGTGCTTGCTGGACCTGGCAGGATGTTATCAGAAGCCATCGACAGCTTCCACTGTGGGTGGATATTGCTATAAAATCAGAAAAAGTGCTGATGTTATCGAATGATTGATTTTGGTCATAAGGATGTGACGGTTTTCATTTCTTAATTGAGCATCCCTCGAACAGTGCTTTCAGACATGTGTTCTATATTTGCAGTCATAGATTATGCCACTTCTTTGCCAACAGTGTGCTGTTTCCATTGTATGAATGTAATGAATGTGTTACATGATGCACATCCATCTTTTCAAAGATCTTAAAAACTATATTTGGATTTTTGGGACTTCACACTATAACCATTCAGGTGACACAGAAAAAAAAAACGGAGGAAGAGAAGAGTCTCATATTTTAAAATGTGTCTTTTATTGAGGGGCGGGCGGGAGTCATGGTTATTGCCACATTCTCAGCAGCATATGGTGGTCGATTCAATGGAATGATAAATGGGTCCAAATATTTTCAAGATAAAAGTGTTTATATTATTTCTCTTATACCACAGCCCTGACACTGAAAATGTTGCCACCGCTGCCTCAGAGATATTCTATCTAGGAAATTCTGAGGTTTGGAGAGGAGAAAATCCCTCTTTATCCAGAATGGCTGGTCTTGTTTGACATGAAGAACCGTTCACAGAAATCTTTCTGCCGTTGATACCTGTACATATTTCTTTCTGTAAGGATTTGTCTGTTCTCAATTTTGTGAACCCTAAACCTGACGAGTGCTGCTCTTATCTGACAAGCTGGTCTGGGAGATCACCAGACTCAAAGGACTGGTTAGTCTAATCTTTGAGCATTTAGTTGTGCTCTCAGCCCTCTAGGATATTAAAATGATCCATCTGTTTATTGAAACCTGCTCAGCATGGTTTACATGCAAGACCTTGTCACTCAAATTTATGCTTGAGCAAATGGGCATGGCAGCATATGCTTGGCAGGAGAAAAAATATGAAATGAATTTTCACATATCAAACCTAACATATTTACAGAAATATGGCAGTACTTTTTTTTACTGTACCAAAATTGGCACAGATAATCAGAAATGAACAAAGCCAGAAATAATACATGGAACGGTGAGTTAATTTCATTATAACTTTATTTATATATATATATATTATATATATATATATGAAGAGTTCAGATGCAAAAGCCTCTAAATGCCATCTGAAATTTTCTTCTAAAATAATCATTTTTATCAAGCTCGTATATTTAAATTCAGTAATTTCACTTAAATGACAATTAATGGGTAATTTTTCTTGCCATTTAAGTGAAATTATTGAACTTAAATATACGAGCTTGATAAAAATGATCATTTTAGATGAAAATTTCAGATGGCATTTAGAGGCTTTTGCATCTGAACTCATATATAATATATATATACAGTATATTTCTCTTAGATTTATTTTTACATTTATTTTTAGATTAGATTTTTACAAATTAACGAAGGTAAGCTCATATGTGTCAGGGTTTGTGCAGGTGCTGAAGACGAGGACACGAAAGCTTCAGTATAAATGTTTTAATAACAAAACGAAAACTTTCCAAACTTTAAACAGGAACAAAACTCCAGGAAATCAGAAACACACAACCACACATGGACGACGATCGACAAACACTGAGAGAAAACACAGGGCTTAAATACACATGGAATGATTGAATGATTAACTGAACACAGGTGATAAAACTGAACACAAACGAGGAGCGGGAAAACTTAACAGGACTAAACCAAAAACCACACAAGACAGGGGAAAACAAGATCACAAAGGATAACTAAACACATCAAAACGTGACAGTACCTCCCCCCTCCCCGAAGGCGCGTCCTCGCGCCGTATAACATCCAAAGGGGTGGGAGGGTGGGCGCCCTGGAGGCTGACGAGGGCATGGTGCAGGTCCAGGAAGCCTCCAGGGCGGAGCAGGCTGTGGGCGTGGCCACGGCGGTGCAGGCTGTGGGCGTGGCCACGACGGTGCAGGCTGTGGGCGTGGCCAAGGCGGAGCAGGCTGTGGGCGTGGCCATGACGGTGCTGTGAGACTCTCGGGCGTCCAGGGCGGAGCTGTGGGACCCTCGGCGCGTCCAGGGCGGAGCTGTGGGACCCTCGGGCGTCCAGGGCGGAGCTGTGGGACCCTCGGGCGTCCAGGGCGGAGCTGTGGGACCCTCGGGCGTCCAGGGCGGAGCTGTGGGACCCTCGGGCGTCCAGGGCGTGGCCAAGGCGGAGCAGGCTGTGGTCGTGACCAAGGCGGAGCTGTGGGACCCTCGGGCGTCCAAGGCGGAGCTGTGGGACCCTCGGGCGTCCAAGGCGGAGCTGTGGGACCCTCGGGCGTCCAAGGCGGAGCTGTGGGACCCTCGGGCGTCCAGGGCGGTGCTGTGTGACCCTCGGGCGTCCAAGGCGGAGCTGTGGGACCCTCGGGCGTCCAGGGCGGTGAAGACCCTTCAGGTGGCCACGGCGGTGAAGACCCTTCAGGTGGCCAGGGCGGTGAAGACCCTTCAGGTGGCCAGGGCGTGAAGACCCTTCAGGTGGCCAGGGCGGTGAAGACCCTTCAGGTGGCCGTGGTGGTGAAGACCCTTCAGGTGGCCATGGCGGTGTTATCTTTTCGGGCCTCCGTGGATCTTTGGCCGGCCACGGCGAAGGCGTATGGCGCCCCCCCAAAATTTTCTTGGGGAGGACAGGCTCATGATCGGGAACTGACTTGACATCAATGGGCGCTGGGTCAACGGGTTCTGGGTCTGGGTCAACGGGCTCTGGGTCTGGGTCAACGGGCTCTGGGTCTGGCGCTGGGTCAACGGGCTCTGGCTCTGGCGCTGGGTCAATGGGCTCTGGCTCTGGCGCTGGGTCAACGGCTCTGGCTCTGGCTCTGGGTCAACGGGCTCTGGCTCTGGCGCTGGGTCAACGGGCTCTGGCTCTGGCGCTGGGTCAACGGGCTCTGGCTCTGGATCAACGGGCTCTGGGTCTGGCGCTGGGTCAACGGGCTCTGGGTCTGGCGCTGGGTCAATGGGCTCTGGCGCTTCATGGGACTCGGAACTGGACGGGGCCAGCACATCCTGGGACTCGGAACTGGACGGGACCAGCACATCAGGGGACTCGGAACTGGACGGGACCAGCATTTCAGGGAGCTTGGGGCTGGGCTCAGGCTCTGGCGGGCAGGCGACGGGCTCAGGCTCTGGCGGGCAGGCGACGGGCTCAGGCTCTGGCGGGCAGGCGACGGGCTCAGGCTCTGGCTGGATGTGGTTAACGTGAACCCCAGCCTCGGCAGCCATCCTCCTGGCTAATCGCACTGACATCAGTGGGGGATCAGTCATACAGGACATCAGCCGGGGAAGTCCATGGACCGATCTGGCGGCAGGGCTGATGCGGTGTGCAGACTCTGGCGGGCAGACGATGGGCTCTGGCGTTAGCGTGCAGGTGATGGGCTCAGGCGTTGGCGGGCTTGGAGCTGGCTGGAGTGGGAGATCTTCAACGTGGTAGCTGGATCCACACGCCCACAGCGTGTGATCCACAAACTCCAGGAAGGATAGATGGAGGTCCTTGACAAGAATTATCTGGGATAACGGGTCCTTTAATCCACCCCAGAAACTTTGTGTTAATTCTTCCTCCTCCAACGACATGTCATCATACAGCTCCAGGTAAAGCCCTGCATACTCCTCAAGAGAGCGCTCATCTTGAAAGAGGATAGGTGTGTTAATTGGTTTCACCTTTTTCCTCCGGTGACATCTCCTCTGGCTCATCTTCGTTTTTATATTGTGCGGTCGATCGTTCTGTCAGGGTTTGTGCAGGTGCTGAAGACGAGGACACGAAAGCTTCAGTATAAATGTTTTAATAACAAAACGAAAACTTTCCAAACTTTAAACAGGAACAAAACTCCGGGAAATCAGAAACACACAACCACACATGGACGACGATCGACAAACACTGAGAGAAAACACAGGGCTTAAATACACATGGAATGATTGAATGATTAACTGAACACAGGTGATAAAACTGAACACAAACGAGGAGCGGGAAAACTTAACAGGACTAAACCAAAAACCACACAAGACAGGGGAAAACAAGATCACAAAGGATAACTAAACACATCAAAACGTGACAATATGGCAGTTCTGAGTCTGTGAACACTTTTTTCTTTACTTGTTTAGCTCTTCTGATATCGTCCTTGGTTAAATTGCTTGCTTATTTTCTAATTATGTTTTAGATGATATGCCAACAGTACTTGAGCCACCAACTGTTATTTTACCCAAAAAGTTGGCAAACATATCTAAATCCATAATCAAGGTGCACCAGACAGCACAACGAGAAAATTAGCTCAATTTACGTTTTTTGGTGAAGGTCAAAATAGAGAAGTGTTGTGAAAATATAATATACCGCAAACACATACATTCCCATCCGGGTGGGATTAGATTTCTCTGGGGACCCATGAGTTTGCTGAAAAACAGTAGGTAATTTGCTATGTAATTTTTACCGAGGTTGTGTGAGGAAAAACAAATTTACCTAACGTCCTTAGGGAAAAATAGCTGCACCCAGATCAGGCTTTAGGCAATCACCCATTGACATCATCACCATCCACGGCAACTAAATAGACTTAAGGGCTGGAAAACACGTATACCCTGATAGCACTTTGAAAATACAACTGTTGTGATGTTAAACTTTGATCTTAAGTCATTTCATTGTGTATTTTTATGTTATTTAACACCCACAGAAAATGGATTATAGCTTCCGCGATACACAGCAAAACAACATCAGGAAGTGTGCGGCACCTGCCCTCAAAGAATGGGAGAGAGACAAAAGGAGCATACTTGGAAAGATCAAGGGTTTAACCCTTTTTTGAAATGCTCTCCTGCATAGTGATAAGTCTGAATCCAAATTCTCTGCTTGCCAAGTTTATGTCACATTGGTCGATTCTTGGCACTCAGTTTAGCAGTCATAAATTTTCCGCAATAGCAAAGGTGACTTGACCGACATTTTATGATTTATTGTCTCTATATAATGCAAAAATAATTCAATTCAATTCACCTTTATTTTATAACGCTTGTTACAATACATATATCATTTCAAAGCAGCTTTACAGAAAATATATGTGTCTACATTACAGTTTAGAGTGATCTGTTATCAGAGATAAATGTGTCCAAGTAATGGATACACTGTAAAAAATATTTTAGCAATTTAGTTATTTCAACTTATTTTTTTAACTAGATTGTCCAGACAACAAGAGATTTTAAGTTGTCTTGTCCTCAACTTATCGAAATAAGTTAGTTAAACTAAAAAAAACCCATGCAAAAAGATAACTCAAAATAATGAGTTAACTTTTTTTACAGTGTAGGCAGAAACAATGAGCTCATTGAACTGAAGTAATTCGTACTCCGTGTGAACATAATGATTATTACAATACAGAAAGTTTAGCATTTGTGCATGTTGATTCAGATTCAAATTCAAGTTGATTCAAATGATCCTTTCCCTCGTTTGTGTTATAAGTAATTGTTTATTCTAAACAATTATTCTGACTATTTTTTTTCTCTCTCTTTTTTCAGTTTGTCAGCTATGTTATGTTTGTCAGCTATGTTATATTTAATTGAAAAATGCTATAAAAAACTATAGCATTTTTCAAATGATATTTTGTTTTATGCTACACCTCTGAAAAGACAATAACAATAACCTCCTAATGTTTTTGTTGAATAATGAAAGTAAAGCAAAAGTCACTTGTACATTATTTTGCAAACTATTTAGTTTTATGTAAGAAATTAGTCGTTATTTACCAAAACTCTGTGTTTTTGCAGCTCTGATCTAATGCATATGATATGTGCAAGAACTTAGTAAGAAAGTCTGCCCCCCCCCCCCCCCCCCCAACTCTGCCCTTCCTATCTAATGGGTTGAAGAGGATATACTATGGCCTTTTACAAAGTCTTTTTTTTGTGTGTGTGTCTACTACTAGAATAGGGTTTTAACACCCTATTTTTCACATTTTACATTGTTGCATGAGCTCTCTTCCCAGTCTGTCAGTAATGCTCCATTTAGTGCTGGTCTCTCTTGGTCAGCTGGATCAGTTTGTTGTGATCGGTCAACCACTTCGAGCAGGTTTCAGAAATGTCCCACCCCTTACCATAACCCTGTTAGATCCGGGGTGAAAAAAAAAAAAAACACTCAGCCAGGCATCGTCTCCTTTATTTTGCTCATGCCTTGGGCGGGAACCTTTTTAATGAAAAAAAAAATATATTAAAAAAAATTACATTCCCAGAAGAAAACTTATTTTCAGTCTTTATTTTTAAAAATAATTTCAGGGAGTTCAGAAACAGTGCTTACTGATATAGAAAATAATTCCCTTTGGAGTAGATTTGTGTTGTTCCATAGGTCTTTGTAAATATTGCCGTAGCAATTAATATATAAATCATTTTGGTCCATATGTTTCATTTGAAGGATTTTTCTCAGAATTCAGGGACTTTGTTCTTCTCATTTGATGTTCTTCAAATAGCTGTCTCTTCCTTTCTCTATACGATTCCTCTCTCTCTCTCTCTCTCTCTCTGCAACTGCACATTTGTCTGCCTCATTTCCTTCAGGCCACCGACCAAATATGTGACCATATCTAGACAATGTATGTTTACAGCAATAAACGAATTAAACATAAGAGAGCTGCAACAACAACAGGAGCATGAGTGAAATAAGCCTACTGGCATGAATGGAAATAGCAGATGGAAGTAAGGAGTGCTGCCCAGGAGACACATATCACATAGATAACTGATGCCAGCCCAACTGCGTCTGACAGGAGGCTGCGATATTTAATCAGACCTAGCACTGAATCAACACCACCGCCAGCTGCAATTCAAATCCCTTTATATAACCCAAATGCCAATTAGCTGGAAATAGCATAGCACCACACCCTGTTGTCAAACTATTACATTGTGTGTTGGCAGAGACTTAGTTTGGCGACTTGACAGTGACTGGGTAGGTGTGTGACTGCGCAGTTCATAATCCATTGTGGAAATTTACTTGTGATGTAACTTCTAAATTCAGAGACATGAAGAACAGTTCACGGACATCTTTCTGCCGTTGATAGCTGAACATTGTCTTTGCGTTTGTCTGTTCTCTGTATTCAAATGGATTATTAATCTAAAATGCAGCCATTACTAAGAATTCATACTGATTTTAATTAATTTAGAGTAAAATTTAGAACCAAATCAAACTTAAGTGCATTTTAAAGGGTACCTATTATGGCATTTAAAATGTTCCTAATATTGTTCTGGGAGTCCCCAACAACAGTTTTACAAGCATGCAATGACAAAAAACACTTTTGTTGTCTTATAATATGCATTTATTTTTACCTGATTTGCTCACCGACTCCCATATGAATCGTTTAGCGAGTCATTTTTCCAAACCCCGCCTTTGCGTGACGCTAATCTGTGGTGATATGTTAGACACCCAGCCGACGGGGTGTCATTGGTTGTTGCGCTAGAGCTTACCCAGATACAACAGTGCTATTTTCTGATTGGCTAACAACACCAGACGAACAACACCAGAGGAGACCAGGGTTGCCAGGTCTGCACAACAAAACCAGCCCAATTGCTCATCAAACTAACCCAATCACGGCCAAAATTATTCAAATAGCGTTCCCGGGTGTTTCCTCAATAACAATCATGTTCCAGTGGATAAAACAATCGCGTCAACCAGCGTGCACTACACAAAGAACCCAGCATTTAGGTTTGTGAAGCAATCATCTTCAAAATGACGCGAACACAGAACGAGTTCGGGCTATAATACTTCTGTGGTATAGTTATGAACTGTAGCCACTGTCTTCAAATGCTCCTCACTGGGCAGATGAAATAAGTTTGCTTTTGCGTCGCACTTCAAAACACAGCAGCGTCTCGTCGACATGATGTTTTCCCTGGTGTCTCCTAATGCAATGAGTGGGCGTATCTTATTCAAATAACTTGGACAAGTGACGTACGAAAGTGCATCGTTCGTCTATCGATTCATATCAACGACTCAGAGTCGACTATTACTTTTGAGAGATAATAACTTTGTATACGGTGAACTTTCATATTTAAAACTTTGCAGGATGTTTTTGTTCACTTAGATCTATGTTACACACTACATGAAAGGTAATTTTCAAAATTCCATGATAGGTACCCTTTAAGAGAATAAATATATACGTTGGCAGATGGTGATGAATGGCTGTATAGGAGTGATTAAGCGAATGATGTTGGTTTATTTTTACTACACTCCATGTAGTAAAAATACTTAGGGATGCACAATATAGGAAACAGATTGTTTATTGGCCAGTATTTGTTTTGTGATTTTTTTTTTGTTTCTCTTATTTATCAGTATCTTTGAGTTGCTTTCTCTTTTCCATTTATGTCTTTTAATGTTTAATCTTTAAAAAAAATATTGTACAATATTTTCATACTGTACATTATAATGTTAGTCCACTTAACTATAGCATTTAAAATTGTTGTCTTATTTAGACAAAAGAGTGTAGAATTTCAATATTGGTCATTCAGTTATCTGTCGTATTATGAAAAAAGCTATTGGCTTACCGGTTCAGTTAGAATAACACTGTCACTTATATTATAGTACCTGTACTGTTGAGCTAATAACAATTTTTTTTTGAATAAAGTAGCAAAAATAGTTGTAGGCTAAGCATACAACTATGTGTGCTACTTTATTTGTCTTGTTTCCTAAATTAGGTTGAGACTGTGTTGATTATACATTTGGATGCTAGATTAGATGTTTCTCACTTCATTAGACACTCTGAACATTGATTGAATGGTGCAACATCATAACAAATCTAGTGCAACATCATACAAAAAAAGCCAGAGTATAGTTATACAGTTGTCTTTGGAATTCAAAAATAATAGTGAATACAATGGATGTTGTGTCAAGAGTGAAAAGCATGAAAGTGTGGTGATGCTATTCTCTAAAGACCTTATGTTGTCCCTCAGCATGGAGTTTGCATTTTCATTTTACAATTCAGTTTGTTTTTGCCCAAGTTCTATTATCCTAGGGGATGATAACAAAGTAACTACATCTGAAAAGTAATCTCTCCTCAAACTACTGCAAAATTTTGACCACTCTGATGGTGTTAACGGGGATTATGTTTGAGAGGCTTCTGTGGAAAGCAAAAGGAGTTTAAAATGCAAATGATAAGGAGAGAGAGAGAGATGTGCTACTTGTGCATAACTTGCCTCACTTTCCGCAAACCGTCTTCCAACACCTGCTACTAGCTGTAGATGACACATAAACTGTTCCATTTGATAGCACAACTGGAGCTCTGAAAGCCAAAGCAGCCTAAGTAATGACATCTCTTGCAAAGCCTCTGTACACATTATCCCAGTGGAAATTAGCTGATTTTATAAATGATTTAAATTCTATCAGGCTGAAGGAAAAGCGTGGCCTGTTAGGAAAACCGCATATCTGAAAAGATACTCTGTGAGTGCTTATGATAGACTTTTAGAAACGATTTAGAGGCACCATATGCTGAGCAAGCCAGTTTCAAAGTTATTCAATCAGAGATGATTACAAATTTAGCGCACCATATTGAATCCTGGCCAGGTCGTGTAAGCCTCAGTAAATATTTCAGCTAGAAAAATTACTGCAAAATACTCATATGTCAGAGTGACCTATTGCTAATCATTTAAATGGCTGTTGCTGCTTGTTGAACATTCTTTTTTTTTTTAAACATCAGAACGCATCTAAAAATGAGAAGTGCATGCTACTGAATCTTCAGGAATTAAAATCAGATTCAGAAGATCAAACATAAGCAAGCATACATGTGTTTTTAAGTGCACAAAAGAAAATGTATAAAATACTATTCTTAAAGAGTTTAAGACTATTTTACTATTATAACTATTTTACTAAATTCCTTAGAGAATTTATGGAGTAAGATTTAATTGAACACTTTAATTGCTTAAATCCTCTAGATCTTAATGACAATTTAATGTATTTTTTTAGATTAATGCACATTCAATGGATCTAAAATTGTTTGGAAAGTTTACCTATGTTATCAGAAAACTGGTGTGGTAGAATTGCCAGCATTGCCTGTGGAAGTTAAAACCATTGTAACTCTGTCATGACCCGGTTTTCCTTGTAACTTGCATTAAGGAGAGAAGTGATGTAATTACTCGAAAGAGAGAGAGAAAAAAACACTTTTAAAATGGAGAAAACTCTACACACAGGAATAATGTCTGAAACACATAACTAGACATTCCATCAACCAAAAAAAAAGTACAACTCAAATATCAAACATTGTTTGCTGAAGAAATCATATGCAACATCAAAATTGTGAAATGCATATTACTGCTTTTATATATATAACTCTTTTATTTTATTCATATAACTCTCTGATTTTCTATTTCAAAATTTTAAATGTAATTTATTCCTGTGATGGCAAAACAGATTTTTCAACAGCATTTACTGCAGACGTAAATGTCACATGGTCCTTCAGAAATCATTCTTGCTGATATGCTGTTTTTTTTTTATTTTTTTTTTTTTATTATTGTAGTGTTTTTTTTTTTTTTTTGGAAACCATGATCCCTTTTGGGGTATTCATTTTGAATAACTCTGTAGCTACATTATTAAAGTTATTTGCCTTTCATACATCATGGAGTCAAGTTGAAAAAGAGGGAGCAAAATGTATTGCATGTTTCATCTGGAAATCTGGGTGGCCATTAATTTGCTTTGTAGATTTTTGTATGGAAGTCCAAATACAAAAAAAAAAAAAAAAAAACACACAAAAAAAAAAAATATCTGGAAGATAAAACATGATTCACAATGTGATGCATGCTATTAGTCACAGTATGCTGTGAAAAGCAGTTTCACAATAAGTGATAGCATCTTCCATGTATTTCAGCACCAGCATGTTTGTTAGCGCCTGTTGAATATATTCATTGAAATGGCGGACGATGATGAGATTTCTACACCTTGTAATAAATGGAACACACAATACTGACATGGAGGTGGTATTTAATAGCCATATAGAAAGTCTATTAACCAAACCAAATGTATTTGGCCAACAGCAGTCCTATGGTCAGAAACATCTTAATGACAGATACAGTAGGCTACATGTAGTTATACAGCTGCAAGGTAGACTAGAGCTACCTTGTGGCCCTTGTAGGCTTGGGCTCTGCTTAAATATATACAGCTGTTTTGGAATGCTTTCAGTGTCTTAACGTTTTCCCATATATTTTATTAATTCTTTGTGCCCCGTATAGGTTAGAAATTGATATGTATAACGAGTTTCTTTAGCCATAAAATGTTTAAAGGTGCCCTAGAATGTGAAATTGAATTTATGTTGGCATAGTTAAATAACAAGAGTTGGTAACACTTTATTTGAAGGGGTGTGCATAAGACTGACATGACACTGTCATAAACATGACATAACACCTGTCATGAACATGAAGGAGTCTTTATGAATGTTTACGACTGTTGTCATTAAGTGTCATTCGGTAAATTATGACACTTTTAATGCAAAGTTGACATTGTTTAAAATGTCTTTGTTATGACAACTTGACATTACCCAAGACAAAAATGTTTTGATTATGACAACTTGACATTAACAAAGACAGAAATGTCTTTGTTATGACAACTTGACATTAACCAAGAAATCATAACCTGTCAACCTGTCACAACTTTGGCCGTCATGACACCATTATAACTGTGTCATGAATATTACCTGTCCTCAAGTAAAGTGGAACACATTGTACTAGTTATAAAGATGTCATTAAGGGTTATTACACAGCAAAATGCTTTAAGTTTGATAATTAGACCTGTTATGACATATTTGTGACAGGTTGACAGGTTATGATTTCTTGGTTAATGTCAAGTTGTCATAACAAAGACATTTCTGTCTTTGTTAATGTCAAGTTGTCATAATCAAGACATTTTTGTCTTGGGTAATGTCAAGTTGTCATAACAAAGAAATTTTTTGTCTTTGTTAATGTCAAGTTGTCATAACAAAGACATTTTTGTCTTTGTTAATGTCAAGTTGTCATAACAAAGACATTTTAAACAATGTCAACTTTGCATTAAAAGTGTCATAATTTACCGAATGACACTTAATGACAACAGTCATAAACATTCATAAAGACTCCTTCATGTTCATGACAGGTGTTATGTCATGTTTATGACAGTGTCATGTCAGTCTTATGCACACCCCTTCAAATAAAGTGTTACCCAAGAGTTCAGTACATGTTTTTAAAAAACACCCCTGAAAAACAGGCGAATCTCCACATAATACAGACTATGATGCAATAGTCGGGATCATTAATATGTACGCCTCCAAAGATTTGCATATACCAGCCCCCAATGCCAGGCGGGAACTGCGCAGCCAAAGCATGGCAGTTGCTCAGTGTTTGGATGTACACATGAACACAAAAGTATTTTTTAGTTCCTTCATCCGAGCCGCTGAAGAAACAATGGGTTAATTTTATTTTCTCTGGAAATTTCCAAACATTTCACCGACGACTGTTTCCTCAACTTGGGCCAATACAGAGCTGGCCTCGGATCGAGCTACCAAGCAACACTTTCTGATGTGTAATTGTTCAAGTTCAGACAGGTAATCTTTCTCTCAAAATCGTTCAATACTGTTTATGCATCAGTAAGTCAAGCCAGTGACTAAAATATCAACTTCACATAGTTTATTTTAGTAGGATGAAAAAACTTATTTAAATTGTGAATAAATTATATACAGAAAGCGATCAAAGAACAATCTTTCCACAGTGCGAGTTTATCTGGACACTTGCCAAACTCGTTATGAAATCAATGACGGACAGGTTACTGCACAACGAAACTCTTACTGTATGTACACCACTGTGTTTGCATTGGTGAAAGCATTAGAGAGAGTGCAGAAACTACTTTGCAATGATAGGATCTTCAGTCTCGCGATCAACAGACTGTCATCTGCTTGCTCAATGCTCATCACTGCAACATTTTATGTGATGGGAATAGATCTAAATACTTTAAAAAAACATCTCACGATTTGTTGATCTCGATATCTGTAATAGTAAAAACGTATTATATCTGTAGTAAAAGTATTCGAGAGAGTTTCACATGTAATAAGTAGCTATTACATATGCAAGCATGTCAGCCAATCACAGCAGTGGCCGGCCACACTGAGTCCCACAGAAGACACGCCCCTTCAAACAGAGTGTTCAAATCAGGCTAAAATCAGGCTAGGAAAAATGCCTTTTATTTCTAAATTATGACTATTTTTGATCTAAAAAACATACTAACATTATAAGGGCAACCCAGGAAACATTATAAAATAATAAAAAAAAACATTCTAGGGCACCTTTATGATATTAGGTTAACCTTATTTGGCTTGCTGTCCACTGATGGGGGGTTCAATGAAGCAGCTTCAACTCGAGCTCTCTGACATACCCCCTACAGTGGCTAAATGTAGGATATGATTACGAAGAGCAAGGTACCTAAGATGAAGGTGTAGTTTGGGGAGGTGGAAAGATGCTGGAACAGCTGATGCTAAAGAGAGGTAAGCGGCTGTTTATACTCTGGCTATTGATTGAAAAATTAGATGGGCTCGCTTCTCCCCATCTTGCGTTTAGGAACTTCATTTATATTTATGTGTGCAAAGATACATTTTACAATGTTACATTTGCAATAAATGCTTTTAAACTTTCTATTCATAAAATAATCCTGAAATTGTTTTTTTATTAAAGGGCATATTGCAGGTTAGAGGACCCAAACGAGTCAATGTATAGAAAAACAATGTAACATTTCTCATTACTGTTTTTACAGTATGTTTGTTAAAATAAATTTAGCTATACTGCTTTAATGAGCATAAGAGACTTTCAAAAACTTTTAATTTGCTGCCAATCACCTTTTTAGTAATTGGTTGAGGGTTTACAGGCTGGAGCCGATGTGTGTGCTGCCCACAAATTCAAAATAGTCGTGGCGACTTTGAGGAGTGCTGTATCTTCCGGATCTGACTCAGGCGTGGCGGCCATATTGTCCAGAGAAACAGGCTCGGCAGGCGTGGCGGCCATCTTGTCCAAAGAAACAGGCTCGGCAGGCATGACGCGAAGAGTCTCAGGCTCGGCAGGCGTGATGTGAAGAGTCTCAGGCTCGGCAGGCGTGACGTGAAGAATCTCAGGCTCGGCAGGCGTGACGTGAAGAATCTCAGGCTCGGCAGGCGTGACGTGAAGAGTCTCAGGCTTGGCAGGGAAGACGTGAAGAGTCTCAGGCTCGGCAGGCATGACGTGAAGAGTCTCAGGCTCGGCAGGCATGACATGAGTCTCAGGTTTGGCAGGCATGACGTGAAGAGTCTCAGGCTCGACAGGCATGACTTGAGCTGGCTCTGGCTGAGAGGATACTGTGGGCTTGTGGGGCTCCTCATCCGCGAATCCCACAGTAAATGACAAGCCGCTCAACAACAAGGCAAAGTCAATATATTGAATTAAAGATCAATTAATTTTCCCCCAGGTAACTTAAAATCAAACAGGTGCAGTAAGTCCATTACGAAAAATTTATTTTAAAGCCACGTCATTAAAATCCACCTGAGAGCAAAGTTCACAAAACTCCTTCACATAACTCCAGGGAGCGAGCACCCTGAGAGAGCTGCAAGAGCTGAACTGCTGGGTTCATTGTTGATGGTCAAGTATTCTGTAATGTAGTCCACTGGAGGCAAGTGTAGATGAGAACCCAAGTGCAGTTTACTTACAAAAACATGGCGTGGCATCAAACGCAAAGCAAGAAACGTGAAGTTTACCAACAACGGTTACAGAGGATCAAGGCAAATGTGGCAAGCAGGACGAGGCCGAGGGACGTGAGAGAACGGCGCGAGGACGGTGCGTGATTGATAATGAGCGACACCTGCGAGACGCACCGGTCTCGTATCTCTCACGGAGGAGCGGAGGCTTAAAGGAGGAGCGACGACAGTGATGAACGAGAGCGGAACAGGCCTGAACCTGTATTTTGTTTTATTGTGTGCCAGCAGTCGTCCGTGAGGGGCTGCTGGCTTTTACTTTCATTTTGTATTTGTTTTATTTTTATTAAAAGTGTTAATGTTCGCCAGTTCCCGCCTCCTTCTTCCCATAACATCTGAACCTTGCTACAGCAAACACGAAGGCTTAAATACACAAGGACTAATGACAAGACAAGGGACACCTGTGAACAATGAACCAATGACAATATGACAACACAAAACACATGGCTGGATCACATGACAGACATGAAACAGGAACATAAACAAAACCAAATCGTGACAAATTGCTGCCTATGCACAAGAGAGACAGCTGTATGTACCTAGGCAGTAGCCAGCCAGCTCACTAGGTTTTGGAACAGAGCCATTGTGTTTCAAACTCTGTGCAGACTCTGCACACTCCAATAATGACAGCAGAAAAGCCTTGCATGCTGTTTGATGCATGGTGAGTTTGTCATTGAAATTCTTCATCACATGTTCATGGTCTCAAAACAGGAAGACTCTCAACAAAAAAAAAGCTGGGGATCGTTGGGTGCTTCTACATTACTTCTTACCAGTACTTCTAACAGAAGGCCGGAGGGCACTCAACTTTACACTCTCTCTGCCCAGCTGTGGGAATGAGACACCTCTCACTTAAAAGCTCAGGCGGTTTGGCTACTTTATAATTCAACATCTT
Source organism: Chrosomus eos (assembly GCA_036326025.1). Classification (NCBI taxonomy): domain Eukaryota; kingdom Metazoa; phylum Chordata; class Actinopteri; order Cypriniformes; family Leuciscidae; genus Chrosomus; species Chrosomus eos. The sequence goes on from CM070828.1 coordinate 27,919,555, forward strand.
TTGTTTATATTCATTGTAGTGGGTTGCCTTACTTTAAGACATCAATATTAACCAACTTGGCATAAACAATCCAGAGAGTAACATTTCCATAGGTCCTACATATCATGTGCTTTATCTAACTGACTCTCACATAACTGACTCAATGGACTCTTTTCACCAGACTGTTTCATTGCTATTAACATCGTAAATATAAAATTTATAACAGTATATTTGACATATTTCCCTCTTCTGACCAATGTGATTAATCATTGATCAATCAATTATTTTGCTATTGGGGCAATTGTGAAGACAAAATTGTATTTGTTGTAGTTTTTATTCACCAATATAGAAGTTTCCCCAACTATGATGACCTTCGCTTCTAAGTACCCAATAAACGCGAAAAGGGTCCATACAATATCCAAAGCACTGATCTTCTGGATGTTATTGTGACTAACTTGGGAATGCCTGCCTAAACCTTTCTACTTTAGTTGCTGTAAAGCTTTACATTGATGGCCCAAAGTTGTTACTAAATATTACTTTATTTATTAATTTGTCTTTGATGATACTATAAAAGCATATAAAGATCAGTTAAAGTCAAACTTGAATTGACTTACAAATGGTCAAAAACTTACAAATGTTTTGAAGTGCTACTTATATAACAATGTTGTCGGGAAAATGGCTGGAGAGATTAAGTACTACTTAAATGTGACTTACTTTCTCTTAATGCTTTGAAAAACCGGCCAAGGTCAGACTGATGCAGTTATGCATTAATGGATTTATCTGTCTGATGTCAGAAAGATGTGGAAATACAAGCCATATTTGCAGCTAGGTTTCCTTTTTTTATTTTTAGATAACATCTAAAATAGCATCTGCTCTCTATTGTATAAGGTTACAGTAGGCATTGTGCAACTGAAACCAAACTGTGTGGTATTTACCCTGGAACTGGTTATATTGAAAATTCTGTTCATGAAGAAGCACCTCGGCTGCTTTTTTGTTGTTGTTGTTGAAATCTTGAAAAAAGTGAGGTTTGTGAAAAATGCAAGTCTGAGTAAATAGTTTTTACTTGGAGTTCTATAGGTGGTTTGTTTTACATTAGCCTCTAGCTTTCATTTTTAAGAGGGGGAGTGTTATTGTAGGTGACACACAAGCTTGACGTAACATAATACTAGCAGGTGCTACAGGCAACCTGCCCATTCTGTGACTGGCCACAGTGGACGTCCTGTCAGCCCTGCTTATCAGTCTTTGCCCTGCTTTTGTTTATTTGCAAGGCAGATGAAAGGTCTGTTGCAAAACACTGGCTGAGTACTACGGCTGAAAATTGTTCATTTGCCAGGACATGAGCTGGTTACATCGTAGCTATATCGCAGATGTTTAAAGGAGTTGTTTAACACAGGTGGCTTTAGTTCCTGGAGCTGCAGTTGATGGAGATTCAGCACTGATATGTATTTCTTTAATCACATCTCATTCAATATTGCAGCAACATTACAACTGAGTAACTATTTTCCAATGTTATATTAAGAGCTATTAGTTTAATCATAGAAGCAGTCCGTATTGATATAAATGTTCTTTCATATTAGTAACGGCATGAATAATCTATAGGAGTGTAGCTAATGTAGCATTCTTTTCCTGCTTCAAGACAGTTTGTAAATGGAAATTCCTGGCTGTGGGGGAGCTTAAATGAAGCTTTACAGTGACTTCTGAAATTGCCTCTTTTGTCTTCTTATTTTTTCAGTTGTCACTCTTGTCACAGCTTTCAAAAAAAAAGAAAAAAAGGCCATGGGGCATACTGATACTGCAGACCATAATACTGGAGAATTATATCTGTAAGCATTTCCTTTCTCACTAGCAGTTGGTGCAGGACCACCGGAAAAGTACATACCATACATAGATAAAAGTGATGTCCAGCCTAGGAAAATGTAAATGTTCACCCTTTATTCAAATATAATTAAAAAAAAGATTGTGTAAGCGGAGTTGTGATTTGAGTATTTTTTTATTTGTGACATTGCAATGAAACATGCCAAACTGTGAGGACATATTTTTTGACCAGGCTGTCATACAAGGAATTATGAACCCATGCAAAAATATTATAACAACAAAATATTAATAACTGATTATTTTGTAGTCAATTTATGCTTTTCCCTGTGAGCTTTGTATGCAGTTTTTCCTGTGAGCTGTAGTTTTCTCATAGTAAATACGGTATACATATCCACTTCCCTTCCGTTGCAAAGGCTGTGATTTAAAGTCCCCGTGAACCGGAAGTTGCAAACGACTTTTCTCCAGTGCTGTGACGTATTTCCGAGAGAAACGGAATACTAAATGAGGCAAAATAGTCAGCGTGGCTTTTTTTTCTAACTAGCAATACTAAATGAGGCAAAATAGTCAGCGTGGCTTTTTTTTCTAACTAGCACGTGATTGGATCTAGAAAAGATTGGTTCCTGATTGGATCTTTTTGTGTGGATTGACTTTGATGGATGAATTGTTCACCACAAAACGATCAATTTAGGCAAACAAACTAAGTATGTTCAATTTTGATTTCATGGGGACTTTAATCAAGTAAACATATGTGCTGCGTTTTTCAGAGTGAAAAGCGTCACTGTGTTGTGTAAGTGAGCAGCTCATTATCTGCTGGTATTTGCAGCATATTAGAGCGATTCACAATAAATGCTGCTTCACTATTAATAATTCTTATTTTGCATTTTTTATTCAGCATTTTTTTTCTGGCTGGATTTTGGCACCCTACAAACAAGCAATACAAACATGTATTTATTTTAAATCTCATTTTAAATAAAACATGTTCATTATTATAGATTAGGATTTTTCCCCAAAAAATATGTGTTGTCCTACTAATTACAATGGAACTGGTCTATATTTATATTTACTATGTATATAAAATATAAGCAGACTTCTTTGAAGCATTGGCCAGAATTAAAGAAATAAAGCTTCAGTTGAAATATACAGTGGTGCTCAGAATTAATGGTACCCCTGGTAAAAATGATAAAAAATGGCTATAAAAAATAAATCTGCATCGTTTATCCTTTTGATCTTTCATTCAAAAAATTGGTAAAATTCTAACCTTTCATTGAAGTAAAAGAATTGAAAGTGGGGGGTAAATCACATTATAAAATAAATATTTTTCTCCAAAACACGTTGGCCACAATTATTCATACCCCTAGAATTTTTTATGAATAAAATATCTATGAAGTATATTCCCATTAATATTTACCTTTTTTAGCACACCAGGGTGACTAGGAACATGAAATTGTCCAGCTATGACTTCTTGTGTTACAGGAGTTTAAATATGAGGAAGCACAAAGGCCAAATTCCCTTAATCATTCATCACAATGAATAAAACCACAGAAAATGGTTCTGATGTGCATCTAAAGATTGTTGAGCATCACAAAATAGAAAGTGGATGTAAGAAAATAGCTAAACAATTGAAAAATCCCATTTTGACCATCAGGGCAATAATTAAGAAGTTATAATCAACTAAAGATGTTACGATTCTGCCAGGAAGAGGACGTGTGTCTATATTTTCTTAATGGACGGTGAGGATGAAAGTTTGAGTGGCCAAAGACTCTTCAAGGATCACAGATGGAGAATTGCAGAGATTACTTGAGTCTTGGGGGTCAGAAAGCCTATTAAAAAAAATCAAACAACCCCTACATCACCACATGTTGTTTGGGAGGGTTTTAAGAAAAATGCTCCTCGCTCGTCCAAATACAAACTCCAGCATATTCAGGTGTCAGACACGACTGGATCTTCAAACGGCGACACAGGGTTCTGTGGTCAGATTAAACTAAAAAAAGAGCTTTTTGGCAGCAAACACGCTAGATGGGTTTGGTGCACACAAGGATAAAAAGTATCCCATGTGTAGAATTTAATATACCGTTGGATCTTTAATGTTGTGGGCCTATTTTTCTGCTGGAGGTCCTGGACTTCTTATTCAGATACATGGCATTGTGGATTCTATCAAATATCAACAGATAAAAAATCAAAACCTGACGCCTTCTGCTAGAAATCTTATAATGGGCCGTGGTTGAATCTTCCATCAGGACAGCGATCCAAAACAAACATCAAAATCAACACAAAAATGTGTTAGGGAGCACAAAATGAAGCTTCTGCCATGACCGTCCCAGTTGCCTGACCTGAACCATATAGAAAATGAGTGGGGTGAACTGAAGAGGAGAAGCACCAATATGGATCTGTGAATCTGAAGGATCTGGAGAGATTCTGTATGCAGGAATGGTCTCTGATCTCTTGTCAGGTGTTCTCCAAACTCATAAGGCATTATATGAGAAGACTCAGAGCTGTTATCTTGGCAAAAGGAGATTGCAAAAAGGTATTTAATAAAAGGGTATGAATAATTGTGGCCAACGTCTTTTGGAGAAAAAAAATTATTTTATAATGTGATTTCCCCCCCACTTTCAAATCTTTTACTTCAATGAAAGGTTAGGATTTTGCCAATTTTTTGAATGAAAGATCAAAAGAATAAACGATGCAGATTTATTTTTTATAGCCATCTTTTATCATTTTTACCAGGGGTACCATTAATTCTGAGCACCACTGTAGCTGAAGAAGTGGAAGAACTTTTGTCTTCCACTTGAAGGAAAAAAGCTGTAAAGGTTTGGAACAACAACATTAACAGCTTACAACATACAGTATTTCTAACTTTTGGATGAACATTTCTTGACGTTGAGTTTAAAATATTGCATGGCATTGTTTCTGTGCAAAACAGAGCTTTCTTTTTGTTCAGTCGTTAATCTAGTGTATGCACTTTTCTGTTAGTTTAATTTTGTGATGGACCAGTGAGAGCTTTGAAGGATACAATATGGTGGTGAACTGAAGGGAGACAAAAAATAAAAACGTGCCTTCAAAACTAAAGCCTTTTTCACACTCCTCCAATCACATGGAAGCTTTGTTCACAGACAACAGCACAGCCAAAAGCCTTTTCCCATTTAAAACCTTGTAAAATGGGTTTCCTTGGTAGTTTTAATTTGACCTTTCAGGTTATCTCAGAATGAAAGATGACATTTTTAGAGAAGCCATATTAAATAAACACATGTCAAATAGAGGGGCCCAAATTTAATGGAATGAGAGAATGTGCTGGATGAAAGGAAATGACAAATCATTACCAACAATGTTTGAGGAAATAAAGGTGTTTTTTCTATCCCTTTTGAAAAAGATTTAATGCGGCTTACATTAAAAGCTGGCTATTGATGTGCCCTGATTACACCTCAAAGTTTAGGCCCACCGTTCACTCCGTAAAACGTTATTTACATTAATCTTGTCAGAGTAGTAGGCCTCCACACAGAGGGAGAACTTACAATAGTTTTCCAATATGGTGTGATGAGTGAAGTGTCATCTGTAAATTGTTCTACATCAAATCTGCCTTATTGATTTCTGTCTACTGGTCTGAAAATCTTGTACTGTTTGGCTCCTCGCGCTCTGGAGGAAATTATTACTTTTTCATCAGCTCATGGATATTTCATCTTTATTCCTGCTCCAAATGCATTGCCAGCTGCTCAGTGAGATGGGTAATATGCCCTGGTCATCTTACGACGCAAATACAGTCTTGATGCCAGTGTTAGACATTGAACAGACAAGCTGTGCATGTTGCAGCCTTCCTTGGAGCAAACCACTCTTTGCAACTTGACACCTGTCATGGAAGTGCTTACATCTGTTTCGCTTCTGAGCACGGAAAATAATTAACACTGTTTCCAAAGTTGTTAATAATGAAAAATGATCACTGTAATTAATGATATCTGCCACTCTTTTTCCTCTCTTTCCTTCCTTTTTTTTCTCTGCCACACTGACAGAACATTAACTGGAAATTATCTGCGCTGTTCATTCTGTATGTTATTGTTGGACAACTATTTCTGTTACTGTTATAATATGAAGAATCAGTCAATTTCTTTTTAATTTTTTATTAATTAGGCTTCAGTAGAGGGATATAGGACATACATTGTGATGTTTTAGTGCAGGAAAAGGCTTTTCCATACTGTTATCATATGCATTGCCTGGGGAGTGAGATAACCACCTGGTGTGCCAGCAGCTTGACTAAAAAATGTTTCTCAGAGAGGAAACTTCTCTCAAGGAAGGACCAGATGAGCACCAGATTTTCTTCGCACACAAAGAAATTAGGCATTACATCTAGAAACATTCTTTTGGCAGACTATTTTTTTTTTTTTTTCTAAAGGAAGAATGGAATTTAATGATTTGCTTCAAAAAATTTATTTATTAATACACATATTTTTGCCTTAATATTTTATTGTGTGGTAACCATTTTATAAAAGCAATAATGTACTCGAGGTTTTCTGTATTTTAAATAGTCACGGCTTGGGGGTTCCTAACAACGCCATTCAGCCATGACTGTATTCACAATACAGCACAGCCTCTCGTACCTTATTTTTTAATGCTTATGGGCCTGGTTTTACAGACAGGGCTTAGATTAAACCAGGAATAGTTCAATTAGCACATTTAAGTAGCTTTTGAATGTGTCCTAGAAAAAATGTTACTGATGTGCATCTTGAGACAAAACAATGGCACGGACATATTTAAGATATGCTAGTGCAAGTTGCTTTCAGTTAAAAAAGCTCAAACATGCATTTTAGTCTGGGACTAGGCTGAAGCCTTGTCTGTGAAACCAGGGGATAATACAGTTTGGTGGGTGAAAACTTGCCCCACAGTACTTGAATGAGAACCATGTCATGTTATGTTATGTTATATATGGATATGATGCAGATTGTTAATCTAAATCTTAAAAATGTATCTAAAATATCTAAATCACATGTCAGTAAATTCAGCAGGAACAAGGATGGAAGTCAGCAATGACAACTGGTTAATGTCTCATGCCTCAGCCTCCAAATAGAATAGAACAGTGAGACTCACCATCTAACTATAGCAAGTGTGTGGATTCTGGGCATCTAAAGTACACTTAATATAGAGCACTGTATAAGTACAGTATGATTGATTTTTTGGGGGGGGGGGCCTTGAGATGTTTTGACATGCCCTGACATTTGTGCTTATTTAAGCTACTTAAAACATACCATTTGCCAACATATACATTTGCTGTATTCAGCACAAACTCTGCTACAATAATATGTGAGCAAAATGGATGTACAAGTTTGCATTTTATAGAAAAAAATATTATGCGTGGTTAGCACATTTTGGGAAAAAAATGTCACCGCAATAAGGCCATTTAACACATACTGAATAGTTGTCCACAAGACTTTTGAGTTGTAGGCTAGAATCTTTAGCCTACAATTAGAATATTAATGTGATTTACACCTGGGAAGACTAAAGACACTCTCCCAATGTCTAATGGCCCATCAAGGTGCTGTGAGGCAGCCTGAACTAAGAATGATTCACTGATGAATAAAAAGTTAAAAAGAACAGCATTTATTCAAAATAGAAATCTTTCCTAAGAACGTAAAGACTTAAAGTCATTCCTATCACTTAACACATCCTTTCAAAAAAACAAACATAAAAAGACCAGCTTGTTTTTTTTTTATTAAAAAAAAATAATTCAAAGAATCCTAAAAAAAACTATCACAGGTTAAAAAATTTAAGCATCACAACTGTTTCCAACATTGATTTAAAAAAAATCTGAATGATTTCTGAAGGCTGATGGTTAGTTAGGTAGCGGTACATCTCACTGATGCTGACAACTGTCCATTTATATTTGCAGCCTTTTGCAGTTGCCTTGGCAGCCTGCCTGGGTTGTAGAATAACCAAAACTTAACATTTATATATAAAAAAATATATTGTATTTAGACAGTATCACATATTTGCATAGGCGTCGATTTCGGTGGGGTCGGTGGGTACACGTCCCCACCAGATTTCGTCATGAGTCATTTTGTACCCACCACTTTTGGAAACATTGAGGCACGGACGTACCTAATACAAATAAAACATCTCCAGTTAACTAGCAGAGCATTCATTTAATCCGCTCTTAAATAAGAGATCTAGCGCTAAAATGTTTTGTTTTTCAACTCAAGCTGAGCGCTCGTGTCTGCTGCTATCAGTGTCATGGATACAGTGTTCTCTTGTGGCGGCGCGCGCGTGCAGTCTTCACTCGGATGCCTATTCAATCTATCGCCGTTGCGGACACTATTCATTCCGGTAAAATCACAAAATAAAATGCACACAAACGTGTGTCCTTGCTTGATATAGACTGTAACCACTGATGAACATATTCGGTTTTGATGAGATAAAAAAAAACTATACCAAGGGCGGATTAGAACCCGTAACCTCTGACACACTTGGCAAAAGATCTGCCACTAGACCACTGAATACTCAAGCAAAACTTGCGGATCGATATATTTCACTAAATTGTAGAGAATTTAAGGATGAACCAAACACAAATTAATCTTTCTAATCCCTCATGGGATTCATTCAAATGCGATTCAGCATTCCAGATCTGAACACCACATTCCAAGTCACAAGACTGGCTCCAAATTGTCTAGAACCCCCCTTTTATGGGCCCAGAGAAGACTTTTATGGCCCCAGAGATAAGCCTAAACAGGAAGAACGTTGTCAGAAATGGTGAAAGGGGCCTGACCACCTTTGACCTCCCTGAACATCACCACTGCCAAACAGGACAGAGTTATAAAACAGACCACGCTTTCATTCGGAGACCAGAAAAACTTACACAGACTTTAAATATCAAATCATATTAAAACTCACACAGAACAATGCTCAGTGGACTTATAATCAAACATCATAATTCTTGTTGTTCCAACGATTCATGTTTGTACTATGCTTAGATTACATATAAATCTTAGATTACATATAAATCATGTAACTGTGATTATAACTGTGTGTATGAATGAAAGAGTATTGTGCTTCCAATCAAAATTATCGTACGCCCTTAATTCATAAGATGGCTTGTTTGAAATCTGTGTAAAATGTTTTGTATGATTATAATAATCTATAATGTTTAAACTGTGGTATCTTGTTCTCTGCTGGTGCTGGAACCCAAGCAGATCCCAGATTTACGATAAGAAGAAAATAGAGCCACCTCCTAAATTAAACCAGTGTCCAATTGGCCAGAACTCATCCTGGAGGTTGGACAAACTTTGAGTTTAAAATCTTAAACCCTCTCTTTTTCTCTCTCTCTAACTCTCTCTCGAAAAACTCTCTCTCTCGGAAAAAGTCTCGGCAGAACAAGTCGGCTGGAGCAGACGATGGTTATAGTAACCATGTAGACGCTTAGAGACAAATGACCCAAATCAAGATCAGGGTTTAAAACAGCTCATTCAAGCCATCTAACTCGTCTCACTTTCCTTTCTTTTCCTTTGTTTTCTTTTCCGTTAAAAGTCTCGGTTCTAAGTTAAGTTTTGCTGTAAAGTTTCGTTTAACGTTTCGACTGCAAAACCCGCTTCCAACTTCAAAGGCTTTCATCCATCCGCCAACACATCACGTGACCGGCGGTTCAGAAACTTCCATCCAGGCACTTCCAAGACAACCACACGGACCCGGCCAGGAAACCCCTCAGACCCGAGAAAAGGGGAACCCCCAAAAGCAACGCAAAGGACAAGCAAGTAGCCTCCAGACTCTTAGCTGAACTGGTGTATTTTGATATAGAATTGCATAACCCGCCTAAGAAACGATAGAAGGGTTAAATTAATGATTGATGTTCGTCAGGTTATGTCTTGCAAAGTGCATCTCACTCTGAAAACTCACTCTTTCTCTCTCTTCCTCTGCGGCTGGTATGAATGTGTGCGTGTGTGTGTGTGATTTTGTTTAGACCTTAGTTTTATGTGTTTAGAATAATCAATAAAGTCTTGTTTATATTTGAAAAGATATTTGCCTTGTGTTGTGCTTGCACATTTAATGTCTTGTACTGTCGATCTAAAGTTACCTTGCTAATACATAGTGTTTCACTATAGATTGGATATTTATCCGTTGCCAAGGTTATAATTACGGCCCGTTCAAATGAACTCTAAACGAGTCATTTGCTCGGTTCCATAGTGATTCGGTCAAGATTCATTGCAAATCAATGAATCATTCCCTTTGATCTAAATTGGCCTTCCGGCCCCCTTTAATACATTTTATGTATATTATTATTGTGTGATTCGTTACATAATCATTAAGCATTGTCTGTTTCTTTTCTAAGCAGTTATTCAAAAAGTTTACACGAGCGTATAGGCCTACACGAATGTTAAGGATATTGTGAGGTAATATTTCCTATGTCAAAAGCTAGCCAAAACTGTGCAAAATAAAGTCTGAAAATTCATTTGAGCTCTATGATCAGAAAAGGAATTATATAACACTAAACAACTTACTCCGAGCTTGTATCATCGGCGGGGTCAATTCGTTCTTCAAAATGCAGCCGTTCGTTGTCCGAGTTTCAAATTCCTCTGAGGAAAAGGTGAATTCTTCCCCGCTGTCCATGATCCTCTGAAGGAGTAGCGTGCTGCCATCCTCAAAACGCGAAGAACTATCAGTGATTCTAATGAAGAAACTTTGTGTTGTTATGGGATTGATCGGGGGCGTGCCACGTGTGCAATGCATAGATCACCTATTTACCATGTGAAAAGCTCTGGGGGCGTGGCGGCCTCAGCTCATTACAGATAATGAAGGGAGAACGAAAAAACTGCACCTCTCCATTGTTTCAAACGGATTACATAAACTGGAAATATTTTTTTTTGAATAAATTACTTCATTTAAAGGTGCAGTGTGTAAAGATTTTGAGTAACTATTAACAGAAATGCAATATGACATAACAACATAACTATGTGTTCAGTGGTGTATAAAGAACTTACTTAATTAACCGTAATGTTTTTATTACCTTAGAATGAGGCATTTATATCTACATAGGCGCGGGAATCCCCTTCTATGAAGGTCGCCATATTGTGACGTCATGTTTCTACCGTAGCCGGCATTGAACAAACAGCGTTACAGAGCGCGTTCCGTCACTACATTGAAAGAGAAGCCGCAGAAAGCTAGAAGAAGCTAGTCATAAACACAGTGAGTAGTGACTTTTCCCTTGTCAGTGGTGTAAATATTTAGTTGGATTGTTTCATGTAACTTAGTTCTTTTCCCTTGCTGTGTTATGGCTTTGCTATGTGGGGATAAATGTGCTGGTTAAGTTCGTGAGACAGCTGATTAGTAGGCTACTCTTGTCACTGACCGTAAAACAGTTACAGGAATCACCAACCCGTCGATCTTGGAAGCATTTTAAGTCGATCGAGTTTCCAAAATCAGAGAAAAAAGCCTATTGTGTGTAGTAAGTGGTGTCAAGGTCTAGGGGATGCGGAGGCGCGCGCGCTGTTACAATCACGTCATTTTTGCGGCGCGCACCTTTGGGCTCATGCGGACTCATCGAGGCTTAACGCTTTAACCAGCTCAGCCACAGTAACAGCTCATAGTAGCCAGCTAAACTTGTGCTACCCTGTTAGAAAAAATATATAGTTGCATAGTTTCATGTGGTTCTTCTCCCTCTTTGTATTATGGGTTTGCTATGTGGGGAGAATGTGCTGGTTACGTTCGTGAGACAATCAGCTGATTACTATTATTATATTATGTATTAAGACCCTTGATCCTCACCTGACTATGGCTTTGTAAACTTTATCCATGATGTGGTTTATAATGGACTGTGGTACAGAAACTTGAGCTGCATCCCAATGTGCATACTATGCCCTAAATAGTATTGAAAATTACTAATGTCACATACTATTTAGGATGGATAGTATGCACATTGGGACGCAGCTTTGGTTTACTCTGGCTGTTCTCTGCTGTCTCAGACGACGATGTTTGTCCCGTTTTAGCCACCGTAGCTTCTTCGAAAGGGAGGGGTGAGCGGTGGGCTGAGCCCTTAGTGCAAACTCGCAACCGAACCGCTAGATGTTGCCAAAAGCTACACACTGCACCTTTAAAAGAAGAGAATTTCAGCTTCATAAAGATAAATCTCTTGTATCTCTGTGACAGGTATTGACTGAGTTACAGTTAATTTTTCGGACGCCTCACTGACAGAGAGAAGGCAATATGCGCATCATGTTTATTTTTCTTTCTTTAATGAAAAGCACAACACTTTGTTTTTATTGTGAGTACCCACAAAAAAAATAGACACCATACTTAACAGGATCTAATGATGTACAACACTTATATGTAAGATCAAAATCAACAGAGTAATTTGAGTCTCTTTTGCACTGATAAGAAAAAAATCCAGCAAAACGTGCCGGCGCATTTGCCGACCCCAGGGGGTTAAGTAAGTTTAAATACTTGAGATCACAGAGAATAATTGTTCAAAAAAAGTTCCATGTTTTAGTAAAATTTGACTGTACCCACTGCCCACATAACTCAAATGCTCAAATATAGTGAGTGGTATTTGCCATTTAAAGGCGCTTTAAATTGATGCACTTTAAATTCAAGAATTTTTTCTTAATTTCAAGAACCCCCTCGAGCCATTTGGGGTTGGATGCCTTGATCAAGGGAACAGTGAAAAAAAAAAACACACATTTTAACAGTCTCATTACCTTTTTAGTTCCTGGGTCACCTCTACTCTGTTTTGAACTTGTAGCCTTGCATTAACCTGGATCTTTAACTACTGGAGTACCACTGCCATAAAATATTGTCCATCATATGTTATCATCTCTTATCACATACAGTAACTGTCACTGTCTGCTGTTTCATTTTATGGGACATATACAATCCCTAATAGAATTTTTTTAAAAAGAAAAGTGAAATGAGTGATGATGAGGAGGAAAGAATCAGCTTCCCTGAACATGTTCCAAAATAGTTATATTGGGGGAGAAAAAAGAAAATGATGCATCTTCTGGCTGAGCCAGAACCACAGATGGAGATGCTGACAAGTACGAAATAAAGTTAAGTGAGAAAAAAAAATCATTACATGAAACACAGGCAAAATACTCAATTTATTAAAATGCTATTGAGGATGTCAAGCTTTTATAATAATTATAATATGTATTTTTTTTTTTACATTGTACATAAATACTGAAGACATCCAAACTATGAAAGAACAATATGGAATTATGTAGTAAACAAAAGTGTTAAACAAGCCAGAATATGTTTTATATTTCAGGGGCTGTTTACACAACTCCGCTTTCAACTAAAAACGTAAAACTTTTTATGCGTTTTGTCATAGTTCTGCAAGAGATAGGACCCAGATGCAAATGAGCAGACAAGTTTTTTTTTTATTTATAAGACAGAAGACTTGAGACAGCAGGGAAAGTGAAGCGTGAATCACAGTTTAAACAGTAGAGCAGGGCAGACAACACAACAACAGGCAGAACCACCTGTGAGGTATGGGAAGGACCATACTGGTGGTGGTGGGGAGGATGGAGGGGAAGGAACCATCTCGTGGTGGTTGGGAGGTTGAAGGTAAATGGAAGCGTCAGCATCTGCGAACTCAGACATGTGTAAGTACCTATCTTTTATACCGCAAGTATTAGAACACGATTGGATAGATGAGAAGGCAATGAGTGACGTAACAATTGAGTCTTCCCGGCAGAACTTCTGCTAGAGCTTCATATCTCAGATGTAGCACCAGTCTTGCCACCAGGTAGAGGCTCACAGAACCAGAGGCTTGACACAGGGGTTAGATAGCTGCACCTGTCAGGCTGACAGGCAGTTAAGAGTCAGTGGACAGGGAACTCAGGATACAGGGCAGGAACACACAGAAGAACATACAAGATGAGACTCAAGACAAGACAAACAAGATATAGCAACAATGTCAAGAGAACCAAAATTAAACTGATAAGATAAATCACTAGAGAAACAAGAAGTAGAGAAATAAATATACCAAAAGCAAATTAATTAAAAAAAAAAAAAAAAACTAAGATCTAAGATGAAAAAAATGGAATTGCAAAAGAAAAGCAAGACTTCCACTTGACATGGAAAAGAAGAACTGAAGAAAATAACTATAATTCTAAAACAAAAGAGAATTCTAACTAGATTATAAAAGCACAAGAGCTAAAACTAAGCAAAACAGAACCGGAGAAAAACAAAATAGGAACAAGAATACTCAATTTCATGAATTCCCAATTTCACAATTAGTGAAATGAGGACAAGATGTGGACTAAACAAAGAGGCGGGACATGAGGAGCACATGGCAAACACAAACCAAGACAGAGCCATGTGCTCAAACACAAGACAAACATAGAAACATGAAAATGAAACAGACAACACAGACATAGCTGCCAGGGCAGAACCCTGACAGTACCCCCATTCTAATGAACACCTCCAGGTGTCCACACTGGCCAAAAGGGGTACCAACCTGGAGGGTGGGCGAGGAATAAAACTTAGAGTTCCGGGGCATCCAGGAAAAACAGGAGGCGGGACTGGGAGGGAGGTAAATAATCCAGGGGAATAGTTTGAGGCTGACCAGGGAGATGCCGGCTTAGAAAACACATAATGACCAGTAATACAGAGGGCGGGATGGGAGGGGTAGGGACAGACTTATTGGACTTCCTGGGAAGATGAGCTTGCTCAAATGTTCGGGGCTTGATAATGTCCTTGGTGTCAGGAACGGTCTTAGGGATGAATCTTTGATTTGGGAAGGACTTAGGAATGAACTTTGTGGGCCATGACCATACGGACAGGAAGGGTGCGTGTCAGTGGAATGTGTTCGGGAGAGACCTGGACAGTCTTAGGCACTTCCGTACTCTGTGGCTGAAGGGATATACTGTACACTTGACTTGACAGTGGGATGTCCCCAGGGAATGCTGAAGTGCCCTCCAGGGCTTCAGAGGCAGACACCGGACTTGACTGATGCAGCGGTATTGGTCACTCTCTTCCTTCGTTTCTTTGGAGTCAGAAGACGATCTGGAACTTGACTCAAAGGTGAGAGAGATGGTTTGTCATTGCAAGTAGACTCTGAATGTACTGGTGCAGGCTTGACAGACTCAGGGATGACTGCAGTGGTCTTTATTGATTCAGTGGAAACTGCAGGAACAGTCTCAGCCAACACCAGGCTGACTAGAACTGACTTGACCGGATATGGGGTGACTGGAACTTTCATGGATGGACCTGGGGTGACTGGACTTGACAGACACGGCTACTTGACAGACTCTGAGACAACTGGAAAAGACTTGGAATCCTCTGCAAGGATTGCATTTTCTATGACTGCAACTGACTCTGTGAACTCAGTGACAGGGGTCTGGGCTGCCCTCCTCCTCAGTCTACACTTTAACATTGGGGTCAGAGAAGTCTCTTGACTTTGACTTGACGAGATAGGGATCTCAGTATCTGCCAGTCCTTGCGATGATGCAAATAGTTGGAGAAGTTCCAAAAATCCAAAATTCCCAGTTGCTTCATCTCCCACTGTGGCAAGGGGTCATCCAGGCAGAGGTTAAAAGCAACCTTGAGGGGTGCATAATCATACTTAACACTCTGGGGTCGGCAAAATTTGCAGGCGCGTTTTGCTATTTTTTTTTTTTTCATATAGCAGTAAAATAGACTTCAAATATTTTGGTCATATAGAGTTAAAGGCACAATATGGAACTTTTCGGCTTTCAAAATAGCAAAAATAACTGTATCTATGTTATATATTTCTTTTAGTTGTGTACTAACATTATCCCAAAAGTTCCCACCAACTTTCAAATCCGGAGAAATTTATATTTTAATTTGAAGACACGGGCCGTGTCTTTATTTCCGTTTCGTCGCCCGTCTATGACGTCATATAACCTTTTACTCTAGTTTCTCTAACTTCGTGCGGATACTGGCGAAAAACCGCCAAACGCAAATGTAAACACCGGACGCACGTCACTAAAATAAAAGAAGACGATAAAGAATCAATAGTTGGATATCAATAATGGACCATGATTATGCTTTGCCTGCACGTTCTGCTGCTGGAGGCAGATCCGTGAAGCGGAAACGCACGGGTGACAGAAATGACCCGAGAAGGGTTTGGGACAGGAGAAGAGACATGACTCGCGTTAACATTGGAGTTGCATTTCCACGAGCTTCGTGACAAACTGGAACTACAGAGAGATGCCGATCTCGCTTGCATTCTAATAAACAAGTAAGCACCCATTCAGCTAACTATATCTATCCGTAACTTATATGTTGTGAAACGATGATGGCATGTGTAAAACGCAGACGGACTAGCTCTCATGTACAGTATAATGTAAATTCACATTTGTTGTAGATATAGCTGCAGAAAGTAGCTTCATATGCAGTTCACCATCTTTTTCAATATCATAGTATAAACGTAATTATAATTATTAACGAGAGGTGACCGTGTTTTTTAACATCTATTAATACTAGCTAGATGGAATATTGATTCAATAGCCCTGATAATTCATATATCTCTCCGTTCGAAGAGACGTGATTTTAAAAACACTAAGTTAGAATGAGTGAGGAATGTGGGGAGCGACAGAGCGCGCGTGTTCATTACAATGACATTACATAAAGTTAATAGCCGTAACTAAACGTAACAAGAATAGAGATATAATATAAATAACAACACATTACCTCGTCAGTGAACATGTTATCTGCTGGAGATGCTAGATGGCTGGGGAATGACAGATCGCGCGTGTCCCAATGAACATCGTATAGCTGGTTCGTGCGCGCACTCCCTCTCTCTCTCTCTCGACAACGACAACAACTCCCATGAGCACACGCTCTTTCACGACGTCATCAGAATACGTCTTTTGCTATTATTTTGATTGAGTGACCCCTGGTGGCCAAAAGTTACATACTGTACGTTTAAGAAATATGAAAAAAATAAACTGTTTAATGTCTACTTTTTTATGTGTCCACTTACAATCGAAATAAAACATTGTGCTTTTGTAAAATACAGAAAATAAACAGGTTGTGCTTTCTGCCTCTCCGTCTCCGTGAACGTTTTTTCTGGAGCACGTCTCTAAACTTAAAGAAAACTCAGCGAATACTATTCACCCAGGCACGAGAAAAACTGTATCTTTATAATCATTTAAGTGTGCACTTTTAAATGATCTAATTCAAAACTAAAATAAATACTCTTTGTTTATGTAATCTATATAAAAAGAGAGAGATGTCAGTCGTTCTCATTATTCTCATTATTCTCATTATCTGCTAATGTGACACGCCCACGGAGAGCGCGCGCTATTCAAACGCAAATTATCTGAGGCAACACATGCAAATGTGTCAACACCCACATCAACTTGGTAAAACACACCAAGTTTAATCAGATTAATGTACTATGTCGTTGTAGCAATGTTTAAGATTCGGGGAAGAAGGAGGCGGGAACCGGCGAACATTCAACAACTTTTAATAATTAAACAAATACGAAAACAAAAGAATAGATTATAAATTGGATAGATCATAAAGTTTTTACTCTAAAATAGACATCAAATAAACTTTTGTTAGCCAGTTTCTGCTCACATGTATATCACAATATATAGCATGTTTTGTCAAAAATGAACTCATCAACTAAGATGTTATTATAGTGTTTGTTCCAATGTAAGCTATATCAAACTAATGAATCCTTAAGGCCTTTAGCCATAGTCCAAAAGGACTGGGCAAAAGGCCTCACATCTCTGCCCTGATGGCGAAGCGATAAACCAGAGCACAAACCAGAAAACACCACAAAAGTACATACACAAAAAGAAACAGCAAAGACAAGAGGGAGGGACAATTCCCGGTGGCCTGGCAGCTATTTTTATTGTTATTATTATTAGTAGTTTATATATTACTACCTTTACCAGTGATCATTTTTGAATTCGCCATCCAATATAATAATAATAATACAAAATAAAATCATGAATCTGTTAGTCTTGACTGGCAAGGCTACGATTCGACTTTATGCCTCAGCCAAACGGTTAAACAGAAAATGCGAGCAGCACCCGTTAGGGTTAGAAAACGGCCAGGTGGAGCAGAGAGGGAAAGGACAAAGAAAAAGAAAGCACTCCAAGAAGGAGCAGCAAAATGTTGCAAAATGACTGACCTGTTCTGGGCTTCAAGTGCAGGTCAGTTTTATCTGTAAATACTGTGCTACTTTTTTCTTTGTTAACTTAGTATTGAACTGCTAGCAAATGTAAGCGGTAGCGCCCGTCTAACGTTACATTCGTGGAGAAATCAAAACAAATGTGTGAAACAGCACACAGAAAACGTCTCAGGTTACTATTGTAACCATAGTTCCCTGAGAAACAGGGAACGAGACGATGCGTCGAACGACACGGTGGGAACGCCTCTTGCGTGATTGCGTCTGAAGCATCTATGCCAACTAGTCCAATGGAATGAGAGAATGAGCGTCACGGGCGGGTGACGTCATGAACCAGGAAAGGACAAGAGCACTTCCGCTGCTCGCCGGCATTTAGCTTCGACAGTTGCCGAAGCAAGACGATAGCAGGGACGCAGGAAGTATGGCAGGGGGACGCATCGTCTCGTTCCCTGTTTCTCAGGGAACTATGGTTACAATAGTAACCTGAGACGTTCCCTTTATCGAAAAAGGGAACTTCGAGATGCGTCGAACGACACGGTGGGAACGAGAATACCCAACCCGCCATAATTACAAGTACCTGAGTGTCAGTCTGTTGATCTAAGCACTCAGCACCTGAGAACCTGGGGTATCCAGGTCCAAACTGTAAAATCTCACGAATGTGAGCGGAGAGGACCAGCCCGCCGCATCACAAACATCTTGAAGAGATACCCCCTGCAATATGGCTTAGAAGCCGCCATACTCCTGGTCGAGTGGGCTCGGACCACCAAAGGACAAGGCTGGCCCGAGTACTCGTATGCCAGTGAAATAGCCTCGACTATCCACTTACTGACTGTCTGTTTTGAAGCAGGAAGACCTTTCTTAGGTGATCCAAAGCAAATCAGTAATTGGTCGGACTTTCTGATTGAGGATGTCCGATGTACATATGTGTCCAATGCTCGCACTGGACACAACAGGTGCAGTCTTTCCTGGTCCGCAAATGGAGGAGGACAGAAAGCCTGCAGCACAATAGGCCTCGGAGTCAAGGTTGGAACCTTAGGGACGTATCCCTGTTTTGGGTATAGGAACGCCTTGACCACCCCCGGTGCAAATTCAAGGCAGGTGGGGGAGACCGAAAGAGCCTGAAGGTCGCCAACTCTCTTTAGGGACGAAATAGCTAGCAGAAAGATAGTCTTGAAAGTCAGGAACTTTTCTGAGACCGAATCTAAGGGCTCGAATGGGGCCCTAGACAGGCCTTCTAGAACTATAGTCAAATCCCAAGCTGGCACCTTAGTGCGGATTGCAGGCCTCAGCCTCAAAGTGCCACGAAGGAAACGTGTAATCAGGGGGTCTCGACCCAAAGATATACCTCCCACCATAGTATGGTAAGCCGCAATGGCTGCAACGTAAACTTTTAGTGTGGAAGGACAAAGACCTGACACAAAGCGCTCCTGCAGGAACTCGAGTACTGTGTTGACAGAACAGTTAACTGGATCCCACTGGTGTCGGTGACACCATAAGGAGAAACTCTCCATTTAAGCGCATAAAGTTTCCTCGTAGCTGGAGCTCTGGAGCTTAGGATGGTCTCAACAGCCTCAGCTGAAAGACCACTATCTATAAGTTGGGCCCCCTCAGAGGCCAAACCCAAAGATTCCACATGTCTGGTCGAGGGTGAAATATTGTGCCCCCGGCCTGAGACAGAAGGTCCCTCCTCAAAGGGATCTCCAATGGAGGCCCGTCTAGCAGAAGGATCAGGTCCGCAAACCAGATCCGACTTGGCCAGCGTGGTGCTACTAGCAGTAGGCTTATTCCATACCGACGGACCCGCTCCAGAACTCCTGGGAGCAGAGCAACAGGGGGAAAGGCGTACAGACGTAGCCTCGGCCACGTCTGCACCATGGCGTCCAGCCCCAGGGGGGCTGGGTGCGTCAGAGAATACCAGAGAGGACAGTGCGTCGTGTTCTGAGACGCGAACAGATCCACCTCTGCCTGACCATATGCCTCCCAGATTTTCTCCACCGCCTCGGGGTGGAGTCTCCAATCCCCTGGCCTCAGCTCCTGCCTCGACAGGATGTCTGCTCCTATATTCTGGTCCCCAGGAATATACACTGCCCTCAGGGAGAGTACCTTCCCCAGAGACCACAGGAGGATCTGGTGCGCCAGTTTGCAAAGCGGACGCGAGCGCAGACCCCCCTGGCGGTTCAGATAAGAGACCACTGATGTGTTGTCTGTTCGAACGAGCACATGATGGCCTCTTAGGTCCGAAAGGAAATGTCTCAACGCATTGAAGACGGCCATCATCTCCAGGCAATTTATGTGCCACGAAAGATGATGGCTTTTCCACAGACCCTGAACCGAGCGGCCTTCCATTACCGCTCCCCAGCCGGTGAGGGAAGCATCTGTCGAGATCACAACTCGATGGCAAAGAGCTCCCAACACCGGACCCTGGGTTAAGAACCAGTGTTTACTACATATAACTAAGGCACGAAAGCATCGCCGCGTGACCTTGATATGCAAGTGGGTTTCCCCTCGGGGAGAACCCTCTGGTCCTGAGCCAGCACTGTAAAGGTCTCATATACAGCATGCCAAAAGGAATTCCGTTGGACACTGCTGCCAGTAGACCCAACAGTCTCTCGAACTGTTTACAATGCGTGACTGGTTTTGGGTTAAGAACCAGTGTTTACTACATATAACTAAGGCACGAAAGCATCGCCGCGTGACCTTGATATGCAAAGTGGGTTTCCCCTCGGGGAGAACCCTCTGGTCCTGAGCCAGCGCTGTAAAGGTCTCATGTACAGCATGCCAAAAGGAATTCCGTTGGACGCTGCTGCAACAAGACCCGACAGTCTCCTGAACTGTTTTACAGTGCGTGACTGGCCTAGCCTCAGCTCTTCTGTAGCTGTTAGGATACTAAATCCCGTACCACACCAAGGAAAGTGGTTCTCAATACTGGAGAAAGCACACTCTTCTTGGTATTGAGCCTCAACCCCAACATCTGCATATGAGCGAGAACGACACCTCGGTGCCGAACCGCCAACTGCTCTGATTCCGCTAGAATCAGCCAGTCGTCGATATAATTCAGAATGCGAACGGGTGACAAAGCTAGGCCGAAAGGAAGAACCCGATATTGGTATTCTTTGCCCCTGAAAGAAAACCATAGGAACTTCCTGTGCTGAGGGAGGATGGAGATATGGAAGTATGCATCCTTTAGATCTATCGTGACAAACCAGTCCTCGGATCTGATTTGGGTCACGATCTGTTTGAGGGTCAGCTATCTTGAACTTTAGTTTCCGAACTGACCGAATTAACAGGCGAAGATCTAAAAAAGGAACGCAACCCTCCATCCTTTTTTGGAACAATAAAATAATGGCTGTAAAAACCCGACTCTCTGACGGGTGAGTACACCTGTTCTATAGCTTCTTTTGCTAACAGGGCCTTTACTTCTTGTTCCATTACCAGAGCCTGCTCGGGATGCACCACTGTGGGCAGCACCCCGCTGTAATGAGGAGGACGAGAGCCAAACTGGATTCTGTATCCTCTCTCTACAATCTGCAGGACCCAATGAGAAATATTCGGCAGAAGCTTCCACGCTGCCAAAAAATTTACTAAGGGAACCAGCCTCTCGAGGCTGGCCTCTGGTGTTACTGAGAGAGCCAAATCTGGAGCCTGAAACATAATGGCAGGAACTACCTGACCTGACTACTCAAAAGCCCCCCTCAGAGGGCGCGAAACCAATGCTGTGCCGCAGCATAGCATCAGCGACTCGCTGGAGACCGCTGCGCCCTGAAGCACCGGAGGTGGCAGGGTTGGCAGGAGGGTCTCGTGAGGACCCCGAAATGGAACGGGCACCGTGTAATGAGGTGTACACCACTCCACTTCGGTCGGGGCTGTCCTCACTTTCTGTGCACATAATATGATGAACTAGACGGCTGGAGCTGCTCACGCCCAGCAGCCCCAGGGGGATGGACACAGCGAGGGAGAAACCTTATTATATATATTTTTTATATATATATATATATATATATAATGCATCACCTAACAACGAACGCATGGAATGCGTCGCCGAAGAGACGCGAAGGCTCAAATTTCACTATATCCAGAACCCCAGCAGATCGGCCTGATAAGCCTGGAGCATTATACTATAGTTTTCTATAAACATTCTCCAGCTGACCTGCTGCCGTATAAGCTTTACCCATAAAACCAAAGTAGCTATAATTAAACCTACGCGCTGCCTCGGCAAACGCGAGATCCCAGCCACAGAATCTTATTTTGCAAAGTACACTCGAAATCTAAGCGGTGCCTCGGCAAACGCGAGATCCGAGCTAGATTCTGATTACAACATTGAACCTACGCGCTGCCTCGGCAAACGCGAGATTCTTTAGTGATAGGTTTATTGAGCAAAGCAGAGGCTTTAAATGACGATGCTGGACCAGGTGAAAACAGCATTTTTCTATATATTTTTTTTTTTTTTTCAGCCTGGGGCATTATATCATAACCGTAATCTTTCAACCCTTGAATAAATCTTTAACACGAGGGCTGAAAGTAGTAATAAAATACGGTTTATCCCACAATTTAAATATTCTTTTAGTGTGTAAATCAGGGAAAAGGGAAGCCTCGTGGTGGAGATAATGTGATAGATGTAGGAAACGCTCGATAAGTTTTTAGGAGCGTCCCTAATCTCAGCTGGCCATTAAATATTTAATTTATTAACAGCACGGGACAAAACCTCCACCAGTTCATCATATACTGGGGAAATAGATGGCGAATCTAATTCAACAGTGTGTGTGCTTGCTTTCACTTTCAATATTCTAAAACATTTAACCTCCTCGGAGGAGAATATGAAGGAAAAAGGGCTCTCTCTCCCCGAGCGGAGAAACCGCAGAGCGTGCTTCCGACACCGGGGAGATAGAGCTGGATCTTCCGGGTAAGGAAGGAAAAAAGGCCCACGGACCCGTTTCAAACCCCTCCAAAAGATCCATCTGCGATCCCCAGGAATGCATTCCCCACGCTGCCTCGGCAAACGCGGGTCCTGGGAATCGCAAGCCTGTCACTATCATACAGAGTGACAGGCGAGAGCAGAGCATACTATTTCACAGAGTTGGAACTCAGCCCCCACCTTTTTTTCTTTCAAGGGCTGAGAAGTATGCTCTACCCCAAACAAATTAAACAAAACTCGTGTGTGTCCCCACCCGTTTAAATAAACGCGGGCAGGGAGAAACACACTGTTTGTAATTTGTTTCGCCATAACGTTTCCATACAATATTGCAACAGACAACAATAAATAGACAGAGACAGTTTTGACACAGATCGCTTGCTGAGGCAACAGAAGCTAAATGCCGGCGAGCAGCGGAAGTGCTCTTGTCCTTTCCTGGTTCATGACGTCACCCGCCCGTGACGCTCATTCTCTCATTCCATTGGACTAGTTGGCATAGATGCTTCAGACGCAATCACGCAAGAGGCGTTCCCACCGTGTCGTTCGACGCATCTCGAAGTTCCCTTTTTCGATAAAGGGAACTCACAGAAGAAATAGCTACTGAGGTAAAAATTTAAATTGTTTTTTTTATTTACATATTTTATAACATATGATTTAGTTTAACATAACACAACTAAGAGCTGTTTTGCTGAATATTATAACGATTGAAAATGTTACATTGAATTTATTGTTCAATAAACAAATACCGTAGTTTAATATTTATTTTTAAATTACTTACATTCTAGACACAAACCATATTAACTGCTTTGTTCTATTTCACCGACGAAAATAGTTCTACAGGAAAGCTACAGCAGCGCGGTGTTTTGTTACTGAATGATTCAGCGTTTTGAACGAATCTTTTGTATGAATTACTCACTAATTAAGACGATCACTTGCCGCCACCTATTGGCAGTTTAGTTTAATGTTTAAGTATTGCATTTTTTTTATTTTTATATTCAAACAGGGTTGTCCGTATTTCTAAATTTTATTTGGGTGCATAGGATGGCCTGGATGGGTGTAGGATTTCCCGGCCTGAAATTTTGTCCCATTCCGGGCCTGGAAAGAGGCACAATATAAAGGGGCCATAGCACATGAGGAGCAGTTGAGCACAATTAGTGAAATGAGGACAAGACGTGGTTATGTAAGAGCTATTTGTCCAAGAAGAAAAGTGATGGAGTGCTGC
Organism: Chrosomus eos; assembly: GCA_036326025.1. Classification (NCBI taxonomy): domain Eukaryota; kingdom Metazoa; phylum Chordata; class Actinopteri; order Cypriniformes; family Leuciscidae; genus Chrosomus; species Chrosomus eos. The sequence continues at coordinate 27,943,552 of CM070828.1, forward strand.
ATCAGGTGACCATGGCGTCCACAATTACTTGATCTAAATCCGATTGAGATTTATGGTTTGGGATGAGGTGGACCGGAGAGTGAAGGAAAACAGCCAACAAGTACTCAACACCTCTGGGAACTCCTTCAAGATTGTTGGAAAACCATTCCAGTTGACTGCCTCATGAGGCTGACTGAGAGAATACTGTGCTGGAAATATCCCTCAGAGACTTTGGTTTATTTTATATGATAGCATCATGCAGTTGCTGCAGATTTGTTGGCTGCACATTCATGATGTCAATCGCCTGTTCCACCATATCCCAAAGGTGCTCTATTGAGATCTGGTGACTTTGGAGGCCATTTGAGTAAAGTGAACCCATTGTCATGTTTAAGAAACCAGTTTGAGATGATTTGAGCTTTGTGACATGGTACAATATGCTGTTGGAAGTAGCCATCAGAAGGTACATCAGGGTACACTGTGTTCATAAAGTGATGGACATGGTCAGCAACAATACTCAGGTAAGCTGAGATGTTAAGCAATGCTAAACGTTTGCTGATATGTAATTTCCTGATTAGATACAGTATGTGTGTTAAAGAACAGTTGAATAAGTTAAATAAAGTAGCCAGTGATTTATTCAACATGGTTTAAAAAAAAAAAAAAATGGTTTGCTCATTTTAGGTTGCCATAGACAGGTACACTGTAGCTTACAATAATTGCCATATGTTTTGGAAGTCCATTTGGATTTCATTGACCCTCAAAGAAATGGTTTCTTAATTGGAGTCAAAAAGATCAGTGTCCCAGTCGTATAAAAGCACTGTTCATCTTTCTCTCCTCTTTCCTTTTTCTTCCCACACTGAAAACTGTTACATTGAAAATTGTTAGCCGGATGTGCTGTGACCCTAAGATTGTAACAGGGGAGTGTTATTGCCTCTGTTTGTTTAATCCATTTGTGTTGAGGGTCTATCTGTATTATTGTCCTTGGATCAGATCACTTTTCAATTGTAAGATGGCAACATAGACCTCTAAAGCATTTAATACATATATATTGATAAATGACTCGTCTAGTCTCTTGAAAGTCCTTAATCCTCTAAAACAATTATAAAGACAAAGACTGTGTGCACTGGGAAAAGGTAGCATTGAACAAGCGAGTAAACGTTTCAAAACAAAAAACAGCAAGGGAAAACTGGTTTAATTTTTCGTTCCTCTAACTCTGTTCATATGGTTATTGGAAAAGAAAGGCCCAGGGAATCTAATTTTACATATTAGGACATTATTGGATAACCAAAGGTGATGCGTGCTGTTTTATCATGGTTTGTTTTTTCCTTTGCAAATGTTGGCAAAATGCAGTACTAGTATTGTACATCCTGACACAGGGCTCTGCTTGGGGCAACCTTCACATATATAAACGTTTGCAAGCATATGAGTCTTGGCAGGGAGTTACTATAGCAACCCTCTGGCCAGATGTTCCAAAGATAACTGTAAAAGCACCTGGCTGGGTGGACGTGTAAGACCACTAATTTCAGGCAGGCAAGTGTGTGAAGGCATATATATGCAGACATTTGATTGCAACTGCAGAATTTTATAGGTAAGAATGGTTGTTTTTTATGACTAATTTCTATGAATTTATTGTTAGAGTCAGTCATAGATTTAGTATTGTTACCCTTTTATTGATCAGTTTATTTGTGTGTATGTATGTATATACTGTATATATATATATATATATATATATATATATATATATATATATATATATATATATATATATATATATATTATATATATATATATATATATATATATATATATATGTGTGTGTGTGTGTGTGTACTATTTGGCCTATAGCATCATGCAATGAACATATTTTATTATAATTCATACATTTTTACTATATTAATTTTACTTATCTCTAGACATATTTTAATGCATCAAAATTTGATATTCTGTAAATAAAGTAAGTAAACGATAGGTGGGGTTGATATTCCTATTTCTGTTTCTTATTTTCTTTTCTTTTAGGCATATATTCATATTGCATCAACAATGCACTATATATGATAATCTCTACTTATATGGATTATGGACCGTCTGAATTCACAGAACTCTGTGTACTTTATTGCTAATGCACTTTAATAATGGACTAATATGATCATACTGCATTTTGTGTTTTTATGTATTTTTTTAAGCACTGCTACTAAGGAAAAGCACTTTAATGATTGCACTACTGGTTAGATGTAAAAACTGCATTTTGTTGTGCTGGTTGTCCTTACTTGTGCAATGACAATACAGTTGAATCTGATCTGATCTGATCTGATATTGAAAATGAAAAAGTTTGGGATTCATGACATATATTACGTTATTTAAGTGTCCATCATCAACTTGCTTTAATCAACTACCACAGATGGCTCTAAATTATGAGCTGAAATTGGCAAAACATAAAAGCATTCCTCTTTTCTGTTGCCAAAATAATGAATAGAACGTCCTTTTTACTACTTTCAAAGATGCTGTGAACTCATGGATTTACGTATATGCCAAACTAAGCAGATCTAAACTCATCCACCACTAAGTCTACTAAGCTGATCCACTAGGCAGATCTGAAATAAAGATACACAAAGGGCCGAAGGCTTTATCGTCCTGTACAACACCTTAATTCTGGCCGACTCCATGTCATATTTCAGCTTCTAAGCAAGGTGTAACTGCTCTATTGCATCAAATAACTTCTTTGAGGCTGACCTTTTTACAATACAGTTCACCTACCTCTAATACCACAAGATTTCTTAAAATGCTTTAAAGAAGACACTTTTGCAGCATCAGAGGTACAGAGTTGGCCCAGGACAGCATGTGATCTAGACTCCGTGTTCTGCCCGAGAGAAGAAATATCAAGGGATAGTTTCTCTGCTGTCTGAGTGCAGTAGGATTTCTGAGTGCCTATCAGAAGGACCTCAAAAAAAAAAAAAAAAAAAAAAAAAAAAAGATTTAACCCGCTCCTAGTGGAGCATTTTACTTTTCACAGCAGAGGCTTGAGCTCGAACTATTGATTGTGCTGCAGTTAGTGTCTGTTAATGTCAATCTGACAACAATATTAGGCGGTTGTATGAGCCAGTGTGAGGTCTGTTTTATTTTCTTCAAAGGTATATCTACCCATTTGCTAAGATTTCATTCATGTGGGATATATTGGTTTAAATATATGATTACACTGTCATCACTAATAACCATAAAGTGTATTTTTCAATGCTCTCAGTAGTATGAAATAAGAGAGACAATATAATTTTTGTTTTATATTTCCCAACAAAAACCAATTTGAAAACATATATATTTTACATATTATCAAAACAATACATGTATCATAATTAGATTCTAATACCTAATTGCCATGAACCAACAGCTGTTTATCAACAGTCTATGGATATCAAAAACTTGACAGGGCTTGAAAGAGCACCTGTTTTGTTGCAGTGATTTAGTGTGCTATAAAAAAAAACCTAAAAGAACAAGCAATTAATCTATTACTTATGAGCAATTATACATTAATTTATTATATATATATATATATATATTTTTTTTTTTCTTATTTTTTATTTTTTATTAATTATAAAACATCTCAAAGCAGAACATCTGGTTAAGAATTAAGCCATGCATCTTGCTGTTCATTGGTCTATGATATAAAGGTCCATTACACGACCTGACATGCTGTAGTAGTTGTTCATGTCAAATTTTTGCTTCTAATGAAAGTATAAAGTATTGTTGTAACAATTATTTAATTTTAATGAAATTAAATGAAAACTTCTCCTTTCTGATTAATTGCCATGTATTTTTTAAGAAGTTGATTGTTTTAAAGCAGCTTCATACAGGAAAATAACAGAATCAATTATGCAAATTTCATCAAATATGAGACTAATTCAACTTCTGCTGTAAATCAATAGTGTAATTACAATAGTTTAATTATTCAGCTAATATCAGTTCAGTGTCGGTTTGGTTCTTTCCATTCCCAAAGCCGAAAACACAACGTGAGCGGTGCCTACAATAGATAAAAAGTGTAGACGGCCCCACTCCCAGTTAAATGTGTCAAACACTATGTGTCGAACATGGTTAACCCGCGTGCAGCGTGCGTGAGACTGAGACACTGAAATTAGTCAAAGAAACATGGAGAAAGCAGATCAAGAGGATCCACAAAGGAATTACGTTTTCTAAAGGGTTGTTGTTAACATTATATTTTCGGGGGGAAATGAGCAGCAGTCACTAGCAGTGCAGCACCCGTAAGCTAACGTTACAGTTTACAGGAGTGCACGTTCACAACGGGGAAAGCATGAAGCTTACTTGAAAACAGCAGTTCATATATCAATATCGTAACAAATAGAAATAACCTTAAATAATGTATGATTATCTGCATCTTTCCGTCTCTTATGTGTAGTTATTTTTTTAACACGAATATCGCATTCAGCATGACACGCAAGCGGTTGCCGTGGTAATGAACAATCTGCTTGTTGAATGTATAATCCTGTATCTGAGGCAAAATAACTAAATATGCAGCGCGAGTTATATATTTCTAATTCCAAAAAATTGGCCACTGAACCAGCTTAAAAAATCTTCTTCAAGGCTGTGCTGGTTGCATTTGAGGTACAGGTCATGGGGTTTCTCAGATTTCGCTTGAGACCAGTAAGCATTAGCCTCGATAGTAGTCGTGTCTCCTTCATTGCGTATTTTTATAGTTTGAATATATCCTCCGATCTGGAGGATATCACGGAGGTATTGATCCAAAAATGGTCACTGACACGCACGGCTCTTCCCATTATGGCAATCTGTCGCGCTGGTCGTGTTTGACCATTTGTTCGTCGGACTTAGCAACAGTAACTAAGGGGGGCGGGGCTCGGCGAAAGGCTAATTCAGCTAAATGTCTTGTCTGTTTGCTATTTGAGGAGAAATAATAAGAGGAGTTGTTTTGGGTTCTAGTCAGTCGGTTTGGGTCACAGGATCTCGTTTATTGTCCACATTTGGTCTGTATTGCCAGCCCGATCTCACGACCAATTCGTACGAATTTGTACGAGTGGCTAATTCGTAACAATTCATACGACCTCACTCGTACGAATTTGTACGAATTTGTAGGATTTTTGCTAAATCGTACATATTTTACGAATTCCAAATTCGTATGAATTTATACGAATGACCTACTCCTGACCCCGCCCCTAAACCTACCCATCACGTGGGTTTAGACAAATCGTACGAATCCGTACGAGTGAGGTCGTATGAATTCGTACGAATTAGCCACCTTTTAATCATTCGTACAAATTCGTACGAATTGGTCGTGAGATAGCGTTGGTATTGCTATATAGACCTCTAGTATAACATGGCTATCATGAAAATGGAATCACAGGAACAAACAAAATTTATAGGAATAAAAATAATCACTGTGATAGCCAGCCATCAGCACTCCCTTGGCTTTTTATGGATAATCCCATGAATGGTTGAAGCTTGGTACTGATATGTCGTAATCAAGGTAGAGAACAAAAGGACCATCAGTAAGACAAAGAGCAACAATGCCAATCAGAGATTCATGCTTCTCTCTCTTTCTCTGCTGGAATTATGGACTGCCAGGCTCCTCGGCCAACAACGACAGCATTATTTAAAGATGCTGGTCTTGACTGTTTTGTTCCTGGTTAATGTGGCACAGGAAATATAAATGCCTAGTGAAATCAAAATGAGAGTTTTGTGGCTTTTAATCCATGTGTGTTAGTTTTGTAGACATCATATGCTACAGTAGCTGTGGTGTACTCCTAAATATCTTCCTTAACAAATTCCCAACAGCTTGAAATGATATACCTGGGACCAATCATAAAGTGACAATAATGGAAAACCATCAGCGATGTGATTGAAGCCATAGAGCTTGCTAAAATACCCAGATGAGAGAGTCTGGAGGGGTGTCCTAGAGCACGTCAGCCAGAGGACACTCAGGCATGGGAATTATATTCCTTGTCCTTGTCTTGTCCACACCCACTGGAGTTATTGTCAAGCAGTGGCCCTGTAGAGTGCCAGAGGCTCACCAGCAGGCTATCATGGGCTAAGTGTAATGGGCTGTCATTGAAGTCCCAAAGTCAATAGGAGAGTCCCAATGTTGCATTGGCTTTCAGTGGCTAAATGACAGCTTCACCTTTGATGGCACCCAGTGCATTTGGTTATTGAGCTAATAGAGCACCTATACATGCAGCAATGATCCTTAACCTACCCAATAAACACCCCTCTGGGATCAGATATCACTTGCTGTATGCTCTATCTGTCCACCAGAGTGTAAAAGGGAAATTGGGTTTTGTGCAGCTGGAAATGAAGCAATGCAGGAAAGTTGAGATGAAAAGTATGTTGAGGTAGCACTTGTATCGCTTAATGTAAAACCGATTGAATGCAATAAAAGTGTGCTATTGTGTGAGGAACAGACCAAAATTGTCTGACCAAAGTTCACTGTTAATATTGCCCTATGCTGTAGCTTTTGATCTTGTCGTGTTTTTTTAGGGTGCTTTCATACAGGTTTGATTGCTTGGTCCAAACCTGAGTTTAATTGCTCCTCACTCCCCTTGCCCCCACTGGATTGTGTTCACATTATATTATTTAAGTCCGAACCGCTATGCGTTTGCATTGTCAAAGCAGCAGCCTTTTCCCCCTGTTGCTTGGTAACTACAACTCAAGAGAAGGTGTCAAAATGCATAACGTTGCTCACCTCACTTTTATATTTAGTTTTTTGAAACTTAGGTTTTGTTTTCAAAGCATCCGCACATAATGGTCCTTAGGTTTGTCTGCAGCGAATGTAGGCCTAATGCAAACATTCTAAAGAACGCAAGCAGGCGATCACAAATAAGATATACATTCTGCTTTCTGTGTGTCAGTCACGCATGTCAGGAAAGAGCGAACACACAAGCAGTTTTATCAAATCATGTGTCATCAATGGTGGTTCGCTTCTCTGATTTAGTGAGATTGCTTTTTTTATCAGCTGTGATGACAAACCTAGCATGACATATATAGAAGTGTTTTTTTTTTTTTTAATTAAACACAACTGAGAAGATTTAAGGAATCTCAAGATTATCAGTGATAACGGAATACACTTTTGGTCTGTTCCTCACACAAAGCTATGGCTTCAGAGGACTTGTTGTGCACAGTTTGGAGCATCATCACCCTCTAATTAAGTATGGAAAAGAGAATCAAAACAGCCTCATATGTTGTGTTTAACAAAGAGGAAAGAATAGAAAAAAAAATAGAAAAATTTAGTTTCCATTTAAGTGCAGTCAAAAAAAAAAAAAATACAAAAAAAAGAGAACAAAGATTCATGTTTCCAAGAAACCTGTTTCCAATAATACTCTTGCAATGGAAATCTATTGGGCAAAAGTACAGCACTGCAAATATGTTTAAAATGTCACTGTAGCCAAGTGGGATGAGTATTACAAAATATAACACTAGACATAAATTGGTCGTGGTTCCTTTAAGAGATTGTGTTGCGACGCTCACTTTACGGCATTGCCTCGTGTAGTGTGTATGCGCTAGTTTCCAGCGAAGAGAGAGCAGTGATTGCACGTGAGAGCTGCTGGTCTTGTTCATATACACCTATTTAGGGTTTTGTGAGGTAAATATACATTCTCTTTCCAGTGAACAAAAATGTTTAAATGGTATATTTACATATTACATATATGTGTGTGTTCAATGGGAAATGTTTATAGATCGCCTTTTAAGGACGCCTGTGAGTGTATGTGTGAGCTGGATCTGGTTTGATCACGCGTGGGACACGTGCAAAGACTGGGTATGTGTTGTAGTAAATGTTAATTCAATTTTGTTCATCTTATTCAAAGCCCAGTGTTTGTGAATGTTTAAATTGAAGGTGCATGTTAAAAACAGTGAGTTCTTTGAACATTTAATATCTGGTTAAGAACTATTGGAACGTATTGAATGCTGTTTGAACGGTGTACTAATTTCTCTTTATTTAAAACTATGTAGATAACTGTGAAGTTTGATGGTAGACTAATGTACTGTTTGTCTTTCATCTGACTATTAGCCTCTACCGTATTTCATTTCCTTGTTTGTACTAGTCTATATTTAATTGGAGTATTTCATTATTCCAATGTTTTTTATTTAATTTGACTTCATTCAGTTTGTGTTATAAATCGTGTTTTATACCAGATAAGTGCACCAAAGTAATATGAAAAACTTTGTCATTTCATTGTATTATTTTTGTTTCTAAATATTTGCTCCTTTCGATCGCTGTCCTTCATAGAGACAGCAGCCAGAATAAAGCCCCAAGAGTAATTTTTGTATCCTGTGCTGTTTCATTCAACCACTGGTTACATAATTTGGTACCAGAAGTGGGGTATCTGGCTGTTGGGAGCTTATAGCGTTTTTTTTTATTCGGTTTGAAATACGGTAGAGGTGAGAATAGGTGTCTGTGGAACACTGAGTGGAGGCTATCGTCCGGGGTCCAGGCAAAAGTCCAGGGAACAGAAGTCGGTTGGAGGTGACCTGGTGGTGACGATATCGCTGGAAGAGAGAGGAAGAGTGCTTTATTCCCACCGGAATCCACTGAGTGCTGTCTGCGGAGACACCTATCAAGAGACTGTCTGAAAGAGATACAGAAGTATTATCCAAAGAACTGAAAACATATCCTTTTGCTTCCAAAATAGTGGCGAACTGATTAAGAGACTGATTTTGCTCTGTCAACCGTTTTTGTTGTGTGGAGCTGAGATAATTTGTACATTTAAAACATGTCACAGTCAGATGATGATGATGTTTCAATTTCACATGAGCATGATGATGCACAGGGTGCAGAAAGTAGTATGCATGACATGCAGGGACAAATTAAAGAACTTAGCCGCAAACATGAAGAGACTAGAGCAGCAATTGCTAATTTGAGCAGAGAGCCATCCAGGTCTTATATTTATGTACCAAGAGAACGTCAGATACAACCATTTAGTGGTGATTTAAACAAAGATGGGAGGAATGTTGACGAGTTTATTGAAGAGGTAGAGAGGGTGCTACTAGTCAGAAATCAGACCACAGAGGATCAGTTAGACTTCGTCCTGTCACACCTAAGAGGTGCAGCTTTAGAGGAGGTCAGATTACGAATGGGGAATGATTCAAACCAAACATGTGACCTTTTTGAGTATCTGAGAGCAGCTTTTCGAGAAAAGCGCAGCATATCTCAGCTAATGCAGACCTTCTATAGTCGGAAACAAATGGAAGGTGAGGATATCCGCTCATACTCGCATGCGTTGTCACAGATTCAGAACTCAATCCTGAAACAATCACCAAATGCAATGGTAAATGTGAGTTTGGCCATTCGCGACCAATTCATTGAGGGCATTAGAGACGCCAGCCTCAGAAGAGAACTTCGGAAGCTTGTTAGAGACAAGCCAGAGTCTACACTTATTGAAGTTCGTGATGAAGCCCTCATGTGGTTTTTAGAAGATCCTAAGTCTCGTTTCACAAAAGTGGTCAGCAGTCGAAATGTCGTTTCTGAGAATGCTGAAGCTCAGTGTGCTGCTGTTAATGTACCTGAAACGAAACCAGTTAATCTGGAAGACGTTTTGAAAATTGTAGCAGAACAAGGAAAGGCTATAGGGGAGCTTACAAGAGCAGTTGAGAAACTCACAGCACAGGGCAGCAAGTCAGAACCTATGAACCAAACCAGACCCAAGGTGCAACCAAGGTTTACAGAAGATGGCCAACCAGTATGTTTCCGTTGCAATGGTGTTGGACACATTGCTAGGAGGTGCGTGAGGAAAAACAGACAGGCTGTCGCAGAGAATGCTACTGCCTCTGTACCGCCGGGAAACGCCCACCCTCGGTTGCTGTGAGCCAGGCAGTTCGGGGGCAGTCCATTGGCTCAACTAACATGGATAGTAGCCGTGACAGACTACTCGAGCGTGCTGTGGGAAAATGTCCTGTTGCTAACCTCAGTATCAATGGAGTGAGTGTCGCTTGTCTACTGGATACAGGGAGCCAAGTCAGCACTATTTCTGAGAGTTTCTTCAGGGAACACCTATCCGGTGAAGATAAAGATATACTTTCAACAGCAGGCTGGTTGAAGCTAACTGCAGCTAATGGCTTGGACATACCTTATCTTGGTTACCTGGAGTTGGAAGTCATGACCATGGGTATTGTGCTTCCAGAATGTGGGTTCCTTGTCGTCAGAGACACACAAAACTCCTCTCTAGTACCAGCGCTAATTGGCATGAACGTTATCAGCAGATGCAGGCAACTGGTCCATGCAGAGTTTGATACCACGCTTGGTGGAAAATTGCAATCAAATTGGAGAGAAGCATTTAACCAGTTGCACAGTGCCCACAGCCAAGAGAAGAGAATGGCAGTACGGATAGCTGGAAAAGATGTGGTCCACATACCTGCTTCTTCAGTTGCCACGGTGATGGCCAAAGGTGCGAAAGATGTGCTTCATGATGGTTCATCTGATTACCTGTTGGAGGCCATGAACACACCATTACCGGGTGGACTCATTGTTGTTCCTTCTCTGGTGTCATCAGGCACATCATTGTTTCCTGTGCAAGTGGTAAATCTTTCGTCAGAAGACATCTGGTTACAAGCCCGAACCAGGCTTGGAACTTTAACGCATGTTGAGTGTATGAAGTTAAATGAGACGTATGAGGTTAAGTTCCAGCGTGTTTCAGCTGATATGGAGGAGATCACGGTTAATGCCAAAAACAGTCAGGTGTTGGAGAACAGCACGAAAGAGTTCCTCAGTAAGCTTCATATTGGTGGCACCATTGAGCAGCAGGCAGCACTGAGTGATTTGTTAATGCAGTATTCTGATGTGTTCGCGCTCGAGGATGAAGACCTTGGTTTTACCAATAAGGTGAAACATGAAATCCATGTGGCCGACGATGTCCCAGTGACACAGCCTTATAGGCGTATCCCACCCACACAGTACAGAGAAGTCAGAGAACACATCAGTAATCTTCTTAAGAAGGGAGTGATTCAAGAAAGCACCAGTGCTTATGCATCCCCTATTGTGCTAGTGAGGAAGACGGATGGCAGCCTCAGGCTTTGTGTCGATAACAGGCAGCTCAACGCTAAGACCCGCCGAGATGCATTCCCTTTACCTAGGATTGATGAGAGTTTTGACGCACTTCAAGGAGCTACATTCTTCTCTTCGATTGACCTGGCGAGTGGATATCATCAGGTTGCTGTTCACGAGCGTGACAGGCATAAGACTGCATTTACAACTCCATTTGGGATCTTTGAGTACTCCCGTATGCCTTTTGGGGTGTGTAATGGGCCATCAACGTTTCAACGCCTGATGCAGACTACAATGGGTGACTTAATTTTTCAGATCATGCTAGTGTATTTGGATGATATACTTGTGTACTCTGCCACTTTTCCAGAGCACTTGCAGAGATTGGAAATAGTCTTTAAACGGTTGAAGGAAACCGGTCTCAAAGTTAAGCCTGAAAAGTGCCACTTCCTGCAGCAAGAAGTAACCTTTTTAGGTCATCGAATCTCAGCAAAAGGTGTTGCTACCGATCCAGGGAAAATTGAGGCGGTACAGCAATGGAAAGTCCCCAACACAGCGAAGGAACTACGCTCGTTCTTAGGGTTCTGTGGCTACTACAGAAAGTTCATTGAGGGTTTTTCTAGGATTGCTGGGCCCCTTCATGATTTAGTGAATCTGTGTATTTCCCAGTTTGGCAGTGCAAGAAAGGATTTTGGTGCTTTGTGGTCGTCTGAGTGCCAGTCAGCATTTGAGCTTCTGAAAGAGAAACTCACCTCTGCTCCTGTGCTGGGATATGCAGATTTTACTCTCCCGTTCGTCTTAGAGACTGATGCGAGTAATGAAGGCCTGGGAGCAATACTACACCAGCAACAGGGCGAGTGTAAGAGAGTCATTGCATTCGCTAGTAGGAGACTTCGGAAGGCGGAAAGGAATGACCGAAACTACAGCAGCATGAAACTGGAGCTGCTGGCCCTTAAATGGGCCATCTCGGAAAAGTTTCGTGGTTATCTGCTAGGCTCCAAATTTGTAGTCATCACAGATAACAACCCTCTGTGCCATCTTAAAACAGCCAAGCTCGGTGCAATTGAGCAAAGATGGGTCTCCCAACTAGCTGTTTTTGACTTTGAGGTGAAATATCGCCCTGGCCGACACAATACAGCTGCTGATGCTCTGTCTAGACACCCTTCAGCAGGGGAGCTTACCATTCCTGACGAGTATGACAACTGTGTTGCTATTTGTAATGTAGTCAACAAAGGGACAGTCTTGGAGCCTGACTTGGTGATTGCTGGTGAGAGCTGTTGCAGGGTCAGACAAATTCGTGCCTTGGATTGTAGAGACGATGCAGACAATGATAACCAGGGAAGTACGCATACCATGCCGGGCTATAAAGTAGAAGAGCTGGTAGATTTCCAGAAGAATGATCCTACCATCAGTTCTTTCAGAACCTTCTGGGATATTAGGAGAAAGCCCTCCCGCTCTGAAAGATCTCTACTTTCAAAGTCCACCTTATCTCTGATAAAGCAGTGGAAAAGTATCCAGAAGCAAGATGGCTTGTTTTATCGTATTGTGAAGGATCAACATCAAGGTGAACTTAAACAGTTGCTGTTACCTGAGTGTTTAAAAGAACCTGTCCTCGAAAGTGTGCATGAAAACATGGGACATCAGGGGATTGAGCGCACCATTAGTCTGTTGAGACCGCGATGCTTCTGGGTGGGTATGTACAACGATGTGGAGCAATGGATCAAAAAGTGTCAGAGATGCATCTTAACAAAGATGCCACAACCCAGGATACATGCTCCAATGAAGCCCTTTCTAGCGTCTAGACCCCTTGAAGTAGTGGCAGTTGATTTTACTGTGCTTGAACCCTCCTCTGATGGCCGGGAAAGTGTGTTAATCATGACCGACGTCTTCACAAAATTCACACAAGCATTCCCAACTAGAGATCAGAAAGCTGAAACTACTGCTAAACTCTTGTTGAGGGAATGGTTCATGAAGTATGGTGTACCTGAAAGATTGCATTCTGATCAGGGAAGAAACTTTGAGAGCGAAGTGATTGCTGAGCTGTGTAAAATGTATGGTGTGAAGAAAACCCGCACTACACCCTATCGGCCTCAGGGTAATGCTCAGTGCGAGCGTTTTAATCGCACGCTCCATGATTTGCTACGCACACTTCCCCCTGAAAAGAAAAGGCGCTGGCCAGAACACCTTGCGGAGTTGGTTTATGCATACAATGTCACACCACATGCGACCACTGGATACTCACCGTACTACTTACTTTTTGGAGTCCATCCACATCTTCCCGTCGATACCCTGCTTGGTCACGAACAACCTGTGGACAGAAAGCAAGACTGGTTAGTGGTTCATCAGGAGAGATTGAAGGAAGCACACAAAAAGGCAAGAGAATATGCTGAACACAAGGCCGCTGAGAGGTTAGCCCCTCTGAATGACAAGGTGTATTGTCCTGTGATCAATGTTGGTCAGCAGGTGTATCTGCGTCACCGACCTTTGGGTAGGAATAAGATACAGGATTCATGGGGTCCTACCGTTTACAAGGTCATAGATGTGCACGGTACCACACACACCGTTGAGCCTCTTGAGGGTGGCCCTATAAAGAGATTGCATAGAGCGGACTTGCGGCCCTGCGTCACTTATGCTCCTGAGCCAGAAGTGATGGAGAACCATCCTCCTACGACACCACAGCCAAAAGGAGTTTCTAAACATGAGCCAGTTGAAGTGCATTCTGACCCTGATTATGTTGTTTTCGAGGAAGTCACTTACCCCAGTTTGCAGGAGACAACACGGATTGGAAGTACTGCAGAAGATGATGAAGCACTGGTAGATCAATCCAGCTTAGTTTCAGATAGCACTGAACAAAAAGATGCTGTGCCTGAGCAGTTTACCCCTGACACTAGCTCTGCTCTAGAAGTGGAAGAACCAGTACTGAGAAGGCCTGTGCCAACGCCTAGGAGAACAAAAAGGGCCAATGCTGGTCTACACTCAAACCCCTTTAATGAGCCGAGATCAGTGTGTAATGCAGTGTCACTTAGCCCCGAAGTCTTTTCTCAGGTGTTAAGAAGTTTAGGCAGTGTGTTCTTTAGAGAAGCGGTCAAAGAAGTGAAGAACATGTATTAGTCATTGAGGACAATGACATTTAGCAGGGGAGAATGTAGCCAAGTGGGATGAGTATTACAAAATATAACACTAGACATAAATTGGTCGTGGTTCCTTTAAGAGATTGTGTTGCGACGCTCACTTTACGGCATTGCCTCGTGTAGTGTGTATGCGCTAGTTTCCAGCGAAGAGAGAGCAGTGATTGCACGTGAGAGCTGCTGGTCTTGTTCATATACACCTATTTAGGGTTTTGTGAGGTAAATATACATTCTCTTTCCAGTGAACAAAATGTTTAAATGGTATATTTACATATTACATATATGTGTGTGTTCAATGGGAAATGTTTATAGATCGCCTTTTAAGGACGCCTGTGAGTGTATGTGTGAGCTGGATCTGGTTTGATCACGCGTGGGACACGTGCAAAGACTGGGTATGTGTTGTAGTAAATGTTAATTCAATTTTGTTCATCTTATTCAAAGCCCAGTGTTTGTGAATGTTTAAATTGAAGGTGCATGTTAAAAACAGTGAGTTCTTTGAACATTTAATATCTGGTTAAGAACTATTGGAACGTATTGAATGCTGTTTGAACGGTGTACTAATTTCTCTTTATTTAAAACTATGTAGATAACTGTGAAGTTTGATGGTAGACTAATGTACTGTTTGTCTTTCATCTGACTATTAGCCTCTACCGTATTTCATTTCCTTGTTTGTACTAGTCTATATTTAATTGGAGTATTTCATTATTCCAATGTTTTTTATTTAATTTGACTTCATTCAGTTTGTGTTATAAATCGTGTTTTATACCAGATAAGTGCACCAAAGTAATATGAAAAACTTTGTCATTTCATTGTATTATTTTTGTTTCTAAATATTTGCTCCTTTCGATCGCTGTCCTTCATAGAGACAGCAGCCAGAATAAAGCCCCAAGAGTAATTTTTGTATCCTGTGCTGTTTCATTCAACCACTGGTTACATCACTGCTACACAGTTACATTAACATTTATTATTTAGCATATAGATGTCCTAAAGTAAATGTCAAAAATATATTAACATATATGTTCTGTTCTAAAAGTATAACCAAAACCCAACACACTTTTAGTCTTCACCTAATTGGCTACAACCTCTTTTAAGGTGCTGCAGTTGTTGACCAAGGAGGCCATTATTCCTACAGAAGATGTTTACAGTTTTTGTTTGGTTTTAGCTGGACATTTCATGTGCTTAAAAATTTGAGCTTCACATTTCAACACAACTTCACATTTTAATGTTTTGTTTTGTATTTACAGTGACGAATTGAAATGTTTTGGATGAATCAACATAATACAACACATTTTGTCAATATAACTTAAGATCTGTTCTTAAAATATCTATTTAATTATGGTCTGGTTAAAGGGATTGATTTTTTTTTTTAAACCAGCACGTAATTGCAGGACCAGTGGTTAAACAACATAAAACGCTGTTCAAACCAAGTCCAAAGAGTAAAACCTGACGAATGTGTCCGGTGAGGACCACCCTGCCGCATCACAAACATCTTTGAGGGCAACTCCTGATATAAGGGCCATAGAGCCCACCATACTCCTAGTAGAGTGGAACAAAAAGCCATAGGTGAAAGCTGTCCGGCCAACTCACAAGCAAGTTAGATAGCCTCGACCACCCACTTGCTCATTCTTTGCCTAGAAGCAGGGTACCCTTTGTTAGGGGGCCCGAAACATATGAACAGCTGTTCAGATTTTAGAAAGAGAAACATCAGGAACTTCCTGTGATGGAAGGTTGGAAATGTGGAAGTATGCGTCCTTGAGATCTATTGTGACAAACCAGTCCTCGGATCTGATATGTGGCATGATTTGATTTGTGTTAACATTTTGAACTTTAGTTGCATAACGGATTCGTTCAGCACTCGAAATTCATACTGGAATTCGGAGGCCGCCCTCGCAAAGAAAGTCCAAATATGCCTCACAGAAGAAATAAAAATTATGACGTTCCAGAAAATTCCTAATATGATCTGCGTCCCAATTCACCAACTTATACCATGCCCTAAAAGTGTACTGTTTTTTTTTTTGTGATGGAAAAAGTACATACTTTTGAGTGTGTAGCAGAAGAGTAGGCAAGCTTTGGGAGATACTACTTTCATCATAATTGCGTCTTTAACGGCTCTGTCGCTTAGTTCCATGCATCCTGTCACCATTTAAACTGCCCTGTCAATCATCTTGTCACAGTTAATATATTCCACATTCAATTTAATTTAATTTCCTACCATTTAGGAGAGAAAGGCACGTTGCCAGTTGTGGGTCTTTCATGTGGTGAACTCTCCTCGTGTGTTTGAATTTGCATTTAAAAGTTAATGACCAAACGTATCATTACAAAAGTTCACAATACTGTTGCAGATTAAATATAATGTGGATAACATTGAATAAATATCTTTTCAACAGGTTACTGAAATGTTATCTAAAACTCTCTACTTAACCGTCAGACATTGTTCTTAACACTTTTTAGTAATTTTTGTTGTTCTAATCGAATCAATATTAGCCATTAGAGTGTGCACAGATCTGCACTTTGGATTCTAACTGGAAAAAAGTAGATCATCCAGGTATCTTAGGAACGTCTCGGTTACTAATGTAACCCTCGTTCCCCGAAGGAGGGAACGGGAGACGTGACGTCGACGTGACGACGTTAGACGTTAGGGGATCACTTCAGGGAGCCCTATCAACTTCGAGTATCTAAAGAACAAGCCAATGAACGTTGGCGTGCGTGAACGCGTCACGCGCCCCGCCCCGCAGCACGGGTATAAACAGGAAGCGGACGCACACACTCATTGTTTTTCGCTGAGGAGCCGAGATAGAGACGGCCGTACAGCGATGGTCAGCAACTGTGGCAGCGGGACGTCACGTCTCCCGTTCCCTCCTTCGGGGAACGAGGGTTACATTAGTAACCGAGACGTTCCCCTTCAGTCGCTCACGTTCGACGTGACGTCGACGTGACGACGTTAGGGGATCCCATGGAAGACGCCATCGGTTGCTGCCACATCCAGCGCCCTACGGAAGGCTCTCAGACCCCCAATGGCTGGGGCGGAAGACCTGCGTAGAGGGAGTTCACTGTTGTTCCGTTAACCCACACAGTGGAACTCTTGGATAACACTGGGAAAGCGTGCCTTTCCAGGGGAGTGGGACGCTGCGGAAGCCACATCCTGCCCAAAGGGAGGTAACATGTGGAGAATACACATATGGACTGGCCAGAAGGGCAGTGCAACATATGGAATGTCACTGGGGTGGCTCCAGCCTGAGAAGGGGAGGCAGCACCAGACAGTGACGGCAGAGCGGACTCTGCCAAGGGAAAGACACGGGCTCACCGCAGGGAGCTGGTCGTGGAAGAATACTCATATGGGATCGCCGCAGGAATCACCACATATGGAACCCAGCCTAGCACAAGTTACACAGGCATACGAGCACTAGGCCTGGCGTCGGACGCTCCGCAACGTCCGACTGCCGGAGGGGTGCGGAGGAACTCACAGGGTTCGCCAGAGTGGGGAACTCGACTGGAGCAAAAAAGCGCACGTATCCGCTCGCTGGAGGGGAGTGGCGCAGCAAGCCGACACAAGAGCGGAAACTTCGGTGTTACCGGCTGGTTGAAGCGAGCACACAGGAAGAAACCGGCTCAACACGTAGGCTATAAAATCTAGCGAACGTGTTAGGTGTCGCCCAGCCCGCAGCTCTACAGATATCTGTCAGCGAGGCGCCGTGTGCCAGCGCCCAAGAAGATGCGACACCCCTAGTGGAGTGGGCTCTCAACCCGGGCGGGCAAGGCACGCCTTGGGCTTCGTAAGCCAAGGCGATGGCATCCACTATCCAGTGGGCCATCCTCTGCTTGGAGACAGCCTTTCCCTTCTGCTGGCCTCCGTAACAGACGAAGAGCTGATCTGAGGTCCTGAGGCTTTGCGTTCTGTCCACGTACAGACGCAGAGCGCGGACGGGACAGAGAAAAGCCAGGGCTGGGTCTGCCTCCTCCGAAGGCAGCGCTTGCAGGTTCACCACCTGGTCCCGGAAGGGAGTGGTAGGAACCTTGGGCACGTATCCGGGCCGGGGTCTCAGGATCACGTGAGAGTTAGCCGGGCCGAATTCCAGGCACGATTCGTCGACCGAAAATGCATGCAGGTCCCCTACCCTCTTGATGGAGGCCAGTGCAACCAGGAGTACTGTTTTACAAGACAGAACTTTTAACTCAGCTGACTGCAAAGGCTCAAAGGGTGGTCTCTGAAGTGCCGAAAGGACCAGAGACAAGTCCCAAGAGGGTATAGAGAGTGGGCGAGGAGGATTTAGTCTCCTTGCTCCCCTCAGGAACCTGACGATCAGGTCATGCTTTCCCAACGACTTACCTTCAACTGCATCGTGATGTGCGGCAACGGCGGCAACATACACTTTAAGGGTGGAGGGAGACAGCCTTCGCTCCAACCCATCCTGCAGGAAGGAAAGCACGGCTCGGACCGAGCAAGTTCGGGGGTTCTCCTCGTGAGAAGAACACCAGTCAACGAATAGGTTCCACTTCAGAGCATAGAGGCGCCTCGTAGAGGGGGCTCTAGCGGAAGTGATGGTGTCAACTACCGCTGGGGGTAGGTCACCTAGAACCTCCGCGTCCCGTCCAGGGACCAGACATGGAGTTTCCAGAGGTCTGGACGCGGGTGCCACAGGGTGCCCCGTCTCTGAGAGAGCAGGTCCTCTCTCAGAGGAATGGGCCAGGGAGGGGCTGTCGCGAGGAGCACAAGTTCGGGGAACCAGGTCCGGTTGGGCCAATACGGTGCAACTAACAAGACCTGCTCCTCGTCCTCCCTGACTTTGCACAAAGTCTGTGCAAGAAGGCTCACTGGGGGAAACGCATACTTGCGTAGGCCCGGGGGCCAGCTGTGTGCCAGGGCATCCGTGCCGAGGGTCCCCTCGGTCAGGGAATAGAACAACTGGCAGTGAGACGTGTCCGGGGCGGCAAACAGATCTACCTGTGCGGTCCCGAAGCGCCTGAAAATCAGCTGGACCACCTGGGGATGGAGTCGCCATTCTCCCGGTAGCACCTGCTGCCGTGAGAGCTCGTCGGCTGCACAGTTGAGCAGGCCAGGAATATAAATGGCACGAAGCGACCTCAGATGCTTCTGACTCCAAAGGAGGAGATGGCGGGCGAGTTGTGACATGCGGCGGGAGCGTAGACCACCCTGACGGTTGATGTACGCAACGGTCGCAGTGCTGTCCGTACGGACCAGTACATGCTTGCCACGAAGCGGCGTTTTGAAGCGGCCCAATGCAAGATGTACTGCTAACAACTCGAGGCAATTGATGTGCCAATGCAGTTGAGGCCCCGTCCACAGACCTGAAGCTGCATGCCCGTTGTACGTGGCCCCCCAGCCGGTGGCAGAGGCATCCGTGGTGACCACAGAGTGCCTGGACACTTGTTCTAGGGGAACACCTGCCCGCAGGAACGAAGGGTCTGACCACAAGCTGAGAGTTTGGCGACAGTGCGGAGTCACTTGGACCCGGCACGAGCCGCTCTGCCACGCCCATCTCGGGACTCGATCGTGGAGCCAGTGTTGGAGCGGTCTCATATGAAGCAATCCGAGCGGCGTTACCGCGGCTGCAGATGCCATATGCCCCAGGAGCCTCTGAAACAGTTTCAGTGGAGCCGCTGTTCTGCGCCTGAGCGTGCTCACGCAGTTCAACACTGACTGGACGCGGGCCTCGGTGAGGCGCGCTGTCATGTTGATCGAGTCCAACTCCATACCGAGAAAAGAGATCCTCTGCCCGGGGGTGAGTTTGCTCTTTTCCCAGTTGACCCGAAGCCCTAGGTGGCTGAGGTGACTGAGCACCATGTCCCTGTGTTCGCACAACTGCTCTCTCGACTGGGCGAGAATAAGCCAGTCGTCGAGGTAGTTGAGAATGCGAACACCACGCTCGCACATGGGAGCAATGGCTGCCTCCGCAACTTTCGTGAAGACACGGGGCGACAGGGCCAGCCCGAAGGGTAAGACCTTGTACTGATATGCCCGTCCCTCGAACGCAAAGCGAAGAAACGGTCTGTGTCGAGGGAGAATCGAGACATGAAAGTACGCGTCCTTCAGGTCGATCGCTGCAAACCAATCTTGGGGACGGATGCACTTGAAAATGCGTTTCTGCGTAAGCATCTTGAACGGCAGCTTGTGAAGGGACCGGTTCAAGACACGCAGATCCAAGATTGGCCGTAACCCACCGCCTTTCTTGGGTACAATGAAGTACGGGCTGTAGAAGCCGGTCTTCATATCGGCTGGAGGGACCGGCTCGATCGCGTCCTTCGCCAGTAGGACTGCGATCTCTGCCCTGAGCACAGGGGCACTGTCCGGCGAAACGCGGGTAAACAGAATGCCCCTGAATACAGGGGGGCGCCGGGCGAACTGAATCGCATAGCCAAGTCTGACAGTACGGATGAGCCAGCGAGACGGGCTGGGAAGCGCTAGCCAGGCTCCCAGACACCGCGCAAGCGGAATCAACGGCACCACAGACGTACCCGGGGTGGGGCAGCGCGGCGGAATGCAGGGACCCGACTCGGACGGCACAGCGGCCCGGAGTGGGGTCTGAATGTGTGGTGCAACACGTACCTGCTTCCGTCGAAGGGCAGAGTGAGTGTGTGGAGGCGGCAGAGCGTCCGGAACACAGCCACTGCTGCTCGCTGGCGATGAGAGAGGGGCTCGAGGGTGACAAGGCATAGCGTCGTCGACCGTCAAGCGCGCTCTCTTGGGACCCAGAGGTTTCAGAAATTGCTCTTTTATTGAATATGTGGGTACCACTGAAGGCAGTGGCGGAAAAGGAACAAAAAGAAACAAAGGATTCTCCACCCGGCCCTCCACCGGGGGAAGGAGCGGTGCCTTCACCGTCTCCTGGAGAGCAACTTGATCCACCTCTGGGTCGCCCGTCTCAGGGTCGTTTGCACCTGCGCTTACCACCTGGTTTGGTAGCGGCCTGGACGGGCGTGGCCGACTTCCTGCGGCTTGCTCCACGCTGAGGCCTGGATGGTGGCTGCTGCTGCTGAGGCTTAGCGGGAGCGGAGGACGCCGCAGGAGGACGGCCTCGGCGACGAGCAGACGGAGGGTCTGCGGCCGGCGGACGGGAGGAAGCAGCGGGGGTCCGCCGGGGCAGGATGTGTCGGATAGCCTCCGTCTGCTTCTGGGCGGCCGAGAACTGTTGGGCGAAGCTCTCGACCGCATCGCCGAATAACCCAACCTGGGAGAGAGGGGCATCCAGGAACCGATATTTATCGGTGTCCCTCATGTCCGCCAGGTTGAGCCAAAGGTGGCGCTCCTGGACCACCAAGGTGGACATCGCCTGACCAACGGAACGCACGGTTTCCTTCGTCGCCCGGAGGGCGAGGTCAGTAGCCACGCGGAGCTCCCGGAGGAGCTCTGGGTCAGAACCACCCTCGTTCATGTCCATGAGCGCCTGGGCCTGGTGGACCTGCAAGAGCGCCATGGCATGGAGGGCGGAAGCAGCCTGTCTACAGGCCTTATAAGCCTTCGCCGTGAGACCGGACGAAAACTTACAGGCCTTGGACGGGAGGCGCGGATTACCCCGCCAGGAGGAGGCGGACGCCGGACACAGTTGCATCACGACAGCCCGCTCCACCGGGGGGATATCCACATACCCCTTAGCTGCCCCGCCGTCGAGGGTGGCGAGGGGGGAGGAGCTACTAGAACGGATTCGGGCACTATACGGTGCCTTCCACGTCCTAGAAAGCTCCTCATGCACCTCCGGAAAGAAAGGTACCGGGGCGGCGCACTGAGAACCAGCACGGCCCGCCCCGAGAAACCAATCGTCCAACCGAGAAGGTTCGGGACGTGGCGGAGGATTCCACACAAGCCCGACCTTCTCGGCGGCCCGGGAAAGCATAGCCGCCCACTCTGGATCCGGCTCGGACAACGCTACACACCCAGACGGGGGCAACGCAGCCGAGTCGTCATCTCCAGAGAAGTGAAGCTCCCCCTCCGATGCTGCGATCGACATCTGATCGTCAGCTGGCGCCCCAAAGGAAACGACCGGCCGTTCAGGAGAAGGACCGAGTCGATCGCAAAGGGGCGCGGATGGCAACAGCGCATGAGAGGCGTGAGGGGCCCGCGGAGATTGCCTCGACGGGGAAGCCCTCACGGTAATCCTCAGATCACCCTGGTCATGCGCCGAAGTAGGCCTATTCTGCAGGGCAGAATAAGCACTAGATCGGGGCATAGGCGAGGGGACTGCACCTCCCGTGAGGTAAGCGAGTCTCGATCTAAGCGCTGCCATAGTCATATTCCCGCAATGGGAACATGAACTATTCACAAAAGCTGCTTCAGCGTGTTGAATGCCCAAACACGAGAGGCAACTCTGTGGCCATCTGCTGGCGCCAGGGAACGACCGCATCCAGAAACGCACAAGCGGAATGACATCCTGAAAAGGACGCAGGGTCACGCTTGTGTTGCTCTTTTAGTAAAATAACAAACAGAGGAAAGAAATAGACTCTTTAGTGCTGAAGCACCCAGGGGTAGCCGCGGTGTAATCGGGTACACTCTCAGATGAGGAACGCCCACGAGACCGACACACACACACACATAAACAGTGCTGTGAAAACGGCAGTTGTGGTAAAAGATGCTCGCGGCCACCACTGATCGCGCCGTCACACCAGCACTGCAGCAGAGTTCTCTTCTCCCTCTAGTTGTCGATAGATACAACGTACAGCAGTCTGTAGAACTCAGAGTCAAACAAAGCTCGGCTCCGAAGCGAAAGACAATGAGTGCGTGCGTCCGCTTCCTGTTTATACCCGCGCTGCGGGGCGGGGCGCGTGACGCGTTCACGCACGCCAACGTTCATTGGCTTGTTCTTTAGATACTCGAAGTTGATAGGGCTCCCTGAAGTGATCCCCTAACGTCTAACGTCGTCACGTCGACGTCACGTCGAACGTGAGCGACTGAAGGGGAACACTCATTTCAACATACTACGATTTGGGACACATCATTTCAAATTTCGAAAACTGTTTTGGAAGGATATAGTATGCGACTTGGGATGGGCAATGGACAAAGGTATCCATATCGCTGTAGCTAAATAAATAGAAGATAGAAATGCTTATTTCGTTTAATCGTGCAGCCCTAACGTTTTTGAGATCTATTCTCAAAATGGTGACAGGATTGCCTTGAAATTTGAGCTGTTTAAAGTTGTTGTGAAGGTCAGGAGAGGGAAATAATGTATTTTACAATGAGAATATGATTACCTAAAGGGCAACCACTGAGAATGGACTTATGACATTTATTTTTTTCCACAGGTTTAATCTTGAGAAAAAAAAAATAAGCCTCTGCATTACACTATTCCCAAAATACTTGTGTTGATAAAATGGATTAACAATTGCTTGTACTAGCAAATGCAAAATAATATTTTAAAAGTACAGTTTTTACATGAAAGACAAAGAAAAAGTCAACAGCATAAAGACATTGCTCTTTTGACCCACACGTTCTGTTCTTTGTATGGATGCCAAACTAAGTTTTTAACATAATAAATCCTTTTACATTCAGAATCGCAATAATGTGTGGAAGCTTTTTGCTGTAGTTCTACATAACAAAAAACAGATACTTAGTTTAGATACTTAAACTTAGAGACTTAGAGTTTGGTAATTGACAAACCAAAAGTACCTCCATTATGTGCAAATTTAATTGTGAATATGTACCACTTTTCTGAGCCTTTATGACTATATTTACTAATTTTGCACAGCCTAATGTACATGTAGCTGCACAATTACCTGTAGCATAACAATAATTACAACATTAAACTGTAAATTTACCGTAATGGATAATACTGAGGACTACCATGATGTAGGTGGACCATGTGTCTAATTTAATTGTGAATATATGTATTGTACCACTTTCCTGAACATTTATGACTATATTTACCAATTTTACTCAGCTTAATGTATAGCTGCACAATTAGTTGTATCATAATGATAATTACACAATTAAGTTGTAAATTTACCTTAATGGATAATACTGAGGTCTATTGTGCTGGAGGCAAGAGAACGGTTCCCAGCTTGAACGCACTATATGAATTAATCATGCAAACTACAGCTTTACTATTTGCTTTAGTGCAGTTGTGTTTGTTTCCCCTTTAAATTATGTTTCATGTGATGTTAACTGCACCTGTCATAATGGATGTGTGTGGTGGTGCCAAATCCCCTGCATGGTCATTTTATAATGATGTTTGAGCAAAGAAGAAAATTTATGAAAATTAGTTTAGAACATAAAAACACACACAGAGTGTGTGAGGGAGTGATAACCATTACTCTAATTCCACTCCTCATCTGTGTAGGTGTTCAATATTCTTTTCACATATGCCAAAATTTCTCCTATGCCGTGAAGGTGCAACTTTTTTGGGTGAAAATTAGTGTAATTAACATTTTAAGTGCCTATGCCTAATTAATTCATTAAATATATAGGGGGGGGGGGGGGGGGGGTATGAAGTCAGTCACAGTCAATAGAGCAGTTCTGTCAACCGTTCATGTTTTCCTGAAGCCACAGCCATTACTTTTGAGTTAAATTATCTTGGTGGAAAGGCTATTATGAACCAGCAAATAAGCTAGAGAAATCAAAAGACTTTGTTCTGATATGCCTTTTTTAACCTTTGTTATTACAAAATGAACTAAGTTAAGGGCTGTTCAAACCAAGGACTATAATTATTATGATAACTATTACTATAAAGTTTTAATAATCATTTTAACGGAATAGCACACCACAACTACAGTCTATTGTTTCTCTGTGTCATTGTCGTTATTGCTAAAATCGATATTAATACTTTTTTTTAAACATTAACAGCTAATTAGTATCTATCTATCTATCTATCTATCTATCTATCTATCTATCTATCTATCTATCTATCTATCTATCTATCTATCTATCTATCTATCTATCTATCTATCTATCTATCTATCTATCTATCTATCTATCTATCTATCTATCTAGTCAATCACATCATGGCACTAATCACATCATGGCACCAGCTAAACAGTAATGTATCTGAAAATTTCCATAAATCACTTACTACATTCATCATGTGTTATCCTTCACCGCAAATAGAATAAAATTATTGCCTCTTCCTAAAAATGCTGTTACATGCATTTTTGTGTATGGTTGCCTAGAAACAATGGATGGCTCATCTTACCCTGTAGGTCATTTTATCTCCGTCTCCCCTTATCATTAATATATCTTCTGTGTATGTCTGTGTTAAAATGTTATAATTAGTGTTGCACTGCTTTTGCAAGTCTTGTACATTTGTGCTTTGCTTAGCTCAAATGTCCAATTAAGACAAGGTTTTTTTTTTTTTTTTTTTTTTTTTTTTTTTTTTTTACCTATATAGAGTCCAGTGTTGTGCTTGCATTTTATCACCTTTTTCACGCATTTATGAAGCGAATGCGAATCGGACCAGTGACGTGAAGCATTCAAACAAGAGTTTAGAAAGAAGTAAAGTGGAAAATAGGAATCCCATGGTTACATAGATGTTTACAACTAATGAAGTGTATCTTTCACTATCTGTCAGCTGTCTCATGACCACTACCTGGTGACAAAATCAATACTGATGTGGTCAAACACTATGTGGTGCTTGAATAGCTGCTCTCACCTCAATCACTCTAAGTCATTATCTGTCTTTTGAGGGCATTTCTTTGTGATTGCCTTCTTCTTAAACTACTACTATATTGTCATTGTCCATCTAAGGCTATAATGGGGGTTGATCCTTTTGGTTCTCAAGGCGGTTTGCTGCGATAGTCATTCAAGGAGACCTTATGTCAAGCAGTGCTCTTATGAAGCTGAACATTTCCTCATGTGTGCCGATCGAAAGAACTTTAGAGAGGGATATGGAGTTTGGATAAAAATGTAAACAAAATAAATTTCATTCTGCATTTTGCTATGAATGGGCTCCTAAAAATAACCATAGAGACATTTTCTGTTCATTGCTTATTCCCCTCTGTGTTATTTAGTTGTGTATAAGAGGCTGCAGTGTAAAGCTCAGATAAGCCATAGATGTTGTAAGGATAGCCATCAAACCTATTTGATATGTCTCGATTGATTTATGGTTCATGATAAGTATCTCTTTTCTGGATAAAAGGCTGAGGGGACAGGCTTGAATACTAACTCTTGGGAGCAAAATAATGAAAACAAAACGGCTGTCTGCTCTTCGAAAAGCTCATTTTAAAACACTTAAAATTAAATACACGTGTAGGGTTTGACAGTATATGCCAGGTGAGATTAAAAATGTTTATTTGGCATGAACTGACGGTAATAACTGATGGTTATACATTTGCATGGCTACAACAATGTATATGAATATGTGAAGACTTCAGATGCAAAAGCCTCTAAGTCCGTCTAAAGTTTTTGTTTAATATTAACATTTTTATCAGGCTCGTATAGGTTTCCCAAGTACCGGCATTTCTGAGACTGAGGCTGGGATTTAGTGAGTTTGAAGTGAAAGTATTTGATGAACGTATACTATGTGCGGAGAGCATTCACTCAATATTATCACCTCTTTTTTTGACAGGTGGCTTTTAGAGGCTTTTGCATTTGAGGTCTTCATGTGTATTTATACATATTTTATATACAAAGTGATATATAAAGTTACTGTGATATTAAATTCATGGCATTCATCCCTGTATCACACAATCGGAGAACTAAATTGTTTGCTTGTAACATTTTAGTATGGTATAATTGCATGGTTATTTCACTATGAGCAAATTGTAAAAAAAAATAAAATTAAAAAAAGTAAAGGGTTATGAACATTTGTTCACTCCTTCATGAATCCTCTATCATGTGCAATAAACTGATGATTTTTTTTTTAATCCAAAGTGAAACTTGTTTGATAGCAGAATCAAACAAGACAAAATGCAGAAGACTCAGCATGAAAAAAAAATTAATGGGATAAATTTAATATGCAGAAAAGAAATCAATATTCATTTCCTTTTGCGTCTTGACACATATAATTATTTCTTTCTTGTCTCTTTCTTTTCAGAGTCTTCTATCACGTCCTTGAGGGAAGGCCTGTTTGAAATTGGCCTGTAATCATTTCAATCATATCAGTAAATTAATAAAATACAAGCAGCAATCTAGCTTCCTTTTAGCAAATATATTGAAATAACCCACCAGTGATAGAAAATGAAATAACATGTGTTGGATGATGTGAGAGACAGTTTTCATTTTGCACCAACTTGAAAGGGCGTTGGTGGGGAATTAATTCATGACTTCTGTGTCTTCAGGCTCTCTTATCAAATCCAGTCGGAATAAGGCCATTTCACACATATGCATGGAGAATTGAGAATTGTATGTAATTATTGCTTCGCACTGGAATATTTTACAGTGCTAAAGATAAATTAAATGATAAGCATTTTGCACATAACCACGGTAATTTACTTGTCTGCTGAACAAGTTAAAAACTGAAAGTGTGTTTTGGATGCATTAGCACGTAGACTACAAATGTTGACAGGAAATTGCGTCTTACTTTAAACTCAACTTTAAAGAGCATCACACTAGATTTGTCTGCTGTTTTGATGTGACATGACTATGTATTTATTTAAAAAAGGTATTCTAATTATCTGTTGTTCTGACAAAGTTTGTAACCATAAAAAAGTTTGTATGTACCTTATGTCTACTCAAACTATATAGAAGTAACATGATGTTGCTTTTGATATGTTAAAGACATTTTTTTTTAAACAAAAAGGTACATCAAAGAATGATGTACTAACATCAGCTTTTGAAATGTCAGTCAACAATTATTTGCCCCTAAGCACAATTTGCTCCATATTAAGCAATCTTTATCTTTGCTGTTCTACCTTCCTGTCTGACTCATATACAGTGCTTTGTTCCACATGGTTAAAAATACAGGCCAATCCATGTTTGATTGGGAGGTGTAAGCAAACTCTCTGAACTCACAGCTCTGTACGAAATGCCATTCGGCTCAAAACCCTTTGATGAAGCCATCACTTGTATTTTTACCTCAGTACTGTATCTTTTCTGGCACACGCTGTATTCATGAAACGTGAAGCTTCCTGCATCGTCTGCCATCATAAAGCTTGATTAAAGAGCAGCTTTCGAGATATGATTTTTAGAGCTGCCAAACAGGTGTAGTCAGATGGTGACAGCACAGCAGCATGGCTGAAATGGGCTAGATGGAGAAAAATGAATCTTTTATTTTTTCTGTCTATGTTCCTGTCTGTTGGTGTGTCTCTTTTGATTTCTGGCCTGCTAGCCATTGAACATTACGTGCAGACCTTGAACAGTGGGACAGCCACGTGTCAAGGACAAGTGAATAGTGCAAAAAATAGAGTGGGGAAAGTTGGGCCATGCCATGGATCTATTGGGAAATATTAATGCTACCATATATTTAGAAATGGCTTAGTATTTATTTTATTGTCAGTCAGTTTAACCAAATATTTAAATACTGTAATTTACTGACTCTTGTGTAATTCCAAGTTGTATGCATTTCTTTCTTCTGTGGATTACAGAAATATCAAAATATTTGTGTTCCACAAAAAGGTTTTGAAATGTCATGGGTGTATCTGAATTTTATTTTCTGGGTGAAATGGTCCTTTAAAGGGACTTAAATTTTTATATATATATATATATATATATATATATATATATTATATATATATATATATATATATATATATTATATTAAATGTAATCAAGCTTACTTAAAGGGATAGTTCACCCCATAAAAAAATCACAAATTTGTAATAATTTATTTAAGAAAATATTATCTAGAATATTGGTAACCAAACAGTTTCTGGTCCCATTGATATCCATTGTATTTTTTTCTTAATTCAATGGAAGTCAATGGGACCCGAAACTGTTTGGTTACCAGTATTCTTCAAAATATAATTATTCTTTTATGTTCTGCATCAGGAAAAAAATGCAGTCAGGTTTGATATGAGGGTAAGTAAATTATGACAGAATTTTTATTTTTTGGTTGAACCATCCCTTTAAGTATCAAGCTTGATTGCATTTAATATTATAAGTTAAAAATGCATGTGTATTTATGAATACAAAATATTTAGTAACGCTGTCCATGTGGCTCATAGGTCACGTTCCTCTAGGATTCCCTTGTTTCTGGTTGTCCTTTAGCTATGCATGCTTACTTGCCCGTGTGTTAAAATGAGAGGTTGCAAAATAGAGAGAACATCTCTCTCTACTCCATCTGTCTCCCTCATACATAAAGCCTCAATTTCCAGCTGTAAATTTTTTCATTACCCTGGAATTGAAAGGAAGAGGGGGACTTTTCTCTCCTCTCCCTGATGAGTTCATACATTTGAAGTGAGGCTTTGTCAGTTGAGAATTAGCACACTGCACATGCACTCTCTTAAGGTTCCAGGAGGCAGGCATCACATCAGAGTCTTTCAGAGTGATGGTGAAATAGAAACTTTAACACCCAGTGCTGTGTGTGTGAGAAGGAGAAAAGGAGATGATGTCGGTATAAACATATTAGCCACTCTGCCACTGTAGCTCAGTTTGTGCAGAAAATTGGATTAGAAAACACAGGTCTGAGGTCGAGAAGTGGTGGATTTTTTTTAAATTGAAAAAAAAATTAAGAGACTTCTTTTGGTGGGGTCTTTACTTCAAACATAACCTTCCAAGTTACACATCATGAGGTCCTTTATAATCAGCTAAACATGCAAGCATTGCAATAGATCTCATATTCAGGCAACTACAGTATACAAACCTGTCCTTAAAGTCTTGCCCTTGCCATTTATCTGCTTTTGAGCAAGAGAACACATGAAACCTTTAAGTGCACTTGGCTCTGGAGACCTATGTATTCCTGCTGTTAATACTGATTAATAGTGACAGGGACCGGGTGAAAGCTTTGTGAATTTGTTTGTTTAGTACAAGTTCACAGTCTTTTTCTTTCATTCAATTCACATGGGTTCTGTGCTCTGGTAAACCGCCTCAGGGGTTTGATGAATGCGAGCATCCACTTGGTTTGAAGATACCGACCATAAGAGGGGTTGACAAAAAGCATGTTGTCGCTGCTCTCATAAATGCAATTCAAAAGCGGACTGATACAAGCAATAGAAAGCATGCACTTACAGCATATTAAATGTAGCTGCTGACGTAGCTCTTGAAAATGACACTGTTTAGATTTAAAAATGTAATTAGCTTTTAATGCAGCCATATCACCCTGTAGCCCAAGACTGGTTGCCCACTGAAGCTAAGCAGGGCTGAGCCTGGTTAGTACCTGGATGGGAGACCTTCTGAGAAAACGTACTCGGTTACTAACGTAACCTCGGTTCTCTCTAGAGAGGGAACGAATACTGCGTAATATCTTACGCTATGGGGAAACACTCTTTCCTCGAGATATTGAAGCCAAAAATTACCCTTAATTTTTTTAATCATGCAAAACGCTTTTGCAGCAGCAAGCAGACAAGGGCGAAACAGCTCGCGCGCCCATTGGCTGCCTCGCTGGAAAAGCTGCAGCCTATCGAGTGAAGGCACTGCGTGACGTAATGACGAATGAAGACGCTTCGCGCTCATTTCGTCATGTCCCGCCAGTATAGGCGTGGTCTCGCCCTATAATACCCCTCGATAGCTGTATTTCTCTGATTTTGTACACCGAAGCGAACCAGAGCATAGTCCAAGCACGGCAAGATACGCAGTACTCGTTCCCTCTCTAGAGAGAACCGAGGTTACGTTAGTAACCGAGTACGTTCTCTTACGAGAGTATCTCTCGTACTGCGTAATATCTTACGCTATGGGGACCCCATACAAAACGCCGTGCGGACAGGGATCCAACACCAGAGTCCCGGGGCCAAGCCCGGGGCACATCTAGTGCATAATCACCATAACTCACATAGAGTAGAGGAGGAGAGGCTAGAAGCATCACTCCTTCATAAAAGTCCCGTAGGGGTACCGACCCGTAAGGGCAACATAGCCACATTGGCGGCCGATAAGCCCGAAGTTCAGACCGCCAAAAGCTTAGCTTGTAAGGCGGGCACCTCCAGGTTATAGTACTTGATAAATGTCGACGGCGAGGCCCAGCCCGCAGCCGTACAGATATCCTGCAGGGAGACCCCGCTATACCATGCCCACGACGAGGCCACGCCTCTTGTGGAGTGCGCTTTGACACCCAATGGGCACCGCAGGCCCTTGGAAGTGTAAGCCAGCGCTATGGCATCCACTATCCATCTGGATAGGCTCTGTTTTGAGGCGGCGAGTCCCTTTGAACGGCCGCCAAACAAAACGAAAAGCTGCTCGGTCTGCCTGAACCCAGCCGAGCGGGACACATAAGCCCTTAACGCCCTGACAGGGCAAAGGAGACTCGCGTCCCTCTCCTCATCGAGAACCGGAAGGGCTGACAGGGAAATTACCTGGGCCCTAAACGGTGTATTGAGGGATTTCGGCACGTAGCCGTGCCTCGGTTTGAGTACAACCTTTGAGTCGTTAGGCCCAAACTCCAGACATGACGCGCTTACAGAAAGCGCCTGTAAGTCCCCTACACGCTTCACTGAAGCGAGAGCCAATAGAAACACCGTCTTAAGGGACAGGTGCTTCATGTCCGACAGCTGGATCGGCTCAAACGGGGCGCCTTTCATGGCCTCCAAGACCGTGGAAAGGTCCCAAGCCGGGACTGAAGGGGGCCTGGGAGGGTTTAACCTCCGAGCTCCTCGTAGGAAACGCACGACTAAGTCGTTTTTCCCCAGTGACTGGCCAGACACCGGTTTAGCAAACGTTGCTATGGCCGCCACGTAAACTTTGAGCGTGGATGGGGTCCTTCCCTTATCCATCAGCTCCTGAAGGAAGGCAAGCACTTCCTTAACCCCGCAGTCCACGGGTGAAAAGCCACGGGCTCGACACCAAGTAGAGAACACCGACCATTTCGAGGCATAGAGCCGTCTGGTAGACGGAGCTCTAGCCTGCGCGATCGTGTTTAGCACTCCTTCTGGGAGGCTAGCGGGTACCCGTTGATGACCCATGCGTGCAGGGACCACAGTTCCGGGCGATGATGCCAAATCGAGCCCTCCGCCTGAGAGAGGAGATCTCTCCTCAACGGTACAGGCCACGGGGCAGTGCTGGTCATCCACATCAGGACCGGAAACCAAGCCTGGTTCGTCCAGAGCGGAGCCACAAGCAGCACTGGGCATCCATTTTCCCTGATCCGCTCCAACACCTGAGGCAGGAGCGAGACCGGGGGAAAGGCATACAGGGGACCGCTGGGCCAAGAATGGGCCAGCGCGTCCCTGCCCTTCGAGAAGAATACTGGGCAGTGAGCGTTCTCGCGGGACGCGAACAGGTCCACCTGCGCTCTGCCAAACGTTTCCCACAGTAGCTGGACCGTCTGCGGGTTGCAGCGACCATTCTCCTGTCGGGACGTTGTCTCTGGACAGCATGTCTGGACCCGTATTCAGGTGCCCAGGCACGTGCGCCGCTTTCAAAGAAAGGAGGTTGCGCTGGGCCCAGACCAAGAGGGGTTCCGTCAGCCTGCAAAGGCGTGCGGACCTGAGGCCGCCCTGGCGATTTATGTACGCCACCAATGACATGTTGTCCGACCGGACCAATACGTGGTGGCCTATTATCTGGGGACAGAAGCGCCTTAGCGCTTTGTCGACTGCCATTAATTCCAAGCAGTTTATGTGAAGGAGCTTCTCCCGTACTGACCATAGGCCAGCTAGTGGTCTGCCCTCGAGCAGCGCTCCCCGCCCCGATGTGGAGGCGTCCGTAGACACCACCTTCACACCCGAGGCGATCCCCAGACTCACACCTGACTGATACCAGTCGGTCACTTTCCTCGGTTTCAGAGCTGAAACGCACTGAAGGTCGACCCTGAGGCGAAATAGACCCGCGGTCCACGCCCTGGGGGAACTCGTGCTTTTAGCCATAGCTGCAGTGGGCGCATGCGGAGCAGGCCCAACTGGAGTACGGAGGCTGCTGAGGCCATCAGACCCAGCATTTTCTGAAACCTTCTGAGCGGGACTATAGAGCTGTGGCGGAAGGATCTCGCGACGTGCTGAATATTCAATCCGCGCTCCGGTTACAGGCGTGCTGTCATGGATAGCGAGTCCAACACTGTTCCCAGAAGGAAATTCTCCGACTGGGGAGCAGTGAGCTTTTCGCCCAATTGACTGTAAGGCCCAGCTCCTCGAGATGCTCGAGTAATGCGGCCCTGTGTTCTATGAGCTCCGTTCGTGAACGAGCTAGAATCAGCCAATCGTCCAAGTAGTTCAAAACTCGCATGGCCCGAAGTCTCAGGGGGGGCGAGGGCCGCGTCCATGCACTACGTGAACGTACGGGGTGCTACGGACAGGCCGAACGGCAGGACTGTGTATTGATATGCCTGGCCCTCGAAGGCGAATCTCAAGAATCGCCTTTGATGGGACGCTATTTGTATCTGAAAATAGGCGTCTTTCAGATCTATTGACATGAACCAGTCTCCTTGGCGCACTTGCGCGAGGATTTTCCTGGTCGTAAGCATTCTGAACTGGCGCTTCCCGAGCGTTCTGTTCAGCAGTCGCAGATCTAGAATGGGTCTGAGCCCGCCATCTTTTTCGGTACCAGAAATATCTGCTGTATAAGCCCCCTTCGCCCTGAGATAGAGGTTATATAGCCCCTTTTTCTCAGTAGTTTCGCTATCTCGGCTCGAAGTAGATGAAACACTTCGCTATACACCGTAGTTTCGACTCGCGCCGTATAACGGCGGGGGCGTCGAGCGAACTGTAGCGAACAGCCTCTCGTTATAGTGTTCAACACCCATTCTGATACCCCGGGAAGCCTTGACCACGCATCTGCGTGAATAGCTAGGGGTAGAATGAAATCTGGGCTCTGGCCGCGGCAGGACGGCGGCTCGAGAGCCCCTGTGTACTGGGAACACAGCACCGTGTTTACAGCGTTCGAGGCGGGGGGTGCGCTGATCACAGCGGGCAGCCTGGCCGCGCTCAGCTTCTGCTTCAGCTTCAGATTCGGCGCGTGTGAGGGAATGTGGGCACATTTACTAAATGCGGCACATTTTCTACACTGAGAATACTGTCAGCTCGCGCGACTAAATCACTGCTGTGTATACAGCGTGCGAGGCGCGCGCTGATCAAAGCCGGCAGCCTGGCCGCGCTCAGCTTCTCTGTGACGGGTTGTGCAGAGAAGACGAGCGGGGGTGAATCCCGTGAGATTCGGAGTGTCTGTGAGAAATGCGGGCGCGAGACAGCGGGCACATTTTCTGCACGGAGAATGCTCGGCTCGCGCCGACTGAATCAACGCTGTGTTCACAGCGTGCGAGGTGCGCGCTAATCACAGCGGGCAGCCTGGCCGCGCTCAGCTTCTCTGTGACGGGTTGTGCATAGAAAGCGAGCGGGGGTGAATCCCGTGGGATTCGGCGTGTCAGTGAGGAAATGCGGAACAGCGGGCACATTTACTGCACTGAGAACACTGTCGGCTCGCGCCGACTAAATGTGTGTTAGTTTCGTTTTTACAGAAACCAAGGGACACGCATCGTGTAGTGTAAGCGGGCATTGTATGGGCGCGTTCACTACATTTTCTGCACAACCAACATGAGTTGGTTTTATTTGTGCTAGCCCTGCACCGTGGCGGGCTGTGTCTGGGTGTGGGAATGGGCACTGGGACGTGGGCATTCTTACAACACTCGTAACACCATCGGCCGTGGCCGGAACACCAGAAAATGCACTCTTTATTGGATTTATCTGGGTAGCCATAGAAACGGCTTTTGTGCGCAGGCAAGCGGGCTGAGACACCGGCTGCTTCACTGCGAAATACACTGGAACAGTCACATTGCTTGGAACTGAACGAGCGAGAAGTTTTGGTGAAAATCCGGCCGCAGCGGGAACTGAACACCGTCGCTTTCCTAGAGAGACTAGGAAGGCCTTGAGACCTCGGGCTTTATCTCAATCCTCGGCCGGGGCCCGCGCTGAGGGGGGCGGCGTCCAGCAGAGCGAGAACGTCGAGGAACACGGAGCGCTCAGCTTCCGTCATCTCGGATAGCGTTAGCCACAAATGTATCTCACCATTCAGGCCGATGTAATCCACGGCTTGAGAGAGCGGACGCATCGGCTCAGTTTCAATGCCGTCTCCGGTAAGTTTGTCGAGCTCAAGTGTGGACGCGGCGGCAGACGGCGGCCGCTGTCCATCTGGGAGCGACTCGAGCGAAGCCGGCGAAGCTGGCGGGCGAACCGGCGAGCTTTGGCGGGCTGGAAATAGCTCGGGCGCGCGCAGGGCGCGGCACTTCTTGCGGCGCGGCGCTTCTTGCGGCGCGGCATTACGGCGGGCTGGGATGCGGGCTCGGAGAACGACGCTAGGCGAGTCCGCAGAGTCACCATAGGCAAGCGTTTACAATGATGGCATCCGCCGTCAGCGAGCGCGGTGGCCGCGTGATCCTCACCCAGGCAGGACACGCAGATGACGTGGCGGTCCTCGTCGCTGAGTGGGGCTCGGCAAGAACCACAGGAAAGCATCTTTAAAAAGACGCAGCTCTTTTAGAACAGATAATGGGTGTTGCGTCACGTAAGCAAACACACACACAGTTAGCAGAGTAAAAGGATATAGTACGCCGGAAAGCGCAGCAGGTACGGCAGTTGAAGGCGGCTGGGCCAGCGACTTCAGAAGATGGCACGTCCCGCTGAGAAGGCTACAAGTCAACGGCGCGGCTTCTCACTCTGGATCCCGCGATGCGTGAGCTTCGCGTGAAGAATGAAAAATCAGAGAAATACAGCTATCGAGGGGTATTATAGGGCGAGACCACGCCTATACTGGCGGGACATGACGAAATGAGCGCGAAGCGTCTTCATTCGTCATTACGTCACGCAGTGCCTTCACTCGATAGGCTGCAGCTTTTCCAGCGAGGCAGCCAATGGGCGCGCGAGCTGTTTCGCCCTTGTCTGCTTGCTGCTGCAAAAGCGTTTTGCATGATTAAAAAAATTAAGGGTAATTATTGGCTTCAATATCTCGAGGAAAGAGTGTTTCCCCATAGCGTAAGATATTACGCAGTACGAGAGATACTCTCGTAAGAGAACCAGGTTGCTGCTGGAAGAGGTGTTAGTGAGGCCAGCAGGGGGTGCTATCCCTGTGGTCTGTGTGGGTCCTAACGCCCCAGTATAGTGATGGGGACACTATACTGTCAAAATAGCACCGTCCTTCGGATGAGACGTTAAACTGAGGCCCTGACTCTCTGTGGTCACAAAAAATCCCAGGATGTCTTTCGAAAGAGTAGGGGTGTAACCCTGGCATCCTGGCCAAATTTGCCCCCTTGGCCTCTGTCCATCATGGCCTCCTAATCATCCCCATATATACTGATTGGCTTCATCACTGTCTCCTGTACACCAATACGCGCAATATGGCTGCCGTCGCATCATCTAAGTGGATGCTGCACATTGGTGGTGGTTGAGGAGATCCCCCCCCCCCCCTTCTATGTAAAGCGCTTTGAGTGTACAAGAAAAGCGCTATATAAATGTAATGAATTATTATTATTATTAATGAGTACTATTGGTCCCTAATTAGATGTCTGGCAAAACTGCTTTGAAAACAAATAGGCATTCGGTCTGCAACAGGTAGAAACAGTCCAACCATTTGAATAAATTGTGATTTGACATAAACTTAAGACAATTATGCTTATTGTAGTTAATATAAAAGTCAACGTTAAACAGTGTTGAAAAAAAAAATTCTAAATCACAGTCTGATTACTTTAAAGGTGAAGTATGTAGTTTCTGAGACACTAGTGGCACCTAATGGAATTACAAAAATAAAGCAAGTTTTCGAATGACCTTGCAATTGGCCCTTCTCCAAGTGTGTCCGACGTCCCGCAGTACTACAAACCACTCCATTACAAATTATGCCCCCTAATAAAAATTATGCCCCTTACAATGAAACAGCCAATTAGCAGCTCCCTCTAGAGTTATTGATTTTGCCACTAGTACCGCTCTTCTTCTACTTCACTTTCCTTGCTTTTTTAAGCTTCACTATTGCCACCTAATGATAAGGCATACAGATTGTATTATTACATTGATCAGCAGATGCAGTAAGCATCCTGTTTGTTTTTTGAATATTTTAATTATGAAACTCTACAGTAAGTTTTAATCAGGGCTTTTAGCTGTAATTACCATATGTCTGTAATGTATTTGATTGTATAATTTAATGTTTTACCAATAGATGTTATTTCATACTTCAGAAGATTCATGTTGTTGTTTTTTGTTTGTTGGTTATGTGTTTTAAAACTGGACCCGTTTGATTGATTGATTGATTGATCGATCGTTTATCTTAGCATACTGCTAATGAATTATCTGTATATGAAAAAGGCAACACTATCTCACAGCCAATCCGTACGAGTTAGTACGAGGTGGTTAATTTGTACAAATTCGTACAACCTGGCTAGGTTTAGGGCCGGGGTCAGGGTCAGGGATAGGTAATTCGTACAAATTCATATGAATTGGGCACCTTGTAAAATATGTACAATTTAGCAAAAATCCTACGAGTGAGGGAGAATGAATTCGTACGAATTAGCCACCTCGTAAAATACGTACAAATTGCCGTGAGATCGGGATTAAAAAGGATGATTGTAAAAGGCCATTTTTATTGTCTAAGACGATAATGCAATAACATGATTTTTGAATGTTACATTAGAATCTGTATATCACCAGCACAATCAGAACACCAAGTCAAGTCAAGTCAAGTAAATTTATATAGCCATTTTCACAATATAGATTGTATCAAAGCAGCTTCACAGTATCAATCAAAATAACATAACAATGTTTGTTTCTTAGTAAAAAAAAAAACAAAAAAACATCCACGTTAGGTAGGGCTGATCAATGGTATTAATGATTGGTTAATTGATTTTAATATCCCCAACTGAGCAAGCCAAAGGCAACACACCACAAACCTTTTTGAATTTTTATTTTCTATTGACATATTTAGACACATTTGCATAGATAAATGTGTTTAAGATACAAGGAGCCAACATAAAATGTAATATATATGTTATCATCTTATTATAGCATCTTTTATTTTATACAGGATTGACAATGGCAATTGTTACATAGGAGGAAGGATGGAAATAAAAATCGACCAACACAATATTGGCAATATGGTGGTAGTGGGGAGTGGGGTGGTGATGGTAATGACAATGGTAATAAATAATAAATGGTTACTTTGTTTACGCACACACACACATACACATACCCACACTCACACCCGCTCACATGCACACTTTGATCAAACACTTAAATCACTTTTATGTCACTTCTGGAATTATGGATTTACAAGATTGCTCACTAATGCACTATGTTGGTTTGTATGTATGTCTGACTGTTAAAAAAAAAAAAAAAAAAAAAAAAAAAAAAAAGTAATATTAATAAAGTAAAAAAAAAAACAATTAAAAAAAAAACCAGGGCGGAGCAGACTTTGACGGAGACGAGGGGAATCCACGGGAGGAACCTCGGGCTGTAAACGGGTTCAAGAGAGGCCTCCCGGAGCTTGAAGGGCGCAGGCAAGGCGAGGCGCAGAGGCGGGTCGGCAGGGCGAGGCGCAGAGGCGGGGCCGGCAAGGCGAGGAGTCTGTGTACGCTCACCGGAGCCTGGCGAGCCGAACGAGTCCTCCTTCTCCTCCTGCAACGGCGCCTCACTTGGCTTGATTCACTCACTTGGCTTGATTCACTTGACTCTGCACTTGATTCACTTGACTCGGCAGGGCTCACGTGAAGTGCATGCTCGTCGGGGCTCAGGTGAAGCGCGGGCTCGACTGGCAGATGTGAGTCGCGGGCTCGGCTGGGCTCACGTGGAGCGCGGGCTTGGCTGGGCAGACGAGAAGTGCGACCTGGGTAGGGGTCACGTGGAGCGCGGGCTCGACTGGGCTGACATGAAGTGCAGAAGGTCTCTGTCACGATGCGCCCCACGACGCCTCCTCCTGGCCTCACCAGATCACTCTCTCCTGAGTTCTAGGACTTCACTTCCCATCACTCCCGTCACTAATCACCTCCTTCCATCCCTGTCTCATCTCCATCATCTCAGCCACCTGTTCCCACTCAGCTCCCCTTTATCTGGACCTCGCTCCCCTTTGTTCCCTGTGAAGTCTTGTTACTGCCACGGTGTACAACTCTGAACAGTCTTACATTATTCTGTGTATTCCTGGTTCCTCGATTCTAGCCTGTTTCCCCCATTACTCTGTGAACGTTTGCCGCCTGCCCACGACCCTTGCCTGGCAACCACTCTGAGTTTGGACTGCCCCAGTATAGTTATCAGCCCTGTGCCTTCTCTGTTTACTGCCTGTTTGTGTTCTTCATTAAAGTTCCCCATTTCAGTAAATAAACATTAAACATTACTTTTTTTTTGTACCTCCACCGTGTGTGTTCTTAAAGAGAAAGACACAAGCTGCAGTCCGAAATCGAATATTTCCCTACAATTAGTATAATATAAAAACAGTATGCGAGCAGAGTAGTATGTTTAAATTCATAGAATTCTAAAAAAGTACCCGGATGACCTACTACTTCTGGCGAGATTCTGAAGTGCGCATACGATGGACACTTTACTATCCCATGATGCCAGGGAGAGGTCTTTTCAGCTTGCCACTATAAAACGCAATTTTTCTGCACTAAACTAGTGAATTTTGCCAAAATATATCCAGAGATGATAGACAAGATGTTATAGAATAACAATTTAATAAAAACCCAATTTTGACAAAGAAACTGACATTCAACTTATTTTTAGACCTTACTGAAAATGTACCAGCTCGACATCTGATGGGTTTTTCCCAGATTGCATCACATTTATTAAAAACTAATACTATAAGAACATAGTAATACATTTCAGATTTTATGTATATTTTGATTATTTTTGGGTTCATCATTCACCAAAGCTCAATAAACACTGGTCACAGACACAGAGATGTACATTTAATTTCACCAAACTGTTTTCAAGCATTTTTAAGTTTTCTTTTGACATGACATGAAGCGGTGATAAGTGGGTGAGTTGTGTTCTTACTTTTTAATTAGTCTTCCCATTAACATCATTATTTAGCTATTCATTCAGATTCATTTGCAGATGCAGAATGCACACAAAAATGAGAGGTGGGATTTAACGTGTGATCAACATAATGCCCCAATCAGCACTATGGAGGCACTGCCTCACACAGCAAGAAAGGCGCTGCCTGCCGCGTAAACTTGACCTGATGGTGTCGCTGTTTTTAATGTCATATTTTGTAAAGAGGCACTACCTCCCTTGCCTCGGAAACTCATTCTGAGTATAGCACTGAGGGTTTGGATGATTGAAGTGTAGCCCCAAAAGCCATGGGGGCTCAATAAGGGTTTACTTCCTTCTCAGACGTGGAAGCACCGCAATGCATGCTGATAGCAATAATGTGACAAATGAAATGAGTGAATGCATAAATAAGGGGGTAAGAGACAGATCCTTAGATGTGCGCAGTTAGACAGGTGTCACACTGAGCCGTGTGTCTTTGTGAGCTGTCCTCATTAGCAGGCTTCTTGGTCTACTTTAAATGCAAGTGCTTTCAGAACGAAATGTCTCCCATAGAAGGACCATGAGTGGATCTTGCTGAATTTTCAAAAAGTTTCTTACCCTCAGGAAACTTGGCTGAGATAACAATTCTGCAAGGGGATGCCA
Organism: Chrosomus eos; assembly: GCA_036326025.1. NCBI lineage: Eukaryota > Metazoa > Chordata > Actinopteri > Cypriniformes > Leuciscidae > Chrosomus > Chrosomus eos. The sequence continues at coordinate 27,984,205 of CM070828.1, forward strand.
GGAGCACTCTGATAAGCTCTGGATGAGTCCATGATGTATGTATGAACACAGGGTTGGCAAATGTTTTGGTGACTGTTTTCCTCTGAGCCACTAAACAGCCCATAGTCAGTGCACAAGACATTGTAAATGTGCACATATATTTGACAGTCCTTTTTTCAGGTTTATCAAATTTCCCAGTAAAGAAATGGCAATTTCATTATAATACAAAATATGAACAGCCTGACAGTGTTTTACTTTTCACAATAAGTGACCTGCACTTCTTTTGAGGAAAATTATTAAATCCTCAACCACACTCTGCTGCTGTTTATAAGTAAATCATCAAATGTATCTTCTCCTGATTTAATTTCTTATGACCTGTCACTGTACGTGCATTTCCTGGTATTCGAAAATCATTCCTAATAACTGCTGTTTTAGATATAGCCCTTGCTTACCTACTAGATGATCAATAAGGGTCCAGAATTTCTTCCCTTTGTTTTATTTCAATATTTCAGTCTGCTGCAGAGGAGATTTCATCTTATGAGGTGATGATTTGCTTGTGGAGAAGTCTAATAATGTTTAAGTTCTGTAGTATTCTTTGAACATGCTGAGCTGTCTTCCTTGTCATGTAGTTTGAATAAACTAATCATGTAATGTTCCAAATCAATGATGTAGGTTTGGTTTTATTCATGGACCATGTTTTCATCTGCACAGTGAAATAGCTGATGAAGCTGAGCTTACACCTGTTCTAGTGTGTTCTTGGAAAGAGTTTATGTATGTAATTATCTTCTGTTTTGTGTACACTAATTATATAAAGTTGAATTTAAAACAAACTGCACGTTTGACTATTATTATTATATATATATATACAGGGGTTGAACAATGAAACTAAAACACCTGGTTTTTGACCACAATCATTTATTAGTAGGGTGTAGGGCAGGGGTACTTAAGTTCGGAGGCCAAGAGGGCAACATTTTAAACCACATAAAATGCAAAGGGCCACAAATTACAACATACTTTTATTTAGGCCTACTTAGGACAATATATGTAGTTTTACTGAGTATTTACAGTTTATTATCTAAGTATGTCATTTGATGGTTGTCCTTTGATGGCCCTTTAAAAATTTATTTAAAAAAAAAAAGATTATTAGTTTGTCTTGCAGTGTTCATATCATAATGCCAAAATGCAGCGGCGTCATGCCCATTCAAAGTAAGGGGGGCACGTGCCCCCTCAGATTTTTCCTCCCTGATATTTTTTTGTCACAACTTTATTCCTATTATGCTCCATAATTACCAGAGCCTATAACGACTCAAATGTATTCTTCTGGATGCGTAATAAATGCGTTCTTCAAGATGCCCCTTGTTCCTAATATGGTGTCTGTGTATATCAAATCTAGACCGCTACGCGCGTAGTGCTCTAGAATCTTTGCTGTGTAGCCTATGTTCAAGCAACTCACTCGTCTCGCACGTTGAGCTGGACATGTTTTACAGATGGTCTTGGTAAGTGGGCAAAGCAACAAATCGGCATTGAATTAGTTATCAGATGATATTAAAAGGTAGTGGGATTATTTATAGGCTAAATGTACAAGTTACAAGTTACTAGCTTTTCTGTTAGCTCATAAATTAGCCTACTCTTTACAAGTTCCTTATTTAAAATATAATAATGAGCAGTGTAACTACAGTATTTCAATGATTTTACTAAAGTAATGTTACATATTACATTTGATTTGATTACTTTTTTATATTTCTGTCAAATATTAACCATTTTCAAGTGTTAACCTTATTCAGCACTGAAATCTGTCAAACTTCTTTTAAAGTCCTTCATCACATATTAATATTAAAATAACTTAATTTCAGAGCACCACAAAGTCAGACCTCAGCACCTTTATGTACCTTTAATGTAAGATCGTTCTTAGGTCACATACTAATTTAAAATCATAACATAAAAACTGCAATGGTAGCCTGTTTTTAAAATCATGTGTAGTAGGCCTAAGTGTACAGTAAGTGTGTGTGTAAACATGTTTTAATAGTAGACTTCAAAAGCTTTTGAATTTGAGCTTACAGTTCTTTCATCAACCTGTCTTTTACAAAATAGATAACTTTAGCTCCGTTAAGGTATTTTTGTCCCTCCCAAACTGCATTGAAATGGTATGTTTAGCAGCCAGAATTAAAAAAAATTCAGGGGGAGAAACCCCCTGACCCCTCCTAACATGATCCATATCACCCGTCAGAAAACAATTGCAACGTCTCAGATTGTGACGGATCTGCCAAAATGCACAAAGAAAATCATTCTTGAGCAAATAAACTTAATCTGGTTTGTTTTCACAAGTAATTTCAGGTCTGTCTGTTGCTCACTGGCTGAACTGAGACAGTCTGTCAGTAAGACGAAAACATTGCACCATTTTATAGTCTTTTTTATACTCCATTGCACCTTTGTAATATTATTTTATTGCCTATTTATACCCAGGGTCGCTTTATAAAGGTTTCTTTATTATTAATTATTACCTCTACCTTTTAATTTAGTGAGAATCCAAAATATTTTTTCCGTTCAGTCACAGTCTTGTGAATCCTCTAATTATAACAAACATTGTAAACACGATAAATAAAATATTCTCTGTGAGCTCAATGAAGCGACGACAGATATGTAGGCTAATGGCGCTCTCTGCTTGCTTTCTGTTTATAACACATTGACATTAAGAATAAAAGTTTTGTTTTTCATGCTGCTAAGAGGACCATCAGCCACTTACACACTGCAAAGTTTCAGGACTCAACCATGAGTTTCAACCGCATTAAATGATGCAAAAAAAGTAACTTCATTTTTACTTACTCACATTCTCACACATTTGATAGCGTGCGCGAACATATGTACACTAGAAATATTCATCATTGTCCAGTCACACTTTTTCTCTACAAAAGTTAAGATAAAAATTTTACTTATACTTGTTTAAAATAGAGTTGCAGGTATCTTTTAATTCTCTCACACAAGCGCCCATTGGGCGGATATTGTGTTTGTTACTCTTGTTCTGTCTCCTCTGTTTCTTTTCAGACTGTGAAACAATGGCCCGTCAGTGTTCTCCACAGTGGCCAGAGGGATTTTTAGCCATTCCTCTTCTAGAACAGTGGTGCAATGCTGCTGGAGGAAAACGTTTTCTGACTTGCTTCTCCAAAATACCCTAAAGTGGCTTAAAAATATTTAGATCTGGTTACTTTGCAGGCCATGGGAGATGGGACAATGGCCTCGCATTCAGCTTCACTTTCATGTTCATCAAACCATTCTGTCATGTGTCATTCTGACTTGCTGTAGGTGCATTATCATGCTGATACATGGTACCACCTCAGGGTACAATGTTTAAACGATTAGTTGCACGTGGCCCTCCAGAATGGTTCGGTAGTCCTTGGTAGTGACCCACCCATCAAGCACAGTAGGAAATGCGATGATACTGCAGCCCAAACCATCAATGATCCACCCCGTGCTTCACTCTGGGCATGCAACAGTCTGGGTGTTAAGCCTATTTGGGTCTTCTCCACACCATAACTCCTACTGATGTGGGAAAATAGGTGGTTTCATCATATGTCTACAGCCCCAGATTTGCAGATTTGATGTTGGCACCATTAAACTGACATTTGGAATTGGCATGAGAGACCAAAGGAATGGCTATAGCAGCCTGACCATGAATATTGACTGTTGAGCTCCTGACGTAGTTTTGGGGGAAACCGGAGAGAAGAGGTGCACATTTAATTCTGCAGGGAGTTGGGCAGCTGTGGTTTTATGTTAGTACCTGGACCCTCTTTTGAACTCTGATATGTCTCCCATGTTGTGTGGATTGTCAGATTACTGATGGAATGTAAAATTATTGAAGAATTGCCAACAGGCCCCATATATATAGGCATGAAAACCGCTCCAACACTATTTTGGATATTGTTTCAGTTTCATTGTCTAACTTCTGTGTGGTGATTATTATTATTTTATTTAGTTAATCTTGATTCTTTTGGACACTTTCATTATGATTTATATACACCCTGAATTCACAACTCGAAATTTAATTTCTTCTATACAGCAATTATAAAAGTAAATGGCCCACATTTATTACAGTGCACACCATTGATGCTGCGAGTATTTCTATTCATCTGCACTTGATATTGTGCTTGTTGAGGCTCTCCAGTGCTTTATCTTTGACTCCCACACAGGCCTCCATTTCTAATTTTCTGATAACAACAAGAGCAGGAACTCCTCCCCTGAATGACACGACTTGAAAAGCCAAATGTGCAATAACACTAAGAGCTCTTTCTTGTTACTGATGAAGAAAAAAAAAAGCTATACTGTATTAGAGAGAACTGAAATGAAACAATAAAAGGGTTTGTCGAACACAATTGAGCTTGATCAACGCAGTGCTGTTTACAGATATAACATCTGCTTTTGGCAAGACCCTGTCATTCTTTGCCATAATCTTCACTGTACCTTTAGACTCAAGCTGGAGATCAGCAGCCAGTCCTGCCTCTTCTCCTCTTATCTACAGATGCAGGCTATCCTGACAACCCTCCCCATCCACCAAGATTATCCCGACTATGGGTTAAAAAAGGGCAACCCTCAAAAGATTCCAATCTGTGTTTTTGCCCACTAAATAAAAATGTACCATACAATATGCTATGTGTGAATAGAAAATGATTAAGTGATCGCAATTTAGATTACATAGATTTTAGTATTGCAACTGTGAATTGTGGAGATTTATGAGAAAAATTATAAGATGTGGTCCTGTGGTGCTGAATAACGGGAAAACTGTTGACGATGAGTCTAGTCCTTATTTCAGATGCATGAGGCTCGGAGGGGATTTGACTAATTTAGCATTCAGATTGCAAATTACACATTGTTCACTTCAATTAGAGCTTTAAATCCTACTCACAGCAACACACTTGCTGTATAAATTATAGCCTAATATATCATTAGGTCTTTATTACTCTCTCTGGACCCTTCCTGTTGGATTCACACAATTGGTGTGTGGACAGGGGTTTCGTGTGTAGTACTCATACATGTAAAAAGACCCTATCACTGAGGTTATAAATACCTTCTACTGCAGTGTAAAGGTCTTCAAATGTGCCCAGAAGAATTTTTTAGAATGAATTTTGCGGTGAGTAACATTTTATGTAGGGTTTTGCCAGTTATTTTGTCTATTTTTTTTATTAGGTCCCAACAAAGCCATACACATAGTTAACAACTGCATGGCTCAGAGCAAATATAATAGTGGTGGTGTTTAATGAATCAGTGCTTTTGAACAAATCAATTGAGTGACTGATTCAATGAAGACAGTCCCTTTTTTAAATCGTGAATGAATCAGTTTTGTAAACAAATCTTTTAATAAATGATACTGTATGTGTGTGTGTGTGTATGTATGTGTGTGTGTGTGTGTGTATATATATATATATATATATATATATATATATATATAGAGAGAGAGAGAGAGAGAGAGAGAGAGAGAGAGAGAGAGAGAGAGAGAGAGAGAGAGAGAGAGAGAGAGAGAGAGAGAGAGAGAGAGAGAGAGAGAAAGAGAGAGAAAGAGAGAGAAAGAGAGAGAGAAAGAGAAAGAGAGAGAAAGAGAAAGAGAAAGAGAAAGAGAAAGAGAAAGAGAAAGAGAAAAAGAACGAGAACGAGAAAGAGAGATTGAGAATGTATGTACTTTTATTATCATTTTTTTCTACAGTGTATATAAAGTGGTTTATATTGTAATTGTTTTTGCAGTGGATTCATACAAATAATCCTTTCTTCTGAGGTTTTGGAGTGTGTGGATGTTTTCCAACAAATCTGCAGTGTTTGAAATAAGACTTCTGAACAGTTTTTTTCTACTCTCTTTGAAAGATAATAAATAAGAGAGACTGGCCATACTGTAATCACCAACTGTCTTTACTATGATAAAGTGCTGGCAACATCGTATTTAACCATTTTTTTAAAAGACGAACAGCTACATTAAACAGAATTATGACTATTCTAATGAGGATTCATGAATAATATGTAGAATACAAAATGAGGCCATAAGTTCTCAATTGGCATAACTTCTCTCTCGTTTTTCCTGTGAGTCTGTGAATTAAAACCTTTAAATTAGAGCTTGTGTTGGTATAATAGACACACCTACTTATAAATATTTTTAATCACTGGTAAACGTGTTGTGAGCAATGAGAAAATAATGAAGATGAAGTTGAACAGAATTTAAATTAGGCCGCAGAGGACTGCAAAGGGAACATGACCACAATAATTATGACCACATGAAATGTACTTCACCCATTAAAATCAATTTATCTCTAAGTAATACAATTCCTTCCTAACGTGCTCCAGGAAATTGTACTGCTCCTCATATCCTGTTGGCCAGTGGTTAAATTTGAAAACATAATGTAAAATAGGGCACTGATTAGTTCCAAATATTGACTTTTGGTTGAGAAGCCATTGCGGCAAAAGTTGGATCAAGCTTCCAAATCGTATTTACTTTAAAGGCAATATTGGACTCATAGGTTGAACTGTCTATAAATAAAACCTCTATGGTGGAAATTCCATCTGCTGTCAAGAAAGTATATGAATTCCTCCAGCCCATATGGTTCTGATGATACAGACTGATGTGATTTATGTGAAGAAACAGGAGGGAGGTTGTAATTCATGCTTTGTGTACCACAGTTAAAAATCATTGATTGAGTCTATGGAGGTCTGAATAATGTATTCAAGTCCTCTTTTGATATGTGATGAGGTCCTGGAGGTGGTGGAATGGACAATTAAACAACAATACAAATTGGATTTGTTTAAAATACTTGACTGTCCAGGGAGCAGTAGATAATTCTGAATAGGCTTTTCCATAGAAATCCAGGGCTATTTTAAACCGCTTCGCTGGGCGTAAATGACTGAAGTTCAATAACAAAAAAATCACCAGAGAAAATATTGCACAGTTTGAGTCTTTTTTTACCCTGTGTTTTTATCAATATTCTGCAATTGAAAGCACATCAAAAGCTTTCCAGCAATGTGAATGTATGTGCATGGATTCCCCTTTCCATAGATCGGAATAGGTATACTCCTTTGATACGTGTACGTTGCTTCAAAACCACCAGAAGCTATTTCCGAAGATTTGATCCCGAGGCCACTCAGCGGTAAGGCAGCAAAGTTCTTGCCCTACACATTACACTAAAAGCAAAGCCATGTTTTTGAAGTCGTAAAGCTAACCTCTCTACATAAATTGAATATTTTGCCCTCCTTGCTGTCCTACCACCAGACAGTTGATTATGACACGTGACCCCAAAGCAATAACTTCAAGAGGTAGAGGTGACCTCGGAGAATTGCATGCACATGAACTTGTTTTGTCAGAGCGATCTGTTAATGATATGCACACTTGCATTTTTAATTTGGCTGCGAGAAAGAACATGACAAATGAGACATGCGCCGGGATGCTCCAGGATAGCGTTTCCTGGATGTGAAAGCCAAGAGACATCTCATTGCATTGAATTAATTTCATTTTCACATGTTCATAATAACTTGTGGCTATGCCATGTCAGCTATTTTCTTTATTTAACTTTGAGCTTTGTTCAGAGCAGAGGTAGAGTTGATGTTGAGTGACCTAGTGAAGACAGTACTTGGAAAGAAGTCCTTTTAAATTCCCTATTAGTCAGGACCACAAGTCACATTTACGCTGAAGAGATAAACTCTAAGTGACATTCAGACGGACATGATGTTTCTGTTGATAGCATCCGAGCTTTTGCTTGCCACCTTTAATCTTCTAGTACAGATAAGTTATTAGAAGTACTTTTTGTGTGTGTGTTTTTTTAGGCAGAATTAAACTGTTAAATTGATGTACTACTAATTGTATACATGCACTTACTGTATTTATTCTGTAAACATTGTAAACAGAATATTGTAAACAGCTTTATTACAGTAATTTTATACATGTTGTTGTGTGGTCATGGTGACAAAGTTGTACAATTGAATGTAACTTTACACATAAAAAGTTAGCAAGCACAGGGTTTTTCCTGGCTCAAAATGAGGCGGAGGTGGTAAAATTGTAACACTAGCGGGGTCCGGGGGCATGCCCCCCCGGGAGAACATTTTGTACATTTTAAAGATAAATTCATTAATCTGGTGCACTTTGAGTCACTCGAATCTGTTGTTAAAAATAAATAATAATCCACCCGCCAACCACCCATATTCTTTGATTTAGATATCTGCATCTGATCATCACATTACAATTATTCAATTAAGCATGATAATATGGTAACATATCACACAATTAACATTTATTTAAATTAAAAGTTCTTCTTTTGGCAAAATCACATTTTTTTATAGCCTAAACAGAGGCTTTACTCCATTTAAACTTTTTGTCAATGTTTCATTTTTGAAAACACTCTAAATTTTATTTCAAATTCTTACATTTTATCAATACATTCAATTAAAATAATAAGACACTAGGCTGTTACCAATCAAATTAAATAATTTACATTGAAAAATTATAACTGTATTAAATGAGATTATTTTGAATATTTTTTGAATATACAAGGAATGTTGAAAGAATGATACTTTGAAACTAAACCGCCAGTAGGAGGGGGCTAACACAGTCTCATCCCAAGAAGTCATATATTGACGTCTTGGGACGTCTTTTGACCATACGTCAATATCCGCCTTTTTAGGGTACCCTTAAACGTCGGTAAATGACGATCCTGGGACATCATACAACTGACGCTTTACCTTTAACGTCAGTAGGTGACGGGGTAGGTTTAGGGGTAGGTTTAGGTCTGGGGTAGAGTTAGGATCCGATAACGTCATCTAACCGACGTTTAAGGGTACCCTAAAAAGGCGGATATTGACGTATGGTCAAAAGACGTCCCAAGACGTCAGTATATGACTTCTTGGGATGAGACTGGCTGAGGGGGCAGGCGGCCGTCTTAATGAGCGAGTCATTGAGTCATTAATGTAAACGATTCGTTCAAACGGCTGAATGATTCAGAATGAGGCGGTTTAATAATGGGCAATTGAATCTTTGACTCAAGCGATTAGTTCAAAACGCTGAATGATTCAGTAATGAATCATGGATGAGTGTTGCTGTGAGACGCGATAGGGTTTGTTGTTTGGAACTATTTTCGCTGCTAAAACAGAACAAAAACAGTCTAAAAATGTAAGTAACTTAATTTTAACTATTTGTTTATTGAACTGTTATGAAATTAATATCTCGGTTTCAATCGTGATGGCATTCAGGAAAACAGCACTCTGGTCGTGTGTAGCCTATATATTGTTTCTTAACTATAATTAATGTTATAAATAACTGCGCGAGACTCAACAGCGCAACTTTGTTACTGTCTGTCATTAGGTACCATGATGGCAGTTCCGTGTCTTTATTACACTCATTTAGCTGTCACCCACCCTCGATTGAATGGCATGTTTTTAACGCTCGCTCGATCCGCCGATTATGATCCGTGCAGCACTATCGGCAAACTACACGGTTAGAGAATGGACACAAGCGGGAATCGCGACAGAACTGTCACGGTGGATAAAGTGTATATGAGCACGTGACTGTCTGTACGAGTTTTGTCGAGAGGCGGAGGCGGCACGAAATTTGACGGAGGCGGCCGCCTCATAATTGTCTATGCAGGAAAAACCCTGCAGCAGTTTTTCATTCTAAAACATGTTTATCATAATTTTGTTTATGATTTCAGAGTATTTTAACTTTTATTTTTTAAATTGGCCCCAGTTGGCCTCACTGTAACCCTGACTGTTATTGTACACACAATGAACAATGTAAAGCACTGCTTTATTTTCTTCGAAATTATCCCAGTCACATAGCAAAAGGTGAGAGCTGGCTTTTGAGAGAATGTGTCTAGCGACTAAGCTGTCATATCGGCTAATGGGAATCACTTAGAGCTCTAGCATCTGATATAGTAAAGGTGGGTTGCGAGTAAAACCATCCTGACAAATCTAAAGTAGGATCAAGAATGGCAGTTTGACTCCAGATTAGGTTGCAACTCCCACGCCATATAAGGGAACTCTATTCGTACTGTTTATTTCAGGAGTGAGTAAACTATAGACATTAACACCAGCTGAGACTGAGAGCACCTGGGCCAACTGCAATTTTCCCAACTGATGGAAAGCCCCTTGGCCATCACCCTGAGCTAACTGCTATAAGAGAAGTCTAATTAATGACATGCACAAATAAGATGCATGACTCATGAATATTTAGTAGATCTAAATATATCAAGCATACTGTCTATGCAAGTTAATATCAAATAAAGTGAAGTCGTACACTGTCTGGGGTAAATCCAACAGAGTAATGGAATGGTGTTATACAGTTTAAAAGCAAAATTTGAATATAGCATAAAAGAAAATCCTGGGTAAAGTTTTAATTTGCATGATTGTATTATTGTCACGATTGTCATATTTTCAATGTGTTTAGTTCTGTTTTGAGATCTTGTTTCCCCGTCTTTTGTGACTTTTGGTTCAGTCCTGTTAGTTTTCCCGCCATGTCTGATTAGAAATTCCCTGCACCTGTTTTCTGTTAATCATCCCATTAGTCCCTGTTCATTTAAGCCCTGTGTTTTCCCTCAGTGTTTGTTGGTCGTCGTCCACGTATGGTTGTATGTTTTGAAGTCCTGGAGTTCCCTTTCCTTTGTTCATGTCTGTTTTTGGAAATTAAGTTTGTAAATAAATACCTATATCGCCATTCCGTGTCCTCGTCTTCAGCACCTGCAGCAACCCTGACAGAAAGACCAACCGTAAACTGAAAATGAGCAAGGTGAGAAGAGGAAAGAAAGAGGTGAGCCCCATGGAAATACCAATCCTCTTCCAGAAGGAACTCTCTCTTGAGGAGTATGCGGGGCGTTACCTAGCCTTCTATGATGATGTGACTTTGGAGGAGGAGGAACTGAAACAGAGTTTCTGGGGTGGTCTGAGGGACCCGTTGTCCCAGATAATTTTGGTGAAGGACCTCCATCTGTCCTTCCTGGAGTTCGTGGATCACACGCTGTGGGCGTGTGGATCAAACTACCACGTGGAAGATCTACCACTCCAGCCAGTTCTAAGTCCGGTATGTCCTGAGCCCATCACCTGCACGCCATCGCCTGAGCCCATCACCTGCACGCCATCGCCTGAGCCCATCACCTGCACGCCATCGCCTGAGCCCATCACCTGCACGCCAACGCCTGAGCCCATCGCCTGTCCACCAGAGCCTGCACACCGCATCAGCCCTGCCGCCAGATCGGTCCCTGGACTTCCCCGGCTGATATCCGGTATGACTGATCCCCCACTGATATCGGTGCGACTGGCCCAAAAGAAGGCGGCCGAGGCTGGGGTTCAAGTCAGCCACATCCAGCCAGAGCCTGAGCCCGTCGCCTGCCCGCCAGAGCCTGAGCCTGTCACCTGCCCGCCAGAGCCTGATCCCAGCCCCGAGTTTCCTGATATGCTGGTCCCGTCCAGCCCCGAGTTTCATGATATGCTGGTCCCGTCCAGCCCCGAGTTTCCTGATATGCTGGTCCAATCCAGCACGGAGCCCGTTGACCCAGACCCAGAGCCAGAGCCAGAGCCCGTTGACCCAGAGCCAGAGCCAGAGCCCGTTGACCCAGACCCAGAGCCAGAGCCCGTTGACCCAGACCCAGAGCCAGAGCCCGTTGACCCAGAGCCAGAGCCCGTTGACCCAGAGCCAGAGCCAGAGCCCGTTGACCCAGAGCCAGAGCCAGAGCCCGTTGACCCAGAGCCAGAGCCAGAGCCCGTTGACCCAGAGCCAGAGCCAGAGCCCGTTGACCCAGAGCCAGAGCCCGTTGACCCAGAGCCAGAGCCCGTTGACCCAGACCCAGAGCCAGAGCCCGTTGACCCAGAGCCAGAGCCCGTTGACCCAGAGCCAGAGCCAGAGCCAGAGCCCGTTGACCCAGCGCCAGAGCCAGAGCCCGTTGACCCAGCGCCAGAGCCAGAGCCCGTTGACCCAGCGCCAGAGCCAGAGCCCGTTGACCCAGCGCCAGACCCAGAGCCCGTTGACCCAGACCCAGAGCCCGTTGACCCAGACCCAGAGCCCGTTGACCCAGAACCCGTTGACCCAGCGCCCGTTGATGTCAAGTCAGTTCCCGATCATGAGCCTGTCCTCCCCAAGAAAATTTTGGGGGGGCGCTATACGCCTTCGCCGTGGCCGGCCAAAGATCCACGGAGGCCTGGAAAAATTACACCGCCGTGGCCACCTGATGGATCTTCACCGCCGTGGCCACCTGAAGGGTCTGCACCGCCATGGCCACCTGAAGGGTCTGCACCACCATGGCCACCTGAGGGGTCTGCACCGCCATGGCCACCTGAAGGGTCTGCACCGCCATGGCCACCTGAAGGGTCTGCACCGCCATGGCCACCTGAAGGGTCTGCACCGCCATGGCCACCTGAGGGGTCTGCACCGCCATGGCCACCTGAGGGGTCTGCACCGCCATGGCCACCTGAGGGGTCTGCACCGCCATGGCCACCTGAAGGGTCTGCACCGCCATGGCCACCTGAGGGGTCTGCACCGCCATGGCCACCTGAGGGGTCTGCACCGCCATGGCCACCTGAGGGGTCTGCACCGCCATGGCCACCTGAGGGGTCTGCACCGCCATGGCCACCTGAGGGGTCTGCACCGCCATGGCCACCTGAAGGGTCTGCACCGCCATGGCCACCTGAAGGGTCTGCACCGCCATGGCCACCTGAGGGGTCTGCACCGCCATGGCCACCTGAGGGGTCTGCACCGCCATGGCCACCTGAAGAGTCTTCACCGCCGTGGCCACCTGAAGAGCCTGCACCGCCTTGGACGCCCGAGGGTCCCACAGCTCCGCCCTGGACGCCCGAGGGTCCCACAGCTCCGCCCTGGACGCCCGAGGTACAGTCTGCACCATCGTGGCCACGCCCACAGCCTGCACCGCCCTGGCCACGCCCACAGCCTGCACCGTCGTGGCCACGCCCACAGCCTGCACCGCCGTGGCCACGCCCACAGCCTGCTCCGCCCTGGAGGCTTCCTGGACCTACACCATGCCCTCGTCAGCCTCCAGGGCGCCCACCCTCCCACCCCTTTGGATGTTATACGGCGCGAGGACGCGCCTTCGGGGGGGGGGAGGTACTGTCACGATTGTCATATTTTCAATGTGTTTAGTTCTGTTTTGAGATCTTGTTTCCCCCGTCTTTTGTGACTTTTGGTTCAGTCCTGTTAGTTTTCCCGCCATGTCTGATTAGAAATTCCCTGCACCTGTTTTCTGTTAATCATCCCATTAGTCCCTGTTCATTTAAGCCCTGTGTTTTCCCTCAGTGTTTGTTGGTCGTCGTCCACGTATGGTTGTATGTTTTGAAGTCCTGGAGTTCCCTTTCCTTTGTTCATGTCTGTTTTTGGAAATTAAGTTTGTAAATAAATACCTATATCGCCATTCCGTGTCCTCGTCTTCAGCACCTGCAGCAACCCTGACAATTATACAAATCGTACATGGAGAAACTCTTGTTTAAATATGCTTTTTATGAATGATATGTATGTGGCCTTTGACAATATGTAGGATTTATTTGCCTTTCTGTAATTTAAGAGCAGTTACATTTGGAAATAATCATGTCAATACTTAGATCTATTGGCTGAAATAAAAAAAATATATATATTGTAAGAACGGCCCAGGTGTTGGAAACAGAACTATTTTTAGAAGTTTTTATTTATGTTGTTTTATGCCTGTCAGTAGTGCACTGTCTGTAAAAATGAGTCATAATCTTCAATATAAGAAGGTGCCCTTTCTCAGTCTCTGTTGCTACTGAGGACGGCAATAAAGTACAGTCACGCTGTTATCTGTTTTTAGCACTTGTCAGCAATGCTGCTGAAACAAAACCACTTTTATCTTCAACAAAAAAGTATCTGGAATTCACAGAAATTGTCACTTCATATACACATGAATGTCTTTTGATGATATCATTTCATGTAAGAAGACAAACATTCATTCAGTTTAATACTTTTGCTTTCATAGACACAGTCAGTACTGTATGTATCCACATGATTCAATTTATGATCCATTTCTCCATATTACTAAAAACTCAAATATAAAGCTTAACCTTACCATGGTCTTACCATTGTTTTTACAGGCATTCTCTCCGCATCAGCAAAGTCATTTCGTCCACATACCATGATGCATCATGCCTTTTCCATGCAGTATTTATCTGTACTCTCTCTCTCCCTCTCTCTCTCTCACACACAGTAGGAAGACAGATAGATAAAGAACATCAGAACATCATGATAACAGCAAGATTTGCAAGAGCTTTTTCACCTGACTGTCAGTATAATGCAGCACACAGTCTCTCTGTAGACTCATGGAGCATGGGCTTTGTGAGATTATGCTCTTTTAGAAGAGTACTGTGTAGTGGAGCTGAACAGGCTCTCTCACTCTAGTACACCCCTCTGTCTTAGGTCTGTTTCATCTTCCCATCCCCCCGTACCCCATCACTAGCCTTTTCTCTTGACTTTAATCATCTAATTTTCCAAGGTATAAAAGTTGGTTGTAGGCTAATTTAAATACCAAGTATGACTAACGCTGTCTTATATTTAGGTCATCATAAATGGATTTCTTTTTTCTTTTTTTTCTTTTCAGGTTTAACATTTGTCCTAAATGTGTTCCTTTACAGCAAGATGTGGAACAATGATCTTATGGAAGTGTTTAAGCAATTGAATTGAATTTAAAGCTAGTTGTCACTTGTCACATGAGCACGTAGTATGCGTGTGCATGCTGTTGGCGATTTCACAGATTTGCGTTTTCGAGGTTTACGCGGAGATGGTAATGTTTTTAAAAAATGATCAACCCTTGCACATTGGAACCTGGTTCAGGGACTTGACTTGACTAACAAAGAAAGAACCAGAAATGAATTTTGTTTCAGTATTGAGGCAAAAACCCGTTTCTTGAACCTTCATTTTTTAGGGTGTACATGTCAGTATAATGTATTTGATAAGTCCTTATATTATCTGCAGGACAAATTCATGCGAGTTTCAACAAGCAACATGAGGTGGTTTTAGCCTTGCAATTGATTAGAATAAGACTTATCAGTGAGATTAATTAAGACTAGGTCAATTTTTGTAGCTTTGTGGCACATTCACACTCCAAAAGCACTGTGGGACTGTTAAGGCCTAATTTAATGTGTCTATTTCCCTTTTATATGACCATTATCTGTGAAATATAGAGGAAGCCACTTGTTGTCTCAAGTTTCTAGTCATGTTAAAAAATGTTCATAATGTCAAATCCAAATTTTAATCGCTGTCCTTCTTAAAAATCTTATTGTAGCACAATACAAACAAATTGACATGAAATTTGAAAATGCCCTTTGTTACTGTTAGACTTGTACATTAGACTTGTACATGTACATTGCATTTGCATTAATTTACATTCCTTTGTGAATATTTTTTAAAGAATGCAATCAGAATACTCCCACAATGGAATAAATCAGATCTTTATTGTATGAACAGGACAACAATTAAATTACAAAGTAGGCCTATCTGCACACACAAAACTACACACATATACTGACCACGTAGATCAAACTTTTTGGGTTGTCCCTGTTTTATAAGAAGATCCTTTTTTTTTTTTTTTACTGTACATACATCTATTTTTTACATAACTCTCATCGTTTGGAGTCTGCAGTACACTTAAGGTTTTAACACTATGTTGTGGTCAGTTCCATCAAAGATTTATTTACTCACTTGGCAGATGCTTTTATTGAAAGAGACTTACTGTGCATTCAAGGTAAACATTTTCTGTTGATGTGTTCTCTTGGATTTTAACTCATGACCTCGATGTTGACAGCACCGTGGTCTGTCAGCTAATTAGGGAAAGTAGGATGTGTACCAAAATGCTTTGTATCATCCTCATATGCATAATATATAAATAATTTCTAATTCAACAAACTCATCTGGGTGGCTTGCTCTTTTATTGGATTATCATTTGAGATACTGAAAACTATTACAGAAAGGAGAATGTCTAGCAAAAATGTATTTCATCAATCTCATAAATTGAGAGTGCATCATGTGCACTACATGAAACATTACTCAGACAAAAGGGTACATTCAGCAACAATCTGTTTGCAGCACAGTGCTATAAAGAGAGACACAGGAAGTCTTTTGTTCTGTCAGCGATTAGGTTGTACAATACATCCCTCACCTAAATAGATTAACAATCTAGTGTATGTTAATATATTCCTGTTTATAGTTGCTTTTAGTTGCTGTTTATTTGTTTTGATACAATGTACTGTTGTTATGATGATGATGGTTATTTTTCTTATTAATACATTTAATATATAAAGACAATATAATGTATTATTACATTACTAAGAAAGCTGATGGTTTATATTGCATTGTCTATCATTCATTTATAAATGGTGCCTATTGATTGCAGGAATATTGCTAAACTTTATTCTCACCCAAAATAGCATTAACGTACTTATTTTTTCATTTCTTTTTTCCAAATTATAATAATAACACTAATAATAATAATGTGTTGGCAGTATAGGCTATCAATGAGAATCTCACCCATGTCTTAGCCAAGTCAATTAAAATGCCTGAGATTCGGCTTTCTAATAACTGGCTAGTCTTGTCAGGATTCTACCATGCAATTACGGGGAGAAACGCTTCTTGGCATTGCAATTATAAGTTTAATTACACTAGATAGCTATCAAGAAAGTGGCAGCATCAGGGAGAATCTTCCATCATCTGACGTGGCCCCAGTAATGGAGGGGTGACTTAATGAATTCAGTGTTTGTGGTGTCGGCCAATTTTGGGTTGTGACACCAAAATGCATCATAAGCATTTCCGACCGGTCCTCCAATAGCAATAAAAGGGAGCGGAAAGTGGTGAGAAACAGGAAGGGAATTCAGTTAACACTGTCCAATTAACTTGGCACTTTGCCCTGAACAAACTGCAGCGAGATAAAGGATGAATGTATTCCGTTGTTATTTAATTTCTAAAGTGCACTTTTAGTCTGATCAGTCATTGTGAAACACTGAGAACAACTATGCTTTTGTTAATAACAATCTTAGCTCAAATTATTGATTATAATTTTTTCTTGATCTACGGCATCAACAGAACGTATCAGAATCGATTAAACAAACAAAGTATAACAATGGGTTAAAGACTGTTTATATATTATTTATAGCAAAAAAAATACATTCATAAAAGTTGTTTTACTGCATAAAATACTCATGATATTTTAGTCTCTTGTCATCAGGTCTCTTGTCATAAAGGCTGCATTTATTTGATAAAAAACTAAAGTAATATTGTGAAATATTATGATTATTTAGAATAACTTATTCATTATTATATAAATATTTTTTTAAAGCGTAATTTTTACTGTTATGGAAATGCAGTCATTTACAGCAGCCATTTATCCAGTCTTCAGTATCACATGATTCTTCAGAAATCATTCTAATGTGCTGATTTAGAGCAAAAGAATGATTTAGAGGAAAAGAAAACCCTTTTCATATTATTAATGTTGAAAACAGTTGTGCTGCTTAATATTTCTGTAGTTCCGTGAGAAGGGAACAAGACGCTGCGTTGATGACGCCTTGGGAACGTCTCAGGTTACAACTGTAACCCTAGTTCAGTTCCCAACTGTTACAACTGTCACGTCCCTGCGTGATTGCGTCTGAAGCACGTAAGTCAATTAGTCCAATGGGGAGAGTGAGCATCATGGGCGGATGATGTCACGACCAGGAAAGGATAAAAGCACAACCGGTCTGACCAGCATTAGCTTCGAAACAGCAGAAGCAAGTCGATCACAGGAATGCAGGAAGTATGGTAGAGCCACACAGCGTCTCGTTCCCTTCTCAGAGAACTAGGGTTATAGTCGTAACCTGAGACGTTTACTTTTCGAGGGAAATAGCACTGCATCGATGGCGCCTTGGTAACGAGAATACCCAATACGCCATACTTGCAATTGCCTGATGTAAAACTGTCAGCAATCTAATTATGAAGCACCTGAGACCCTGGGGCAGCATCCAGGTCCAGGCTATAAAACCTCACAAATGTGAGCGGCAAGGACCACCCTGCCACATTACAAACTTCTTGAAAGGACACCTCTGATAATAAGGCTTTAGAGGCTGCCATGCTCCTAGTAGAATGAGCTCTGACCACCAAAGGGCACGGATGGCCAGAGGACTCATAGGGAAGAGAGATAGCCTCAACTATCCACTTGCTGATAGTCTGCTTAGAGGGTGGAAGACCTTTCTTAGGTGATCCAAAGGAGACAAACGGCTGATCTAAATTATGCAGCCTAACATTGAATTATAGATTTTCTCCTTGAATCTTTTAACTCAAAAATTAAAAGTGTAATTGATGATATTGCTCCTGCGAAAGTCAGGAAGAATAGTGGTAGACAAAAAGCACCTTGGAGAAACTCAACAGCAGTGCAAAATATGAAAAGACAATGCAGAAGAGCAGAGCGCATGTGGCGGAAGACAAAACTTGTAGTCCATTATAACATCTACAAAGACAGCATCCATGCTTTTAATATGGAACTAGGCAAAGCTAGACAGACTTTCTTCTCAAATATTATAAACAGCAACTTAAACAACACACGCACTCTTTTTGCTACTGTAGAGAGACTGACAAACCCCCCAAGCCAGATTCCCAGTGAAATGCTCTCAGACAGCAAGTGCAGTGAGTTTGCTTCTTTCTTCTCTGAGAAAATCAATAATATCAGAAAGGTGATCAGCTCATCCTTGAGTTGTGCTGGGGTCAAACAGATCCGACCACTACCTGAGAAAGTAGTTACTATGTCTGTTTTCGAAGAAATTTATGGCAAAATTTTGGAAGAAACCGTACAGCACCTTAAAACATCAACCTGCGCCCTTGACACACTTCCCACATCTTTTTTCAAAAGTGTGTTAAACAGTTTAGAAGCAGATCTCCTAGAAGTGGTAAATGCCTCACTTCTCTCTGGGAGTTTTCCAAACTCCCTAAAAACTGCAGTTGTCAAGCCCCTCCTGAAAAAGAGCAATCTAGATAAGACCATATTAAGCAATTATAGACCGATCTCAAATCTTCCCTTCATAGGCAAGATCATTGAAAAAGTTGTCTTCAATCAGCTGAACAAATTCTTAAGCTTGAATGGTTACTTTGACAATTTTCAATCTGGTTTCCGATCGCATCACAGCACAGAGACAGCGCTCATAAAGATAATAAATGATATTCGCTTAAATACTGATACAGGCAAATTATCAGTGCTGGTACAACTCGACCTCAGTGCTGCATTTGACACTGTCGATCACAACATACTTATTGACAGGCTTGAAAACTGGGTGGGGCTTTCTGGGATAGTCCTAAAATGGTTCAGGTCTTACTTAGAAGGGAGAGGTTATTATGTGAGTATAGGAGACCATAAGTCTGAGTGGACATCCATGACATGCGGAGTCCCCCAAGGCTCAATTCTTGCACCACTCCTATTCAACCTGTATATGCTCCCAATGAGCCAAATAATGAGAAAGAACCGAATCTCTTACCACAGCTATGCAGACGACACACAGCTCTACTTAGCCCTATCGCCTAACGATTACAGCCCCATTGACTCCCTGTGCCAATGCATTGATGAAGTAAATGGTTGGATGTGCCAAAACTATCTTCAGTTAAACAAAGACAAAACTGAAGTCATTGCGTTTGGAAACAAAGATGAAGTTCTCAAGGTGAATGCATACCTTCACTCTAGAGGTCTAACAACTAAAAATCAAGTCAGGAATCTTGGTGTGTCTCTAGAGTCAGACCTTAGTTTCAGTAGTCATGTCAAAGCAATAACTAAATCAGCATACTATCATTTGAAAAATATTGCAAGAATTAGATGCTTTGTTTCCAGTCAAGACTTAGAGAAACTTGTGCATGCTTTCATCACCAGCAGGGTGGATTATTGTAATGGACTCCTCACTGGCCTTCCTAAAAAGACCATAAGACAGTTGCAGCTCATACAGAACGCTGCTGCTAGGATTCTGAGCAGAACCAGAAAATATGAACATATCACACCAGTCCTCAGGTCTTTACACTGGCTCCCAGTTACATTTAGGATTGATTTTAAAGTATTATTACTGGTATATAAATCATTCAATGGGCTAGGACCTCAATATATTGCAGATATGCTCACTGAATATAAACCCAACAGATCACTCAGATCATTAGGATCACATCAGTTAGAAATACCAAGGGTTCACTCTAAGCAAGGAGAGTCTGCTTTTAGCTACTATGCCAGCCGCAGCTGGAACCAGCTTCCAGAAGAGATCAGATGTGCTCCTACAGTAGTCGCATTCAAATCCAGACTCAAAACACATCTGTTTAGCTTTGCTTTTACTGAATGAGCACTGTGCCACTGTTCGTCCGACTGTTTTTACTGTACTTTATTTTATTTCTTATTCTAAAATGTTTTAATTATTCTTATTTGTTTTGATTATTTTATTTTCTCCTATGTAAAGCACTTTGAATTACCATTGTGTATGAAATGTGCTATATAAATAAACTTGCCTTGCCTTGCCTTGCCTTGCCTATAGAAATATAATGTGTTATGTGTATGCTAAGCCAAACAGATGTGTTTTTGGTCTAGATTTAAACTAACAGACTGTTTCTGCTTACCGGACCATGTTAGGAAGATTGTTCCAATGTTCTGGTGCTAAATAGGAAAAGGATCTACCGCAAGCAGTCGATTTTGATATTCTAGGTATTATCAACTGGCCAGAATTTAGAGATCGCAATAGACGTGAAGGACTATAATGCGTTAAGAGCTCGCTCAAGTACAGGGGTGCTTACAGTAACTGGACTGGACGATTCAATTATCGAAGATCTAGTATAGGATGCAACCCCTCCATGAATGTACAATGAAGTAGTCGATGTAAAACCCCGATTCTCTGTAGGGTGAGTACACCTGATCTATAGCCTCTTTCTCTAACAGAACTTTCACCTTTTGCTCCATTACCAGAGCCTTCTCGGGATGCACTAACATGAGCAACACCCCGTTGCAGCGTGGTGGATGAGAACCAAACTGAATTCTGTATCCTCTCTCTACGATATGCAGGACCTATTGAGATATGTTTGGCAGATTCTTCCATTCTGTCAGATAATCTACTAAGGGTACCATCCTCTCAAGACTGGCCTCTGGAACAGTCACTTTCTGTGGCCTGAAGCATACTGGCAGGAACCGACCGAACTGACTGTTTTTGAATTCCCCTCAGAGGGTGTGAGATTGATGCAGTGTCGAGTTGACACTGAGCCATGTGCTCGCTGGAGACCACTGCCCCCCGAGGCACCAAGGGTGGTGGGGTTGGCAGAACGGCCCCCTGAGGGCACCGAGATGGAACGGGCAGCATATACTAAGGTGTACACCGCTCCACCCCGGTTGGGGCTGCCCTCAGCGGTCTGACTCCAGTGGCGTCAGGACCTTTTCTGAGCCGAAGCCTTCTTAACTTGTAGAACAGTCCTCAGATCTGGCTTCAGAGTGTCTGCTCGGCCATGATTTTTGAGGAGGAGCACGGGATGTGACACTCTCTTTTTGTTGCACTCTATGTGAGGAGCTGGACGGCTGGGGCTGCTCACGCCCAGCAGCCCCAGGGGGTTGGGTGCGGCGAGGGAGATTTAATTTTATTTTTTTTAAATGCCTTTGATTGCTTTTTGGCCTCTTGGAACCTCTCGACGACCGTATTCACAGAGTCGCCGAAGAGGCCAAAAGGTGTTAACGGGGCATCTAATAAAAAGGCTCTGCCTTAAGTTTGAGTTACCAGTTTTGAGTTACCACCTCCACCAACTCCTCATTGCTGGGGAAAGAGGTGGTGAATCCTCTTCCCCCTTATCTTGTTCATCACCAATGCTCAGTAGGGTTGAACCGACTAGTCGATTAGTCGACTAGTCGACCTTAATGCAATGCCGCGACGCTTTAAGCTTGACGTCGACTAGTCGCGTTGATCATGTGACCCTATGATTGCGCTAATTTTGATACTAACATGTTGCAGACGACAACAGATGAAGAGCCCAGAGGGTTATTGTAGCAAGAAAGCAGCATTGGTACATTAAGTGGGTGTAAATACTTTACTAACCCATATTGTTGAAAACGAAAGTAAAAGCATGACGCACGCTCACTGTTTTACCAGGAAATTAGAGTTCAGTCTCTTTATTAAAATCATTAAAACATTATGTTTTTCATTTATTTATAACATATTGATGTAGCCTACCTCTAATTTACCCGCAATTAATTGGAATATTATTACTTGGATCTGCGCATCACTAATCATCAATGATGATGATGATGATGTAAACAGCGGGCTGTAAATGCCATCCGTAACGCATTCGAGACGGATTTAAATCCGATCGCTCAAACCACTTCAGGAGGAGGTCTGGGCCGCTTAACAGACAAAACTGGACAAGTGTAAATGCATCTGGTTGTTGAAACCACATATGTAAATTGGACTTCTCCAAAAAATGCTAAAAATAAACGTGTGAGAGCGTATTATAGCGATGAAGCTGCAACACGCATCACCGCAGATGAGCAGCTGATTGTCTATTCATCAAGCCAACGTGCAAACTATCGCAAATCAGAGTGACAGTAAGTCGCAGATGCTTAACACACAATCATCTTCGTTAAAAGTAAAGAAACAAAATAATCTTACCAGTGCTGTCTCTCTTATTGCGGTCTTTGATTTTGAAATTAGCTGATGATAAATAAAATGCAGCACATTACTGTTGGTGACGTGAAATCCATTAAATCTGCATATAGCGCGTTGTTTGAAGATCGGATTTATATCCTTTTTGCGAAAACATATTTATTTGTATATTGAATCGTTTTGATAAATCAGATCAGTAAAAACGCATGAAGTGTCCAAGTGTAAACGGCCCCATTATGAGCTGTCAGCATCTGTATAATTTTCTGTTAATTAATTGCAAATTGTGGCATGTTGCACAGCAGTCCCATCTCTTGTGTTTTTATGAATGCGTCATCGACTAGTCGACGTCGACTCGACTTTGATGTCATAACAGTCGACTTCAAAAAATCTGAAGTCGTTCAACCCCTAATGCTCAGTACATCTAGTTCCTCGGAAATAGAGCACTGAAGCATTGGGCTCTCTTGTTGGACGGAAGAAGCCGCTGGGTTGGCTTCCGACACCGGTGAGAGAGCGCTGGATCCCTCGGGTAAAGGAAGAGAAAAGGCAGAGCCCGTCTCTAACCCCACCGAGAGATCCATTTGCGATCCCCAGGAATACCTTCTCCGTGCTGCCTCAGCAGCAGTGGTTCCGGATCCCTGAGGATCGTGAGCCATTCCACTTTCCTCAAAAAGTGACAGGCGAGAGCGGAGCGTGCGAAGCGGAAGGCTCTCACAATGTTGACAGTCAGACCCCCTCGAAGGCTGACATAGCATTCTCACTTTCGGACCCACTTTTGAAATTCTACTGACTATAACTAGCTAAACTAGTAAACTGCACAAGTACTAAAAAGTAACTGCAAGGACATGTCAACTTATTCTACTTTCCCGACCCTAACACCTTAACCTAACAGTCTACTACAGTCTACTAATACTATAAAACGAGTTAGCTGACATGTAGTTGATAGCATCACAAAGTTGATAGATTGTAGATTTCTCGGCTGCACATCCAAAGGTGCTCTATTGAATTAAGATCTGACTGTTGAAGCGATTTGAATATGGTGAACTCATTGTCATGTTCAATAAATCTGTTTAAGATTATTTGAGCTTTATGAAATGGAACATTATCATGCTGGAAGTAGCCATCAGAAAAGGAGTACACTGTGATCATAAAGTGATGGACATGGTCAGCAACAATACTCTGATAGGCTGTGACATTTAAAGGCCATGTTGCAGGTTAACCACCACTGTCGATTAATGGGTACATAAATCACTCAAGATATGTATATCATTTTTAAAATGTCTCAAAAATGTTCTTAAAGACCAGTTTTTTACGTTTTTGGTATTAACGTTTTTTTTTTTTTTTTACGCGATTCGGCGATGACGTCACGTTGGGGAGCAGTGGAGGAAAGGCAGCCTCAGCCTAGTATCAGAGCCCGTCTACTATTAGACATTCTCAGCCTAGTATTAGAAATATGGCGACTGACTGGGATGAGGAAGAGTTGGTGAAGTGTCCTGGTGAGTTGCTATCATTTAGCACCACAGCAATGAGCACAGGAGCTAGTCTACGAGCAGCAGTGCACAATAACGACATATATATATATATATATATATATATATTTACTGTCATTGAATAGGACCGAGTGAAAAATCAACGTTTTCTTTATATCTAGTCGCAGTGATCATGACGTTAGTTCAGACAAGTACCGGTAACCTTTGTCATAGTGTCGTAGTACTGGTAAACTTGGTCTTTGTCATCTAGAAATATAAGGCATCATGCTAGCTATATTGGCGTTTCTAAGCGTTTATTAAAATGTTGTTCCAAACATAGCCGCCCCGTGTCTGTCGCTGTGTTTGGCACGTGCTTGTGTGGGCAGTATAGAGAGAGATAGGCAGACATCCAGATAGCATAAACGTTAGCATAGATAGCTAGCAGCTAGATAGATAAATAGATAGAAATATATAATAGGTAGATTGACAATGTAGAGTTGGCTCATTGGTCGCATGTCAGAGGCGCCCGCGCCGTTGGATGTGCAGTTGCCGCATACTAGCCTATCTATCTATCTATATCTATCTATCTGTCGGTCGGTCTGTCTATCTATCTATCTATCTATCTATCTATCTATCTATCTATCTATCTATCTATCTATCTATCTATCTATCTATCTATCTATCTATCTATCTATCTAATCTAACTATCTATCTATCTATCTATTCTATCTATCTATATCTATGTATTTATCTATAATCTGCTCTATCTGAATACGCTCGTCTACTACTCGTCTCTCTAGTCACTCTTAATGCTCTCAAGGCGGGCTTTGGTAAATTCTCTCCCCAAGGTGACGTCATCCAATGCATTGTTGTGGAAAGGAGAATCGTTGCAAACCGCTGTAACTTTTTCTTATTATATTCCGTTTTGTGATACCCAACAACATAACATACAATGGATAACAGTTTAAATGTGTATTACCAACAAGCAAATTGCACAAATTCGTTGAAAAATTAACCCTGCAACACGGCCTTTAAATGATGCTCAATTGGTACAAATATACCCAAAGTGTACCAAGAAAATATCCTCCACACCATGCCACCAACATAAGCCTGAACCGTTGATACAAGGCAGGATGGATCCATGGCTTTCATGGTGTTTGTGCCAAATTCTGACCTCTGAAATTAGCAGCTTAAATTCAGACTTACGTTTTTCCTTAAACAGGCAATGTTTTTCCAATCTTCTATTGTCAAATTTTGGTGAGCCCATGTGTGAATTGTAGTCTCAGTTTCCTGTTCCTAGCTGACAGGGGTGGCACCGGCTGTGGTCTTCTGTTGCTGTAGCACATCTGCTTTGACATGTTGTGCATTCAGAGATGCTTTTCTGCAAACTTTGGTTTGTAATGAGTGATTATTTGAGTTACTTTTGGTTCTGTCAGCTCGAACCAGTCTGGCCATTCTCCTCTGACCTCTGACATCAACAAGTAATTTTCTCCCACAGAACTGCCTATTACAATTTTTTGGGGGATTTTGTTCCATTCTATGAGATGGTTGTTTACATGAAAATCCCATTAGGTCAGCATTTTCTGAAATACTCAGCCCAGCTGTCTGGCACCAACAACCATGCCACGTTCGAGGTCACTTAAATCACCTCTCTTCCCCAATCTGATGCTCACTTTTAACTTCAGCTGATCATCCAACCGATCTCATGGCATAATTCATACTAACTAACTTGTACTAATGTATATGATTTTTGCTAAATCGTACATATTTTACAAGTTGCCCAATTCATATGAATTTGTACGAATGACCTACCCCTGACCTAAACCTAACCATCACTGGGGTTTAGACAAATCGTATGAATTCATATGAGTGAGGTTGTACGAATTTGTACAAATCAGCCACATTTTACTCACTCGTACGAATTTGAAAGAATTGGTCGTGAGATAGTGTTGGGTTTTCTCGACCATCTTTACATGCCTAAATGCAAGTTGCTACCATATTATTGGCTGATTAGATATTTTCATAAACAAGCAGTTGAACAGGTCTACCTAATAAAGTGGCCGTAAAGAAAGCGAGAAAAGAATGTCAGTACCTTAATTTAAATATATGCATGCAGTTATGCAGTAAATTGGATTGCAGGAGCTTTGAAGTAAGTGTTTTTTTTTGTTTTTTTTTGCACTTTAATGGCATGCACACAAAATAAAATACAACTGTTTAGTTCAAGTTGAGCAGTTTTTTTTTTCATATTCATTTATTTCCATCGACTAGAACAGGCCTTCCATAAACCATAATGTGTTTGGCCATAATTTGCATACCACTGTTGGTCAGTGGTATAGCCAGTGCCTTGCAAAGCCTAGAAAGTGCATATTGCTTGGATTACATGACAGGATCATGAGAGCATGATTGGCTTCTGCTTTAGGCCAGGAAGCAGGATGGACCAAATTGCCAGCTGAAGGCTTACATTTCAGCTCAATTGAAAGAGTGTGAAGACTATATTCTGCAAACATGATCCTTTTTCTCTACCTAACAACACTTCAACACATTGTTTGGTCCATTGCTTCTCCGACATGGACAGACAATTGCACACACACACACACACAGTCCACAGTTCCCGCTACCTTCTGTGTGTGTTCCTCTAATGAGCCTTAGCACCTCACCATCACCATGGTTACCAGCATGTATTCCACCGCCCCTGAACACAGACACACACAAGTACGCACACACACCCTTAAGCTCTAAGTAAGAGCCTGTATCCCCAGAAGGACAAAACTACAGCAGCCTGCCTCAAGAGTCTCTAACAGTCTGACAGTCTACTAACACTTACAGCAGGTAACAACGGTTGCTGTTATACAGCTAATACGTGCACCAAATCTTTCTAATGAAAGAAAAAAAAATCTACATTTAGAACTTCAAAACAAATGTCTTGAACTGTAGCAACTATATTGATTGCTAGATCCCAAGAATCAAATTTTAGTTCTGTTTTCAGTTGATGCATGAACCAAACTTCACTAAACATGATTTGTAGTTTTGCTTTCAAATTGTCAATTTTATTTTGAAAAATGCAAACAATAAATACCATTTTGGCGCTCTTTATGTGGCGTGACAGAACGCATATGCGCCTCAAGCTGCAGCTGGGAGCACATTTCTTCCTCTTTACTAAAGTTATAGCACCAAATTAGCATGAATTAACATCAGAAGTTATGCTGAATGACACAGTAAAACTTCAAAATGGATCACTCAATCTGTGTTTTAACCGTGGAAAAATGTCAACTTAACAGTTTGTAAACAAAATTTTATGTAACTACATTTACCTCAGAAAAGCCATTCAATGTCCATAGCTCGATAGTAGGCTTTATGCCGAATGTTGCGTGAACTAACGTCTCAGGTTACTATTGTAACCATAGTTCCCTGAGAACAGGGAACGAGACGATGCGTCGAAAACGCTACGGGAACGCCTTCTGCGTGAATGCTTCTGAAGCATCTATGCCAACTAGTCCAATGGAAAAAGGGAATGAGTGTCACGGGCGGGTGACGTCATGACCAGGAAAGGATAAAAGCACTTCCGCTGCGAAACGCCAGTTAGCTTCGAAATTGCCGAAGCAAGCCGATCGCAGGGACGCCAGAAGTATGGCAAAGGGACGCATCGTCTCGTTCCCTGTTCTCAGGGAACTATGGTTACAATAGTAACCTGAGACGTTCCCTTATCGAAAAGGGAACTTCGAGATGCGTCGAAAACGCTACGGGAACGAGAATACCCAATGCGCCATAATTCAAGTACCTGAGTGTCAGACTGTTCAGCTAAGCACTAAGCACCTGAGAACCTGGGGCAGCATCCAGGTCTAGGCTGTAAAACCTCACGAATGTGAGCGGAGAAGACCAGCCCGCCGCATCACAGACATCTTGGAGAGAAACCCCATGCAGTAAGGCTTTAGAAGCCGCCATACTCCTGGTCGAGTGACCTCGGACCACCAAAGGACAAGGCTGGCCCGAGTACTCGTAAGCAAGTGAAATAGCCTCGACTATCCACTTACTGACTGTCTGTTTGGAAGCAGGAAGACCTTTTTTATGTGATCCAAAGCAAATCAATAGTTGATCGGACTTCCTGATTGAGGATGTCCGATGTACATATGTGTCCAATGCTCGCACTGGACACAAGAGGTGCAGTCTTTCCTGGTCCGCAGTTGTAAAGGGAGGAGGACAGAAAGCCTGCAGCACAATAGGCCTCGGAGTCAAGGTCGGCACCTTAGGGACGTATCCCTGTTTTGGATATAGGAACGCCTTGACCATCCCCGGTGCAAATTTAAGGCAAGTGGGGGAGACCGAAAGAGCCTGAATGTCACCAACTCTCTTGAGGGACAAAATAGCTAGCAGAAAGATAGTCTTAAGAGTAAGGAACTTCTCTGAGACAGAATCTAAGGGCTCGAAAGGGGCCCTAGACAGGCCTTCTAGAACTATAGTCAAATCCCAAGCTGGCACCCTAGTGCGAGTTGCAGGCCATAGCCTCAAAGTGGCACGAAGGAAACGTGTAATCAGGGGTCTCGACCCAAGGATGTACCCCCCACCAGGGTGTGGTAAGCCGCAATGGCTGCCACGTAAACTTTTAGCATGGAAGGGCATAAACCTGACACAAAGCGCTCTTGCAGGAACTCGAGTACTGTGTTCACAGAACAGTTAACTGGATCCAAATGACGTCGGTGACACCATAAAGAGAAAACTCTCCATTTAAGCGCATATAGTTTCCTAGTAGCCGGAGCTCTGGAGAGTTCTCTCCTGATCGGGATCTCCAATGGAGGCCCGTCTAGAAGATGGACCAGGTCCGAAAACCAGATCCGACTCGGCCAGCGTGGTGCTACTAGCAGTAGGCTTAATCCAAGCCGACGGACCCTCTCCAGAACTCCTGGGAGCAGAGCAACAGGGGGAAAGGCGTACAGACGTAGCCTCGGCCACGTCTGCACCATGGCATCCAGCCCCAGGGGGGCTGGGTGAGTAAGGGAATACCAGAGGGGACAGTGCGTCGTGTTGTGAGACGCGAACAGGTCCACCTCTGCTCTGCCATATGCCTCCCAGATTTTCTCCACCGCCTCGGGGTGGAGTCCCCAGTCCCCTGGCCTCAGCTCCTGCCTCGACAGGATGTCTGCTCCTATATTCTGGTCCTCAGGAATATACACTGCCCTCAGGGAGAGTACCTTCCCCAGGGACCACAGAAGGATCTGGTGCGCCAGTTTGCAAAGCGGACGCGACCTCAGACCCCCCTGACGGTTCAGATAAGAGACCACAGATGTGTTGTCTGTTCGAACGAGCACATGATGGCCTCTTAGGTCCGGAAGGAAATGTCTCAACGCATTGAAAACGGCCATCATCTCCAGGCAATTTATGTGCCACGAAAGATGATGGCTTTTCCACAAACCCTGAACCGAGCAGCCTTCCATTACCGCTCCCCAGCCGGTGAGGGAAGCATCTGTCGAGATAGTAGCTCGATGGCAAAGAGCTCCCAACACCGGACCCTGGGTTAAGAACCAGTGTTTCTTCCATATCTCTAAGGCACGAAGGCATTGCCGCGTAACCTTGATCATACGGAAAGAACCCTCTGGTCCTGAGCCACCACTGTAAAGGCCTCATGTACAGCAGGCCAAAAGGTATCACGTTGGACGCTGCTGCCAGTAGACCCAACAGTTTCTCGAACTGTTTTACAGTGCGTGACTGACCTAGCTTTAGCTCTTTGGTGGCTGCCAGGATAACAGCTACACGAACGGGCGATAGGTTGGCCCTCATCGTCACTGAATCCCATACCACACCAAGGAAAGTGGTTCTCTGTACTGGAGAATGAACACTCTTCTTGGCATTGAGCCTCAAGCCCAACATCTGCATATGGGCGAGAACGACACCTCGGTGCCGAACCGCCAACTGCTCTGATTCCGCTAGAATCAGCCAGTCGTCGATGTAGTTCAAAATGCATATGCCCTGAAGCCTGAGAGGGGCTAAAGCTGCATCCATGCATTTCGTGAACGTGCGGGGTGACAAAGCTAGGCCGAAAGGAAGAACCCGATATTGGTATTCTTTGCCCCTGAAAGAAAACCTTAGGAACTTCCTGTGCTGAGGGAGGATGGAGATATGGAAGTATGCATCCTTTAGAACTATCGTGACAAACCAGTCCTCGGATCTGATTTGGGTCACGATCTGTTTGAGGGTCAGCATCTTGAACTTGAGTTTCTGAACTGACCGATTTAACAGGCGAAGATCTAAAATGGGACGCAACCCTCCATCCTTTTTTGGAACAATGAAATAACGGCTGTAAAAACCCGACTCTCGGTCGGGTGAGTACACCTGTTCTATAGCTTGTTTCGCTAACAGGGCCTTTACTTCTTGCTCCATTACCAGAGCCTGCTCGGGATGCACCACTGTGGGCAGCACCCCACTGTAACGAGGAGGACGAGAGCCAAACTGGATTCTGTATCCTTTCTCTACAATCTGCAGGACCCAATGAGAAATATTCGGCAGAAGCTTCCACGCTGCCAGAAAATTTACTAAGGGAACCAGCCTCTCGAGGCTGGTCTCTGGTGTTACTGAGAGAGCCAAATCTGGAGCCTGAAACATAACGGCAGGAACTACCTGACCTGACTGCTCTAAAACCCCCCTCAGAGGGCGCGAAACCGATGCTGTGCCGCAGCATAGCATCAGCGACTCGCTGGAGACCACTGCGCCCTGAAGCACCGGAGGTGGCAGGGTTGGCAGGAGGGTCTCGTGAGGACCCCGAAGTGGAACGGGCACCGTGTAATGAGGTGAACACCGTTCCACTCCAGTCGGGGCTGTCCTCACAGGCCTGATGCTTAAGCATCAGGACCTTTTTTTTTTTTTAACCGAAGCTTTCTTCGCCTGAAGAACGGTCCTCAGATCCGGCTTAGGCTTAGGCGACTTCGGTTGAGAGGGTTGCGTCTGTCTCCAGTATCTTCGTGGAGGAGCACGAGACGCAACACTCTCTTTCTGTTGCACGCGATATGATGAGCTAGACGGCTGGGGCTGCTCACGCCCAGCAGCCCCAGGGGGCTGGACACGGCGAGGGATTAACTTTTTAAAAGCATCCGACTGTTTTTTTAGACTCCTGGAATCTTTCCACTACTGCATGAACTGCGTCACCAAAGAGACCAGAGGGTTCAAGCGGAGCGTCTAACAAAAAAGTTCGATCTTTTAATCTCAGAAAGATTGAGCCATAAATGTCTCTCAGTGGATACCAAAGCTGCTATAGACCGCCCAATTGCTCTGGCGGTCTCTTTAGTAGCCCTGAGAGAAAGATCGGTAGCCCTACGAAGTTCTCGAACATCGTCATGACTAATTCCCTCGCTATTATCCAGATCCCCCAGCAGATCAGCCTGATAAGCCTGAAGCAATGCCATAGTGTGCAAGCACGCTCCGACTTGACCTGCTGCCGAATAAGCTTTGCCCACTAAAGTAGATTTATTTTTTAATGGTCTAGTGGGCAAAACTGGGGCTTTTATGGAAGATGCAGGACCAGGCGCGAGATAACTCGCTAAATTTTGTTCAACCTGGGGCATCGAACCATAACCGTAATCCTTAGACCCTCTAATCTTAGAATATATATTAGACTGAGGGTTAAAAACACGAGATGAAAACGTTTTTTTCCATGATTTAGAAAGCTCGTCATGCAAATCAGGAAAAAAAGGAAGCCCTCGTGGTGGAGATAATGTGGCTGAAGAAAGAAAGCGCTCGTCTAACTTGCTTTTGGGGCGAGTGTTTCTAGTTTCAGATGGCCAGTCAACATTTAATCTTTCTACAGCTCGTGACATGACATCCACCAGCTCATCATATGCCGGGGAAATAAATTGTAAATCCCTTTCCCCCGTGTGTGCATTATCACTGTCCAAACTTACAAGTCAACTTCCTCAGAAGATGAGCATTGTAGTAAGGGGCTCTCTCCCCGGGCGGAAGAAACCGCAAAGCGTGCTTCCGACACCGGGAGAGGAGAGCTGGATCTCCCGGGTAAGGAAGGAGAAAGGGCCCTCGGACCCGTCTCCATCCCCTCCGAAAGATCCAATTGCGATCCCCAGGAATGCATTCTGAATCCCTGATCCCTGAGGATCGCGAGCCTGTCCACTCTGTTTGTCAAAGAGTGACAGGCGGGATCTGAGCATGTGAAGCGGTAGCTTCTCACAATGCTGGCACTCAGCCCCCTCGAAGGCTTAGGCCGCATGCTCAAATCCCAAATAAATCACACAAAGCTCGTGTGTGTCCCCACCCGTTAAATAACGCGGGCAGGGAGGAACACACTGTTTGTAGACTTGTTTCGCCATAACGATACCAAAAATATTGCAACAGACAACAATAAATAGACAGGGACAGTTTTGACACAGATCACTTGCTGAGGCACAGAAGCTCACTGGCGTTTCGCAGCGGAAGTGCTTTTATCCTTTCCTGGTCATGACGTCACCCGCCCGTGACGCTCATTCCCTTTTTCCATTGGACTAGTTGGCATAGATGCTTCAGACGCATTCACGCAGAAGGCGTTCCCGTAGCGTTTTCGACGCATCTCGAAGTTCCCTTTTCGATAAGGGAACAGGAAAACAGGTCTCATTGCATCCGCTTGTTAGAGAAAGTGTAAACGGCAGTAAGAACTGATGGCAACATCTATGTACTTTTTTAAGGTAATCAGCTAACCTAGCTAGTTATTTTTGTTGCTGGTATTTTATTCAATTTAAATATCTAAATGTCTCATCTTTGCTTGCTCCTTTAAAGGTATCTTGAGTAAAACGGCTTAATAGCATATACAAAGAACTGAACCGAAAGTGCAACCTTTTTTTACATAATATGGAAGTTTGTTGTGCATAACCCCTGTAGGCTAGAAAAATGTAATGTTGAATGTATGCTTGAATAAAAAACAAGTGTTTATGACAGCCACCATTTAAATGTTTATATATATATATATATATATATATATATATATATATATATATATATATATATATATATATATATATATATATATATATATATATATATATATATCAATATATATTTTATATTTTTATGTGCTGTACCTAATAGATAGGATATATATATATCAAATCGGAATGAAATTTAATCGCAAGCTTATGAATCTAATTGAATCGTGACGTTTGTGTCAATGCCCATCCCTATAGAGAATATGTATTTTTTTTCTTCTGAAAAACAATGTTTCTATGTAATATAATACATGTCAGCCCCTTGAGCTCACTGTGTGAACTTGAAATTGTACTTGGCAAATGCATGAACATAAATGGAAATCAATTACACTTAGTACAAGGGGTTGATAACAGTGAAGCATGGGGAGATCTCTGCGTTCCTACTACAATTTCCTTTTTTTCCTCTCACCCTCCAATTTATTCTTTCATGAAGCATATTGATGTAACTGAAGGTCTTATTAAATCAGACAAGTTCATTTGTTTAAGTCGTTTAAGCCCCACAGGTCCCTAATGGCTAATGATTTATAGCAGGAAAGAATTCGGCATTCGGGCACTTTCAGACCTGTTCGCCCTGACGTTCTATGGAGGTGTCACATTACTTAGGAAATTAATGCAGGAGGAAGTCACTGTTTTTGGCTGGAGAATTAATCACTAACGAGACAGATGAGACAGAAGAGAATGCTCCAGTTTTTATTCCACCATGCAGACGATCCACAACCCTTTGGAACGGTGGCCCGGGTGGTACGCTCACAAAGGCTATGGCAAAGAAATGTAGCGTTTGTTATAAACAAAGCAGGCTGTTAATGGGCAAGGCTCTCCTCATGCTGCATGCATATAATACATCATACCTCCCATATCCTGGGGCCACAATACATTCTTTGTAGTATGCAGTGTTCCTGAGAGAACTGCTGTGATGGCTTATTGTTCTGGCTTCGTTCAGGAGGTCAAGGTGATGTCAGATATTAGCCTTGATCACACCTCTTCTTACTTCCATTATGCTAAGCAACTACAATCCATATTCTGACTCACATGTGCAATAAGAACCTCATCGGAAGCTGCTAGCTGCTAACATATCAAACATCTCCTCAGAGACAGAGAGGAGCGCTTGTAATTTAAATTGTCACAGTGTGTTGGTTTATCACCGACACCTCTTTGTGTATTCCCAGATGTAATGTAAAATGATATGGAGAGAGAAAAATTAAGAAGAAAACTTACAACTTGGCTTGGCTTTTCAGAGATGGTGAGAACTACGGGATTCGAAGTGTTGTAAAAGCGACGCGGAAATTATGGTTTTATTACTCAACAGGTGAGTATGGTATTTTATTTCCATATATTCCAAATTTCCATATCTATCTCTCTAACAGATTTAATTGTGAAGCATTTTGAATGGTTATTTCATCATGGGTTGTTGGTGTGCTGGAATTTATTTTCAAGAATTTGTCTTAATGGGTAAAGTTTATAGAACTAGTAAATCCTTTCGAGTAGATGAGTCTTGAAATGATGTTGGCCACTGGTTGATGACAATGACAATCTATAAAGTATAGTCAATTTGACCAGAATATCAGTTATAACAACGTTTGACCATATTAAACTGGCAATTGTATTAACTTTTTTAATATCCTTAATTATCATTATATATACAGATATGGAGCTGTTTCTGTGATGCAATCATCAAAATTAATTAGTGTGCAAATCATCCACATGAAGATGTTTTGAAGTCATAACATTTTATTGTTCTAGAAACCATGCAAAAATAAGTGTGTATTAGCCTAATTGATATCCTGCCCCTGTAATCGTAATTTGTGTGAAAAGTAATTTCACACAAAAGTAATTCATTTCAACTGGAAACTGCAGTGATTTGTAAGTAGAGGCACGTTTTTCCAGTGAGCCAGGTTGAGGTCTATTTGCCCTGAGCCGTTTCTTTGAAGGCAAATCCTTCACGTTCCTGTCACAAATCTCTGGTGTTTTAATATGAAAGGTGACATATTAGATATGAGTGATTCTTGTAATCTGCGTACGTGGTGAACGATGAAGCTCAATCACTCATTGTGAAGTGACGAAGTATGTAGCCGTGCTAATAGTGCAGCAGATGACAAAGCAAGCATTTTTGATGGCTTGCGTTGAGCAGTTTATTCTGGAGTAAATATCGTGGGATTTAGAAACGGCCTCATTATGTTGTATTATCTGATACATCACTATTGCTGCCATAGTTTTTGTTCATTTTCTCTCAGGGTGCATTTCAGATGACAGCTATTTCTGCTCAAATGACAGTCATGTTTTCAGCTTGTTCTCACTGATGAGAGGTAAATGAACAGTGCTACAGTGTGCTTCGTGGGGGGATTTGAAGATTAAAGGGGAAGTGATATTTCAAGGCAGCATATTTCAGGTGAAATTTCATTATTTTCATACTGCAGCACAGTGAAATTCAATTTATCGACACCCTTTCTCAAAATTCAAGCTTATATGCGGGATCACAGATCTATAACTTCCCTTAGTGCTCCATCATCAGAAACATGAATGGCATCATTTAAATGAGAATTTGTGCAAAAGTCTTTTCTTGGCATGTCGGCGTCAGTTGCTTTCTGGAACTTGACCACCGATCTGTGAGATGGAAAGATATGAAAAACTTTGATCAGATTGACTGGGTATGAAAAGATTGACTGGTTATGAAAACTGCATGATTCGATAGCAGCATGAACTCTTTCTTTTTTCCTTCTTTTTATGGCTCTTTCTTTCTCATTTCAAAAGGATATATGATTTTGAATGTTCTGTTCATACACTCTGACATCGACGCTTTTATGTAAATTACACTTGCTCAGACATCTAAAAGTTGCATTCAAACGGGTGACTCATTCAAGGGGATTGTTTGCCACCTACCGTGTATTGACCCGCGTAACTGCCGGAGCATGTACAGCTGGCTGAGCTTTACACATTTTAATACACATAAACACCATATAGGCACACTAACATAGCCTACACATAATACATAAACCAGCTATTACTAGCAACTGCAATGAGTATTTTTTAAAAGCTAATGCTTCGTCCCATAGCTGAACATGCTCTGTTATTTAATTACAACCAATTAATAAGTTAAGGTTTGATGATGCATAAATAGAAAATAAGCCACCCAAAATGCCTCATTTAGTTTTTATAAACAATTTATAATAAATATTTGATCATAAAATGCACATAAGCTATTTGCATACACTTAGTATAATATGTTCTGTTACATTTTATATTTGCAATAAAAAAATCCCTTTTGCTTGCTATATCTACTATTTTACCTTTGAAAATCGCAGTTGTCCACTTTGCATTGGTGAACTGAGAGGCATCTTCCACATGCTAACATCACAAGTCTCTCTCACACTCCGTCAACTTACACTGTGACTGAACAATCTGAACTACAATTTGGTGTTTAGTAATGCCATCTGTCCTACTTTGTGGAAACATGGAAACAGGAGAGGGTGAAACTACAGTACGAAAGCCGAAGCAACAGTGCCACCCTTGGGTTTAAAAAGGAATTCAGTTAGTAGAAGAAATTCCTGCATTTATTGTAAACAGTCTGTTTATAACAAACATTATGTTACTGCTTCTAAAAATACCCCTTTAAAATGCTTAAAGTTTTAAATTGTAAACTGGAAAATAAATCTGTCCAACTACTAAATGTTTAGTGACATATTTATTTTTTATTTGCTGCAGTAAATATTATGTACATTTATGAATTTTGAGTTATATGCATTGTATTTCCACATCTTTTGAAATATTTTGCAAGTTTTTTCTTATATACATTTGGCAGACATTTTTGTCCAAAACAACCTGTATTCAGCATGCATGTTATCAGTTTGTATGGTTTTGTTTTTTAGAAATTTTACCCATGACTTGGATGTTGCTAGTCAACTTCACTGAGAATACTTTTAATTATTTGCCAAAGAGTGAATCAATTTTACAGTCTTCTTTTTATATTGTGCTTATTAGACTCCCACAATAAAGATTTGATTTGAAGATATCAGCTCAGCATTTCAAATATAACCTGCTTAGTTAAGTCACAAATATTACATTAGCATTGATGTAAAAAAAATGTTTTGGAATTTTATGTTATATTGGATATATATGTTGTATTGGGTCAACACTTGTTTTGTTTTGTTTTTTCAGATACAAAAAAAAATACTTGGCAATATGAGTAATTATGAATTAATTTTGTAATTTGACCTGTTCCTCAAGGGAAAAAAGATTCTCTCCATGGACAGTGTTTTAAGACTCTCTCTGTGGGACACTCTGAAGGCCCAGTGCACACAAGAAAGGCAGAGATATTAACAGATTGTTGTGGCTGACCTGAGAGCATGAGTTGCTTACAGTGATGATGACAACTGATGACACATAAAGAGATCAGCCTAGGGCCTCTGACTGGAACCACCATGCCACTTCTGCAGATTGGATATCAGGTGAGCTGAGGGGAGGGTCCAATCTTCCCTGACCTCGGCAGCCGCTTCACTTTTCTGCCAAAGAAATGGAAATTTGATTTACCTGCAGCAATTGATGAACTCCCTTCAATAACACAATGCACACAGATACAATCACTCTTGGAGTTAGCCATACTAGAGCACCTGCATTGATTTCAATGTGTTCCTGGGTCGATTAACATTCTGCAAAACTTGGCAGATTTTTCATAACAAAAGGACAGGGCCAATCCATGAGTTTTGTGGGGCCCTAGGCAAGATTATGAAAATGAAAACTTACCTAATATATAATTTAAATGAATCCATTGAACCACTGAAACATAAGTGGATTCTTTCCCCCTACCCCCCCCCCCCTTTTTTATTAAAGAAACAGAAATAGTCTAAAAATAGAATAAAAGTCATACTTTGCATAATCATGACTACAACAAAGGGACATTTACAACTATGTAAATTCAATTATAAATGAAAACACATTTTGGGCAAACAAAATTGTCAGTGAAAATCAGGTAATATAAAAAATATATTTTTATACAAAGGCCTATAATTCATAGAAACAAATACAAATAAATCAATAAATAGACATCAAAATTGTATATTCAATGTCAAACAAATAAATAAATATACAGAGATCAAAATTGCATATACAGCCACAAAAACTAAATATTAACATAAAAATATCAAATAAAGAAATGGTATAAACGGTACAGCTCTGGTAAAATAAACATATCTCAGACAATTTAGCTTGAATATTAATTGCTATATTTTCCTACTGCTTGGTGCTTCTACATGGGCAGTGTCTGTAAGGAAGTCGATGCATTGACTGTGCAAATTTGCTCCAACATTAACTGGGTGCTAAACGTCCTCACTTTCATATTGTAATTTATTTATAGCAGACTGATCTCATGAAACTGCGTATGTATGACACGCCAATTCGTATTTCCATTTTTGGCGTGCTATCAACATGCAAAATCGCTTTTCAGCGTGTTTATGAACGCCGTTGACTTAACGTTACATTACTGTATATATAAATATATGACCTACGCCAACCCCGTCCCTAAACCTACCCGTCACTGGTTAATACCATTTATAAGTCTTTCCCTACCATCCTAGTAAGA
The DNA here is from genome assembly GCA_036326025.1 of Chrosomus eos. Classification (NCBI taxonomy): domain Eukaryota; kingdom Metazoa; phylum Chordata; class Actinopteri; order Cypriniformes; family Leuciscidae; genus Chrosomus; species Chrosomus eos. Next base: position 28,022,760 of record CM070828.1, read on the forward strand.
AAACTATCGCTCCCCAGATGTATATCAAAATTTGGCTTTATTTCGCACGGATTTTTAACGGTGTGTACATACACGCGGAATCACTCGGATATAACAGCGTAGATATACACGCATACACGCGGATAGCTCAAAATGCGTATAGATAACACGCCACTTGACTTGAAAGTGGCGTGTATGTTTACGCAAAAGTCATGATGTCATGTTGTTTATAGACAATTTGAGTCAGTCACCGGCATGACTGGGCCCTTTTGCTGACCACCTATATCGCTGATAGTATGTGGCCCAGTGGCTAAAGAGCCTGCTGATAATGACTGGGAAGACCCTGATCATCGTTTCCTTTATGGAAGGAAAAAAGGTACACTTTTCAAAAAATGCTTTACTCTTCTGTGTTATAAGGGACAAAAGGTTTTGACATCATTATTATGTTCACTTGAAGGATTTGCTGAGCCCTTTCTGCCGTCTTTAATCTTCACAAGGCTTTATACTTCAACAGTTTGTTCTCCATCAGTTTGTAGCCGCGTCTGTTTGTTATCTGTTTTCTTAGTTGCCCACCATGCACCAAAGCTCATAGCGCTTATGGAATAAATCGATACAGTCATCCTCTGCCTGATACAGTAAAACACACAAACACATTTTTCACACATTCAGCAATGCTTCTGCTGAAGTTGAGTTGACACACACACACACACACACACACACACACACACACACACACACACACACACACACACACACACACACACACACACACACACACACACACACACACACACACACACACACAGCTAGCTCACAAACTTCCTTATCTCACACATCCTGAATCTCGCAGCTCTTTTGGCGTCAAGTGGCACCAGCTGACATTGTTGAGTATAATCGCATTTCTCTCCCCGAATGTGACACCCAGGCATCTCCAGACGGGGCATCAACGTCACAGCTAGTCAGCAGGTTTGTGAAATATTTACTGCGGATGATGGTTCATGAAGAATACATGAGGACAGTGGAGCAGTGCTTTACGGCCTCGCTGCTGTGCAAAATCCTGCAACAGAGGATTGTTGCAGAGACTGCTGCTTGCTTGGCTGACGAAGTTTTCACAGGGCTGCCTGGCATGAAGAGGTATGAGACAAATTGTACCATAATATCAGGGATTTTTATTCAGTTATTCTAAAGAAAGGGAACGCTACTCATATATATGTGAGAAAAAAAAAGCTTTTTATTTGCTGTGTGTGTACTGAGATATCACCTTGTCCAAATTTCAGATGCATGATGCAAGTTGCATTTAAACCACCATAGTCATCTCTGAACCTTACCCATCATTTTGTTCAAATTATGTGATTATTTATAATTCTTTAAACATTATCTTCTATTGCAGCAAAATATTATGTTGAGAGAAAGATTTTTTTAGAAAGATCTAGAAATATTCTCATCAATATGATCAGTAAAACATTAAATTGTGAAATGTTATTACAATTCAAAAGTTCTGTTTTCTATTTTAATACATTTTAAAATGTAGTTTATTCCTATGATGGCAAAGCTGGATTTTCAGTAGTCTTTAGTATCACATGATACTTTAGTAATCATTCTAATATGCTGATTTAGTGCTGAAGAAAAATGTCTTATTATCAATGTTGAAAACCATTCCGCTTAATATTTTTTGGAGGAAGCTGTGATACATTTATCTGAGCATTTATTTGAAATAGAAATATCCAGTAACATTATAAATGCCTGTGTCACATTTGATCAATTTAATGTGTCCTTGCTGAACAAAAGTATTAATTTATTAAACAGGTCATGAATTGAGAAATCAAATTTTCCTTGATATTTTACATATAAGAGCTATACATCATAAATGATTATACATCATCATCCTGTAAGTTTCAAAACTGAAAACTCCATTGTTAGTCCAAAAATAGTTTTATTGAAACCAAGGTCTGAAAATGACCCGAGGAATGTGCCGATTTATGACGTCATAGATATTTGAAAGAACAAAGATCAACGCCTACTTCTACATCGTAACCACTGTCTGTAGCCATGCCACTGATTCGAGCTTGACAAGTAGTAGTAAAAAAAAAAAAAGTGACCTAACACTGGATCAGGCAGCCAAGCGAATAACATGCCTTTGAAGAATGCAAAATGTTGTGCAGTGCCAGGTTGTGATAAAACACAGCCGCTGCATAACCTTCCTTCTGACTCCAACATTATTGCGAGTTTGAACTTTTATTTTTAATGAAGTTCCAGTTCGTGCGAGTAAGACCCTGTTATTTGTTTGCTTAAATTTCACTGTGGATTCCTTTGAAAACAAGACACAGTTTGACTCTGGATTTGCAGAGAGACTGAAATAAAAAAACAGTGCCGTGCCTTCTATATTGGATCCGACAAGAACGGTGCAACACATTTATAAGTTTTGCCATCCAAAATCGCATACTCCCTTGAGTAGGACTTATTCTGAATAAGTAATTACTTCACCACGATAAAAAAGTACATTCTATATAGTATGAATGTGTGTAGTATGAATGTAATCTGATCATAGGCTCTACATTCGCCATGTTGTCATTATCATGTGACCTACCAGCGTCGGTTACGTCATTAGTAAAATGTCCACACTTCAGAATCTCACCGGAAGTAGTAGGTCATCCAGGTACTTTTTGTATGAGTAGTACTGTGAATTCGGAATACTTCTTTTGTCACAAACTGTTTTTCCCCACTAAATAGTAGGGAAAGTATGCAATTTCGGATGCAGCCTATGTGTTCTGTACATGTACTGACAGGGGCGTTGAAATTTATTGCAATATGAAACACTGTTACCTAACTATAGCAGTGGGCGTTTACTTCCCAGCTTTAATTTGGCATGCCCATAGAAAACGAGTGTTTCATGATCAAGGCTAAAGAACTCGGTAGAAAATAGCCAATTACTAATTAATCATGATGTTTTTTTATGTAAATTAAAAATACAGACCCCAAACATTTTAACGATTTAGATATACCCATTTAGTTTAAATAACCTAAATGGGGTAATTTAGATTACAAAAGCTAATATTGCTTGAAAGATTTTAATCGTGGTGACTGAATAAAGTGTGTTAAAATAGCTATATTTGCTGGCGTGGAGAGACACAATAATCAGTAAGGGAAACTGAAAACATCTGCTCAGTAAGATGTCAAGTTGACTGTAAGATTTTCATTGGTCACACTGTTGGTGGAACAAAATGCACATCTTAATCTACACTGTGCTATCACTTTCAGAGTTTATTTCTCTCCGTCTCAAGGTCTCCAGGGTCGACCTTGTTTTCTATCATACAGAACATCACAATTTGTTTAATCTTCTACTAACTTTTTAACATCAGAGGCCCCTACAGACAGACTTTTTATTACACATCTGAAGACCTAGAAGGTCAGTGTGCATAAGCAATTAATTACATATGCTATCAATGCTAATAATAAACCTCAAAACAGCACTGCAGGACTCAGCTGACCTCACCTTATGGTTTGTTCAAGGGCACAAAGAGAGTCAACTGGCATTCCAAGAGATGAATGGGTTGACAAAATGCCTCTGCTAGGCCAAACACACGCTATGCATCCTTCAACACATACAGGAAGCAAAATAAAATCAATATATAACTTACCAACTGTTGCTTGACTCCAGCTTGTCTGGATAAAGATGTCAGGATAATTTAGGATGAGAAAAGGATCTAAAAGAAGGGAGAAAGACTTCCCACCTGTAATTAACGCAACTGTAATACTGTAAAACATATTCTTTTTTCATGATATTTCTTTGGGATTCATTTAATTTACTGTATTATTTGTGATTTAAACAGTTGAAGCCTACTAATGAATCTGCATCTTAATTTTTCTGTTCCTTTTATTTTGGTTTCTAACCATTGGAAACTCATTAACTTGTCTAATGAGTAATTGAAAGATAGCTAACAAGCTTTACATTTCCTGCTGTGTTTCAATCAGATGGATCTGTAAAATCAAATGGGGAACTTGATTGTCATTGGGCTTTGATGCTTAGAAGCAAAACGAAAGATTAAAAGGTGAAACTTTGTGACAGATGTTGGGCTCTTGCAGTTTTTAAGTCTTTTCCCACTTTTTAATTTGTTAAAAGTTTAGGGAGTGTTAAAGAATTATGACACTTGGAGAGAGAAAAAAAAGCATCATAAGATGGGATGTAAAATGGAGGAAGATTAATTAATATATCGGTACAAAGAGTTTTTGTCAAGTGAAAGTTTAAAAACTGACAAACATTTTTCTTTTGTCAGTCTATTTTCTGTATAACCTCCATTATCTCTAACTTTCTATTATACATCTATCATAGAGATTAAATGTCATTTTTTTAAACCTTGATTACATATTTTATTGTTCCTGTTTATATTTCCATTATTCAGGCAGAATTCAAACTGTGAGAAAAATGTTGTTGTTATTACTCAACAGATGGTGTTTGTCAAACCCCCATGGCTGACTCAAGGGTAGTAGTAGGGAGTTCATTCTTTTTGCTTTTAAGTGTGAATTTCGGTGTTGTCGGTCAACAAATTATTTCATGGCAAGCCGACAGATCCCACTGCATCTTATGTTTCCTTGGAGCAGAATATGGCTATAGCTATGATTAGACTTTAATGTGTGTAGTGTTTTCAGTGGCTGTTAAAAAGGATCTAGCAGACAGAAAGTCAATTGGTTAACAATTTAACAAGGGTAATATTTGCATGAATGATTTGTAGATGTGGAATTCACATCTCTAGGCCAAGCACAGTGCAAACCTTTATTAAAGCAGCCTAGAGATAAATCTGACTCACAATAAAATAGGTAAATAATATATAATAATAAAGGAGTGGAAATGGGATTCTTTACTGAAAGGGTAAATACATTCATCAGTGCTGTGCAGAGTTGCTCTCCCATTTCGTAAAGGGCCCTCTTGCATGACAAATGAAGGGTTCGTGTATAATAGAGCAAGCGTACTACAGCAAAGTTCAACCTCTATTACAGCATCAGTTTTATCTACATCCCTTATACTCAAGCATTTTACATGTTGATGTGCCAATCTGTGAAAACATTATTTATCAGGGGCAATACATGTTAATAATCCATTTGAAAAGTAATTTAGCTTCTTTAAAAAGCTCATCCGTTCACACTAATTCCACTATTTCAGCATTCTCTCAAAGAAGAAGTTTTAATATATGCAGATGATTAAATGTAAAATCTCTGTGTAAATCCAAATCAGCTATTTGAAACTGAATATGTTTTTGTATATGCCACCAGTGCCACCAAATGGAATGAAAAGATAATGTAAAGTTACTGAACATGTTTCTTGAACACACTCCCTATCTTACATTGCTCAGACAAATATCCTGCCCCAACCTCACACCATTAGTTGAGTCTAGTGTGACCGCGGCTTTATTTGTCACAATCACGTTTGTTTGGACTCTTGGAAGTGAGCATCCCTGTGCCCTACTCCCTTCGAAGGGCAGAGCCCTTGAAGTGGGGAGTTTGGAGGGAGAAACGAAACGAGTTTGGAGCAACGAAAGACAATTGAATTTCCTCATTATTTTCACCTGGTATGTTCCCATGACAACGCAGCATGGTGTCCATCAGCTGAATAGCTGTTCTTACGACTGCTGTTGACATAACTCTTGCAAATAAATATACATTTTATATATAAAAAAAGTTTTTAAAATAAGCATTACATATCTCTGTGTGAGGGTGTTTCACTGCTCTCAACTTTAAAACTTGCCATCTCATCTTTGGACCCTGCACTACCTAACACATTTACGAAACTTATTTAAACATAACATGACAAAAATGTGTGAAATATATCAAGAACAAAACAACTTGAATTGCTCTGTTTGTAAATTAACATCTCTACTTGGTTATTTGGGTCACATGACTTATCGCATGTTCCTTTCGCTAACGGCCTTGTGGAAGGGCTCTTCGTGAAGGGCTCCAATTGTTCACTTTCGTTTGGAACACCCTAACAAATGGCGTCCCCTTCCCAAAGGACCCTTCAAGGGCGCAAAAATGCTGTTTGGAATTTGCCCTTTGTGTTTCGTCATCATCTGCCTTAGTCATTCATTTGTTGTCACGGACACTAATTATGTTAATCTGCGCACTCATCAATCACCATCATTATCACTTGTATATATGTTCAGTTCTATTTCAGTCTAGCTGTTTATTGTATGGTTGCATTAGTTTGCTGTTCTTCTTGTATGGACTTACCTGTGGCTTTATTAAAAGGCTCCCCAATATCTTCATATTCATTTTTGTTTGTGTTTACATAGCTCAAACCATGACATTAGTAAATCATTGAATCATCCCATCACTTGTCTCACAAAATCTACAGAAACGGCTACTAAATATCCCCAGCACTAATGCACAGACTGACCTGCTTGGAACACTGTAAACATGCATACAATGTAATGAGCCTGTTAATAATATTTAAATGTAAATCAATTTATATGTAAGCATTTTATATTTTCGGTAGCTTTCTGCAGTTGTTGCTAGGTCATGATGATAGTAGTAGACATGCACAGCAGAATATTAACAGGTTTTAATCAAAGGACAGGGGGCAATGACCTTTGAAACGTGCCATGATCATTTAAAACAGCATCACAACAAATTATTTTATTTATTTCCTTTTCCTCAGACATCTTGTCCTATTAACGCCCATAATTGTTTTATCATTACTGCATCTTGTTGTTTAATGACCTGATTTAAATGTTAATGACATCCCTCAATAAATATTTAATCTGTCCACAGCATGCTCTTTCACCTTGCCAAGGCTCAAGGCAGGAGTCTTTTAACTTGCCCTGTTTATTTCTGCCATGTTTTCTGGTTGTAATTGATTCTGCTGTATATTAATTAGTCCCTTTAGTACAGCACACGCATGTTTTGTTGATTACTGTGAGATTGAATATGAAGGGAAGCAATGCATTATCAACCTTAATGAACCGACTTGAAAATTCATAAGTGTTGTTTATGTGAGTATGATACTTGGGCTTTATTACTGCCCTGTTATTGCAGGGTTACGAGATTGCAAAAATGATGACTGTGATGCTGTTCTTTTGGCTTGTCCTTACCTTTTTCATGTCTGTGCCAAACAGTAGTCGGGATATTTTTAGTGTTACTGGGCTAGACATTTACGACGTGTCTGTGTGGTCACCCTCGTCCTAATATAGTAACTCTGATGCAGCTGCCCTATTTTACTTGGATTTACTTGGAGCTTCTCTCTCATTAGTCTCCATGCCGTGACACCATTTTTTTGTGAAATCATTACAGCAACATTGTGATAATGGTAAAAAAAAAAAAAAAAAAAATCAATGTTGTTCCATATTATTGCTTCAAAATCGCTATAGCTGCAGTTTTTAGGTGACAAAACGATAGAACCTCACACATGGACGGATAACTATATGACCATATGCCTGTAAGACAAGCTATTAGCTTTTTTAAGGATAATTGCACCCTAAAGGACCAAATTTCTCTTGTTTTTTTATAACTTTCTGACTTTCTATGTCACTCCTCTTTTGCTTTCCATTAATCTGACTTACGAAGCAATGTGGTGACATTTATAGAATCTTGAAATGTTATACATGTAAGACAAATGGGTCACTGCACTGCATTACCAATGACTCTTGAGTTAAGGTTAAATAAAACAACTTTTAATTAACCTATTGTAATGGTTGAGTGCTTTTCTCTGTTATTAGCAATAGAGAATTGGAATCAACTGGCTTGTGTAGACATTATAGACCCAGAAAAGAACCTAGATGTGTGTTTTGTTGCTGTCTGAAGGTAAACAAATCAGAGGTGATGAATATATATATACCACTACAAATAGCTGTCCTCTCAAAGAGTGCCCTATTAAAGTCCCCCTATGGTGAAAATCCAGCTTTGAATGTTGTTTATATGCATTTTTAATCTATAACTATTAAATATTTTAAATGTTTTTGAAAGAAGTCTCTAATGCTCATCAAGTCTGTATTTATTTGATCAAACATACAGAAAAAAACTGTATTGTGAAACATTATTACAATTTAAAGGGGTCATATAATGGTACATGCACTTTTACAAGTTGATTGTTCTGAAATGTGTGTTGGCAGTGCCTGTACACAACCATCATATAATTATAAAAATCCATCCAGTGTTTTTGTTTTAATCTCATTATATGTTTCCCCCTGCCTCAATTTGAGCCGTTCGTTTTTGTGACGTCAATAAAACGGACGCCCCTCCCACGATTGTTAATTGACAGCAGCGTTTCAACACAGAACCGCGAGTGAGCTATCAATCATAGTCCGCGCGGCCGCGGACCGGTGTCGTGCCGAAAAGTACTTCGAGTCTAAGCGAAGTGGTGTTCTATTCTTGGGTGCAATAAGGAACACAGCAGTCATTTTAATGTTCCTAAATCCGAACCGCTGAAGACTCAGTGGCTGAGTTTGTTTTCTAAGGGAATATTCCCCACGATCAACGTAAATGCTTTTATGTTTGCGCAAATCATTTCACACACCAGACTGCTTTATAAACGAGGAGGGTCAGTATAAAGCTGGTTTTGCTAAGAAGCTGCTCCTGAAAAAAGGATCGGTACCAACTATTCCTGTTCATGCTGCACCTCCAGAAGAACTGAAGTGAGTGTAACGTTTTATTAACCTTTATATTAATATTTATATTAATCTTTGCAAATCGCTAGCTGCACGGTTCACGATGAATGCGGCTAAGGTTTACACTCAGGGTACATTACGGCATGTTTTCTATGTACGACGTTCTCAATATAATTCATAATCCCTCGTTTATAATGAACAACGCGTTATGGTTATTGTGTTACTGTGTTACAAATGGTGTATGCACAGAACAGAGGGGCGGGGTGAGCAAAGCTCATTATCATTTAAAGGCACATACACTTAAACGGCGTGCTGACAACAGAGCTGTTTTTGACCAGGTAAAATAAGTGTTTTCTTACAATACTAATGAGAATTTTTAATTAAAGTATATTAAAAACTTTTAATTTAGACCCTAAATAATCATAATAGCTTGTACAAAAATGGCATTATATGACCCCTTTAAAACATAGTTCCCTTTCGTCCTGGGAACTCCGACGTGTCATCGGGGGAGTTCCCTGACGAATTGGGATCACGCTAGGGAGACCAATCGACTTCGAGTGAACTAAAACGAGCCAATAAATATTGGCATGCAAGATTTGCATTCCGCGACCCGCCTGCCAGTGCGGGTATAAAGGGCGGAAGCAAACGCATACACAATGCTTTTTGCTTCGGAGCCGACCAGTTGTGTCCTCTGAGTGGAATGAGCTTGTAGACTGTGAGTCTGCTGTTTCCTGAGAGTCTCTCTGTGCTGGTGTGACGGCGCTTCAGCGGTCTTCGCGATCTCCCGTCTGCTGTCTGTCTGTTACTACACGCGCTGTGTTTACAAAGAGCTGTTTTAACAGCTGGTATACGGTTGAGTGCACGCAGCGGGCTTGCAGTTTCCCCGCTGTGTTGCCGCGTTGATCCCTGTGTGCTTCAGCACAACTAGAGAGTATTTTTCTCTGAAAGAGCAACACGGGTGAAGATCGCGTCCTTTTCAGGATGACGTTTCACCTGTGTGTTTCTGGATGCGGTCGTTTCCTGTCCTCATTGACGGCCACGATCACTGTTTCACATGCCTGGGCTTAAGCGTGTTGAGACTGCGTTCGTGGGTGGTTCGTGTTCTCTCATGAGAACATGACCACGTCGGCGCGTTGTTCGTCTCCCCTTTCTCGTAAAGGCTTGAGCCGTTCAGCGTGCTGTGTGCCGTCGAGCCGCCGGCTGACAGCGCGGTTGTCACGGCAACCCAGCGCGCGTCATTTGGCGCTCTAGATGCGCGGTCAAGACTCAAGTGCCTCAAATGAGGTGGAGTCCCTTTGCATATTCCCCGATCTAGTTCCTCTTCTGCACCAGAAGAGGGCTACTTTGGCTAATAGCATTGGTGATCTGAGGATTACAGTGGGGGTACCCCTCACTCCTCTAGCGCATCGCAAACATGCTGAAACTGTGTTCGTGGGTGGTTTATGCTCTCTTATGAGAGCATGACCACGTCGGCGCGTTGTTTGTCTTGAAAGAGCTTTCAACGTGCCGTGTGTCATCAAGCTTGATGGCCACGTTCACTGTTTTGTGCATGCCTGGCAGCTTACGGGTGGAATTACTGGTGGTTCTCATGAGGAACCAAGTGTTTCATTCGGGGCTCCAGGGGAGGATCAGATGTCGATCGCTGCATCGGAGAGGGGGCTGTTACACTCTGGATATGGTGATACTGAGTCCCACTGTAATGGTGTGTGCACTCATGCTAAATCAGGTCCAGACTTAACAGCCACACTTCCCGGGCTACTCTGGGGGCGCAGTGCAACGCGTGTCGCCTTGCCCCGCCCCCGTGCTTGCCTGGATGTGTGTGAAAAACTTTTTGCAGTATGGAGGCATATTGGTGCCAAAATCTGTGAAAAATTTTCCTCTCTCACTACCCTTGATGGTGGTTTTGCTAATAGCAGACCACCTCTTCCCTGCATGTGATGGTCAGTGTAGACCAAAAAACACGCAGTGCACAAGGGTAGTTCTGAGTCGGGGTTGAGCTGTGCTTAGTGACTACCGTGATTTTAGTCACAGCACTGGCCCTCGGTCAGACGATGTGGTCCACTGTGGTCCAGAAGTTTCCCAGGGCTAACCTTGTAGACGTACGAGACATCGCCAAAGTTTCTTTCTCGATGCTCCTATTTCTCAAGGTTTGCCCTGTTTCGGTGACACTGTTGGAGACTGTGCCCAGCGGCTCTCCACAGTTCAGAAGCAGGCTGAGGAAACTACGAGCTTGACTTGATGTGCTTCCGAGTCCCTCATGCTCCTCCTCAGTCTGTTTGTCGCCAAGGGTGTCAGTCCCCTGTGGAAGCTGTCACAGCTAGCTCTACTGTGACGTCTAGCTTCGCAGGAAGACGGCGCCACCTGTCTCGGCAGCCCTGAGACAGGTGACCCAGCGTTGTAGGGAATTGCTCTCTCGGAGACGGTGCACGCACCTCTCCCTCCCCCCGGAGGAGGACGGGGTGGAGTATCTTTCATTCTGTTCCGCCGCTGGCTCCCCGGAGTCCAGTGGTACCCTCATTTCTAGAGCAGTTTCTTCCATCTCTGGGTCACGAGGGTGCGGACTGCAGTGAGCAACGCTCCCATGCCTTGCCACGCCTTTCCCCCTCTTCCATTTCTTAGATGTCAGTGACGCCGCCACGGCCTCGTCACTCTCATCTCCCGCTGGGCAAGGTGGTGCGAAAACCTGGACTCGACGCCCTCGGGCCTCGCTCCTCGTTTTCCCTCCTTTCTTCGTCTCGGGACAGCCCGCAGCCGAACGCCTCCGAGCCTTCCCTGCCGTCTGTTCCTCTGTGGAAGCAGGTAGGTGTTGCCCCGCACACCCAGACCTCTCTCTCGGCCGCAGTAATGCCTCCGGAGTCTGGTCCCTGCCTTCCACCTCGCTGCCCCTCCGCTGGTACGCCGGTGGTCCGGGTGGGTTCGTTGGTACGATTCTCAAAGCCTGGCTAGCGCTTCTGTGGCCGTCCCGCTGGCTCACCCGTTCTATCCGGCTCGGCTATGCAATTCAGTTTGCCCGCCGGCCTCCCAGGTACAGTGCCCCTGTCCTGAGGAAGGAGATCGACGTACTGCTGGCGAAGGACGCGGTCGAGCCGGTTCCTCCAGCCGAGATGAGGTCTGGGTTTTACAGCCCTTACTTCATTGTACCCAAGAAGGGTGGGGGGTTATGGCCAATCCTGGACCTGCGAGTTTTGAATCGGGCCCTGCACAAGCTCCCGTTCAAAATGCTCACGCAGATACGTATCTTCGAGTGCATCCGTCCCCAGGATTGGTTTGCAGCGATCGACCTGAAGGACGCGTACTTTCATGTCTCGATTCTCCTTCGACACCGACCTTTTCTTCGGTTCGCGTTCGAAGGTCGAGCATACCAGTAGAAGGTCTTACCCTTCGGCCTGGCCCTCTCGCCCCGTGTCTTCACGAAAGTCACAGAGGCGGCCATTGTTCCCATGAGAGAACATGGCGTTCGCATTCTCAACTATCTCGACGACTGGCTCATAATAGCTCACTCGCGAGATCTGTTGTGCGAACACAGGGACCTGGTGCTCCAGCACCTCAGCCGCTTGGGTCTTCAGGTCAACTGGGACAAGAGCAAACTCTGCCCAGTGCAGAGGATCTCTTATCTCGGTATGGATGGATTCGGTCGCTCAAGTCCAGTCAGTGCTCAACTGCCTCAAGTCCTTTCAAGGCAGATTAGCGGTCCCACTGAAACAGTTTCAGAGGCTCCTGGGGCATATGGCAGCCGCAGTAACGCCGCTCGGCCTGCTTCATATGATACCGCTTCAGCGCTGGCTTCACGATCGAGTCCCGAGATGGGCGTGGCAGAGCAACACGTTCCGGGTCAACATTACCCCGCACTGTCGCCAAACCTTCAGTCCTTGGTCAGACCCTGCGTTTCTTCGGGCCGGAGTGCCTTAGTCCAGGTCTCCAGGCATGCTGTGGTTTTCACAGATGCCTCTGCCAACGGATGGGGGGCCACGTACAACGGGCATGCAGTTTCAGGTCTGTGGACGGGGCCTCAACTGCATTGGCACATCAACTGCCTAGAGTTGCAAGCAGTACGCTTAGCCTTGTCTCGCCTCAAGGGGCTGCTTTTGCACAAGCACGTACTGGTCCGTACGGACAGCACTGCGACCGTTGCGTACATCAACCGTCAGGGTGGTCTACGCTCCCGTCGTATGTCGCGACTCGCCCGCCATCTCCTCCTGTGGAGTCAGAAGCATCTGAGGTCGCTTCGAGCCATTCACATCCCTGGTGTGCTCAACCGCACAGCCGACGAGCTTTCACGGCAGCCACCTCTTCCGGGAGAATGGTGACTCCACCCCAGACGGTTCAGCTGATATGGGAAGTCTTCGGAGCCGCTCAGGTAGACCTGTTTGCCTCTCCGGACACGACTCATTGCCGGTTGTTTTACTCCCTGACCGAGGGTTCTCTCGGCACGGATGCACTGGCGCACAGCTGGCCCCTGGGTCTTCGCAAATATGCGTTTCCCCCAGTGAGCCTTCTTGCACAGATTTTGTGCAAAGTCAGGGAGGACGAGGAGCAGGTCCTGCTCGTTGCGCCGTATTGGCCCAACCGGACTTGGTTCGCGGAACTCATGCTCCTCGCGACAGCCCCTCCTTGGCCGATTCCTCTGAGGAAGGACCTCCTTTCCCAGAGACGGGGCACCTTGTGGCACCCGCGTCCAGACCTCTGGAGACTCCATGTGTGGTCCCTGGACGGGACGCGGAGGTTCTAGGTGGCCTACCGCAGGGTGTGGTAGACACCATCACTTCCACCAGAGCCCCTCTACGAGGCGCCTCTATGCGTTGAAGTGGAACCTGTTCGTCGAGTGGTGTTCTTCCCACCGGGAAGACCCCGAACTTGCCCGATCAGAGTCGTGCTTTCCTTCCTGCAAGATGGGTTGGAGCGAAGGCTGTCTCCCTCCACCCTCAAAGTGTATGTTGCCGCAATAGCCGCTCATCACGATGCAGTAGAAGGTAAGTCGTTGGGAAAGCACGACCTGATCATCAGATTCCTTAAGGGTGCCAGGAGGCTGAATCCGCCTCATACTCTGCACCACTTACCCTCTTGGGACTTGACTCTAGTGCTTAGTGCACTCCAGAGGCCCCCGTTCGAGCCCTTGCCTTCAGTCGAGTTAAATATCCTGTCTATGAAGACAGCTCTCCTGTTGGCTTTGGCTTCTTTTAAGAGGGTAGGGGATCTGCAGGCATTTTCGGTCGACGAATCGTGCCTAGAGTTCGGACCGGGCCTTTCTCACGCTGTGTTGAGACCCCGGCTCGGATACGTGCCCAAGGTTCCTACCACCCCGTTTGTGGATCAGGTAGTGAACCTGCAAGCGCTGCCCCTGGAGGAGGCAGACTCAGCCCTAGCTTTTCTCTGTCCCGTCCGCGCCCTGCGCTGTTACGTGGACAGAACGCAAAGCTTCAGGACCTCAGATCAGCTCTTTGTTTGTTACGGAGGCCAGCAGAAGGGGAAGGCTGTCTCCAAGCAGAGGTTGTCCCACTGGCTAGTGGATGCTATCGCCCGGGCTTATGAATCCCAGGGCGTGCCTTGCCCACCTAGGTTGACGGCACACTCTACTAGGAGTGTTGCCTCCTCCTGGGCTTTGGCGCAAGGCGCCTCGCTGACAGACATCTGTAGAGCTGCGGGCTGGGCGACACCTAACACGTTCGCTAGGTTTTATAGCCTCCGTGTTGAACCTGTTTCCTCCCGCGTACTCGCTACGGCTAGTAGAGCAAGGAATTAGGTTATGTCGGCTTGCTACGCCATTCCCGCCCCGTGGGCCGGATACGTGCGTCTTTTACTCCGTTGGTTCCCCAACATACGGCTAACCTCGTGAGTTCCTCCATCACCCCTTCGGCACCAGGTGAGGCGGATCGCCCGGCGCCAGGTCTATTACCTCTCGTAGGAGTTGTTATTAGACTGGGTGGCCTTAACAGTGGTCCCTTCGGTGACCCATTTTTTCCACGTTCCAGCTACCCTCCGGGTTAGCTCCGTGTCTTCCTCTCGACAGATCCCTCTGTCGTCCTTGCTGAGTACGCTCCCACCCCTCGGGCTGGGACTACCTCAAGGACTTCCGTATGTTTCACTACCCCACGGGTTAGTACATACGTGTATTCCAGTGCCTCCCTTCGGGCGGGCAGGGGCTCCGTAGCGTTCCCTCCTACGGGTTGGGCACGCTTTCCCAGTGTTATCCAAATCCACTGAGTGGGTCTTGCGGAACAGCAGTGTGATTTTCCCTAGCTAGCTCCCGCATCTTGTTCAAGAAACTGCTGCAGGGTAGCTTAGCTGGGCGCTGGAAGGGGTCAGCACCATGGCGTGTTTGTAGGGATCCCAATTCGTCAGGGAACTCCCCCGACGACACGTCGGAGTTCCCAGGACGAAAGGGAACGTCTCGGTTACATATGTAACCCTCGTTCCCTGAGTACAGGGAACGGAGACGTGTCGTCCCTTCGCCATGTTGCTGTACCTTCGCGGAGGGCTGGACACTGTTCGGCTCCTCAGCGAAAAAGCATTGTGTATGCGTTTGCTTCCGCCCTTTATACCCGCACTGGCAGGCGGGTCGCGGAATGCAAATCTTGCATGCCAATATTTATTGGCTCGTTTTAGTTCACTCGAAGTCGATTGGTCTCCCTAGCGTGATCCCAATTCGTCAGGGAACTCCCCCGACGACACGTCTCCGTTCCCTGTACTCAGGGAACGAGGGTTACATATGTAACCGAGACGTTTTCTATTTTAATACACTTTAAAATATAATTTATTTATGTGATGCAAAGCTGAATTTTCATCAGCCATTACTCCAGTCTTCGGTGTCACATGTTCTGCCATGGCCATCCCAATCTCCTGACCTGAACTCCTGAAAATTAGTGGGGTGAACTCAATAGGCGAGCACACCAACATGGACCTTGGAATTTGAAGATTCTGGAGAGATGCTTTGTAGTGGAATGTTCTCTGATCTCTTGCCAGGTGTTCTTCAACATCATCAGGCATTATTCAAGAAGACTCGGAGCTGTTATATTGGTGAATGGAGGTTGCAGAAGGTAGTAAATATAAGGGGGCCAGTAATTGTGGCCAATGTGTATTGTAGAAAAATATTTATTTCATAATGAGATTTGCCCCCTATTTTCAAGTGTTATCAAAGGGGTCAACAATTCTGACCTCAACTGTGTGTATATAAACCAATCTTTTAAAAAGTGATCAGCTAAAGGAAGATGCAATCAAACAGCTTGTGCGGTCATCCATGATGCTTCTGGTCCTTGCAATGGTCTTTTGGTCCCAAAATCAGTCATGTACTGAAACTGGGGTGAGATTTTGATTCAAGACTCTAAGATTGCTATCAGGTAATAGTGTCCAGCCTGACATTATTTTTTGTCACTCCTCAGTGCCACATATATTGAAATATTTTTTCCTAATTGACTTCACAACCTGATAAATAAAGTCCTAAAATTTGGTTATTAGCATTACAATGAATAAATAAATAATCTAAATAAATGGAGCAATTTCAAGAGGGTCCTCCTCACACCATGCTGGGTGCTCGGGCCCTAAATATTGTTAACTTACACTTACAATATTTTATTTAGACATAACTTTGAACATGCCACTAAACTCAATTTAGTGATGTTTTCAATTCCTGTATGACACATAATTACATAATTGGAAGATGAAACACATGGTCATTTCAGATAATCACTATTTGCTGCACTTGGTTACATAATTGCTCGTTTATTTTAATGGAGATTTTTTTGTTGTCTCATTCAAATTTGAATAATGTGCTTTTAGCAGCTAGTTAATATAGTCAAATGGAATAAAAAAAAGCTAATTCTTCTTTCAACTTGATTCAAGGACTAAAGATGACAATCACTGTGAATTTTTTTTTTTTTTCTAAAGCCATGAAATGTGTGATTATAAAGCATGAAAGGAAGATTGTGGCTAATTCTACCTACCGGGGAAGAAAAATGGCAAGTCAGTTGTTTTAGAAAAAAAAAGTATGTTATATTTATATGTTAAAACTGCATTCTATTGCTTTGAAATATCACGTCTAAACAATGATATTGTTGATTACAGAGACTTCCCTGGCGGCACTCATCAATTCAAGGTGAGTTCATCAATGGACTACATGATGTACCTTTCAGTGAGATCGCTGGTGAGTTTTTCAACCAGTTCAGCAAATGTATGTGTTGTAACCATTCTGTAACCATATAACTTGCCATTAACCTTATTGGTCTTTTCATTTTCAAGCTTGAAATTGTTAAGCATCTCATGAATCACCTCATGCTGTAATTAAATGTAAAATGATGATTACCTTACTTGTGGTCTTCTAAACACCCCCTTTATCATTATTTACTTTATTGAAGATTTATAGTGCCATTAATAATCTTTGATTATCAGGAAGTGTATTAATTGCAATGTGTATGAGTTTATTCTGTAATCTATATTAAAAGCTTGTCTGATCAATATTAAATTCAGTTGGAGTGGCTACATTATTAGCAAGAAAGCACAAAACATATTGAGCAAGTTTTATTTTGATTCATTTTAAAGAACATTATGCATACATAATGCACAAGGGAATGGCTTTTGTATTGTGTTTGATTAGAAATCTTAACTGTCATGACATAAAGCACAAAGAAGATATTGTCAAGCTTCTTAGTGCACTCCACACTTGTGTTTTGTGCCGTCTGCACCACAAAGGGTACAATTATTTTCATGCTTTCATTGGTGAATGTAGAGAGAGATTCCAGTGAGCTATGTAATCAAGTGAAACTTGAATGATGTCCGATATTCCAATGCAGCAGCAGAAGCCCACACATTTTCCAATTTTTCTTATATCTAACAGTGAGCTATAGTGGTCGTAACAAGTTCTTCATAACAAGAGCCAGAGGACATAACTATGTCACTTATTAAAGTCTTCTTCCACCACAGTACAGAGACAAATTAAGCTGTTGTCAAGTCCCTTGCTACTTCTTTATAGAATACAATTGCCAAATACAATTAAACACAGTACAATTAGAAGCTTATATTAAACTGTGACATAAACTTCAGTTTTTCGTATCTGAGTTCACTGAGGCTGTCCGAAATCACCCCCCATACAATTAAAGTCCACCTGTAGTCAATAATTGTATCCATTAAAACTCATCTTTGATCACCAAAATTACACATGTAATTTTTTTCCTTGAAAAAAAATTATTCATGCCTCAAAAGAGCTTGAATGTAACTCTATACCCTTGCCTCATTTAGTATACGCGTTTTTATGAATATGCAAATTAGCCCCACCTCCACTCACTCGCACCAGCTCAGAGATCCACTCGTTGATGATCACACGTTGACATGATTGGTTCACTGCAGTTTTATGGAGAAAATACTCGTGGTATTGACTTATAAATGTGCACATGGTTTGTCTTAAAGCATATTTAAAACACCACATAGGCATATAAAAAAACATTAAAAGCTGGATTTTCACCATAGGGGGACTTTAAATAGGGCACTCTTTGAGAGGACAGCCATTTGTAGTGGTGTCTGAAACTATAGTAGACGTTATTGAGTGCACTCATTTACTACCACAATGCACCGTATAACGAGTGTACAACCGATGTATGCTCAAAAGCTAGAGAATACCCATAATGCACTGTGAGAGTTGTGTGTCGAATTAATTACCGCATCTGACCAGAAGATGACGCAGCAGCGGTATCATCCATCCACTTTTCAAACTACTGGTCCAATGTGGCAACAGCATAATATCATACAGGTATAAATTCCTTTTTAATTGATTAAGGTTTATACATGCTAGTTTCCATGACAGAGTTCAAGGTAAATCTTTTCACTGGAGCTGCCAGTTTGCTGAGATTCAAATGGTTATTAAACAGCAAGCACAATATGCAAAAGTGACAGCCATCCCAAGCACTCGGTGTCTGAATTCAATCACTCGTTTTCATTCACTCCCTCAAGTGGACTATGCAGTAGTGAATGAGGGTATAGGGTGCAATTTCTAACACATCCTAAATATCACTTTCATAGATACGCCTGAATTATTAGAACTGTGGTGATCACCAGCTGATGAAGCAATTAGACAATGGCTTCATTAGCACAGTTAGAATTCTTGTGTTTAAGCAAGCATGAGGTACAATGAGCAGCTCTGTTTCTGTAATTAGCTATTTTAAATCAAGAAACTGGCCTAAAGACTATCTAATTGCAGCAAGAAACAGTATAGCTAAAGCAACTCGTCTTTTCTCTTCATGTGAGTGATTATAAAGCCATACGAAGGGATATCTTTGATGCTAAGGCCAAGGCATCCTCAAAGCTACTGTGAAGGAGTGATGACTGTTCCATTTAAAACATAGCTCAAAAAATATAAGAGTGGATTGTTACATTCATAGTTTCCCCCCCTTGACTATGAGGTGATTCCTTAAAGCTCCTTGGGGACCCTGAGAATGATGATGGTGTGTTTTTGGAAGTTATAGCTGATAACATTTGCATCAGTATATGACCAATATATTAATCATGTTGCTGAGTGCTTTATTGACATACTTGAAATAATTAGCTAGCTAGTCTACAGTATATGGCATGACAAAATATTATTACTGCCCCAATAATAGTAATACAAATTTGTTTTCCTTCTAACATGTGAATTAGATTGAAATCATTTTTGTGTTTTTTGTTTAAATATATTTTAAATCTTAATTTTTTTTTCTCAACAAATATTAAAAGTATATTTTTAATTAAAAACAAGCTCATCATAGAATAGGTTTATTCAAGTAATTGAATGTACTGTATGTATTTTCAGTGTTCATTATTTTGATGGTCCCTTTTACACATTATGTTAACTAAGTAACGTTGCACATGTCTATTAGCTCTCATTAAAGTGTTAGTAGAGTATTAGTAGACTGGTAGGTTTGGTTTATAATAAATTGACATGAAGTTGCAAAGTGACTTATAGTCAGTAGAATGTCTGTTGAAGGACCATCACAATAAAGCAACACATGCTCATTGGAAAAACATTCCTGTGGCAACATTTTTACATACATATCACTGCAATTTCGAAAAGAAATGAACACTAGAGGCAGTAAAACAGCAAGCACTTTTAATAGTTTCACAGACAATTATGATTACAGGGGCAGATTATGAATTAATACAGATTTTTTTTCAAATGGCTCCTTGCACAATTATGTTATGAGTTTACATCACTTGCTCCATATGTTCAGTTTTACTGATTGCATGAACATTACAGAATGTTTGAATGAACGGGCAAATACCAAATGGTTGCTTAGGTACACCAATCACAAATAAACTTAGCTAATATTTGAACTCAAATGGCAAGACTGTAATAAATGTTAATACTTGCTAATTTTTTCTAGCTTGTTTACAAAGCTTCTAAACAGCAACATAAACATATTAAAAGAGATGGAGAGAGAGCTGTTTGAGGGGAAAATTAAAACACTTTACTCCCAGAGGTTTATTGTAGTGTCCAGATCCCATTTACAAACATATAAGAAATTAAAAAGAAGGAAATTAGATTTTCCAGTTACAACAATCGGTACAATGGTGTTTGTAACAATCGGTGTTTGTTTCCGTCATTCGGATGAGACGTTAAACCGAGGTCCTGACTCTCTGTGGTCACAAAAAATCCCAGGATGTCCTTCGATAAAGAGTAGGGGTGTACCCCCGGCATCCTGGCCAAATTTGCCCCTTGGCCTCTGTCCATCACGGCCTCCTAATCATCCCCATATACTGATTGGCTTCATCACTGTCTCCTCTCCACCAGTAAGCTGGTGTGTGGTGAGCGTTCTGGCGCAATATGGCTGCCGTCGCATCATCCAGGTGGATACTGCACATTGGTGGTGGTTGAGGAGATTCCCCCCTTCTATGTAAAGCGCTTTGAATGCCGAGAAAAGCGCTATATAAATGTAATGAATTATTATTATTACAAGTACCCTTGAGCATTTGAATTTTAAAGTGTTTACAGTAGCATTTGTTGTGTCTTGATCTGCATTTAAATAATAAAAAATATATACATTTAAGAAATTAAATTAATTAATTTAAAGTGGCAAAAAAGCAGCAGCAGCAAAAAAAAAAAAAAAAACTATATCAGTAATGAGAATCATTTTTTAAAAAAAGTGTAAGACCATACCATAAACTTTACAAAAATGTCAATAGTGGGGTAAAGAAGCCTAATCTTATTATTGTTATGTATTCCCTGGTTTTGTGTTTATTTTTGTTTGTTTGTTGTTATGTCTGTAAGTTTGCATTTTGCTCAGAATCTGTTCCCGTTTCCTATCCTGTGTGCCATTTTTGTAGTCCTTTGAAGTTTTTCTTGTTGATTAGTTTTTTGATTGTTCCCATGTGTGTCTTATATGCCAATTACTCCTTGTGTATTTGAAGAGTTCAGATGCAAAAGCCTCTAAAAGCCATCTGAAATTCTCTTCTAAAATGATCATTTTTATCAAGCTCGTATATTTAAGTTCAATAATTTCACTTTAATGGCAAGAAAAATGACCCATTATTGTCATCTAAGTGAAATTACTGAATTTAAATATACGAGCTTGATAAAAATGATCATTTTAGAAGAAAATTTCAGATGGCTTTTAGAGGCTTTTGCATCTGAACTCTTCATTTAGACCCCAGTGGTTCTCGTGTTCCTTGTGTGGTGTTGTCCTACATTGATGTACTTGCCGTGTTTGTTTTAGTTCCCGTTGTTCCAGTGTTTGGATGTTCTTTGCATTGTTTTGTGTTATTCTTTGCCTTGATATACTTTTGTTTTGTTTAATACATTTCAAACTGCATCTGGATCCAACACCCGGTCTTACTGAAACAGCCATGTGTGTTGAACAGCATATTCCAGGGCCTAACTGGACCCCTATCTGTCAGTATCACTGGATAAAGGTTTGCTACATTTTGATTGCATCTTGTTGGACTTACACAAATAAATTGTCCCACACCATCAGATAAAGATGCTAAGATAACAGCTAGAAACCCTGGTTCCAAGCCCGTGAACGATAGGACTTTCCTTGGTCTGCCCTTCACCCATCTAGAGACTAATTTCTAAGGTCCTGGTCGACTGCCATTCAAAATTCCTCATGACCTCCAGATGTAGCAGTAGTGGATGAAGCAAAGAGAGATCACAATGATCCATCCAAATCCATTCATATATGTTTGGAAACCTTAAAACTGATGTAAACTATTTCATACTTATTCAGAGAAATAAGTATCCTTGGTGACAGCTACTTGTAATGCAACATCTTACACAAATTCAGCTGTTAATATACGAATGAATGCATGACAGTTCAATCTTTTTCCGTCATGCTTGGTCTCTGTTTGTTTAGAATATTGCCAAATGTCTTCTGGTGGTAGTTTGCAGTTGAGAAATGCATCGGCATAACTTTAAAGATACTTTAAAGACTTCTTGCCCAATTTATACTTCTGCGTCAAACTCACGCCGTAGCTACGTTGTAGGCTGTGTGTAGCACACGTATCCTTCGCCCAATTTTAACGTCTGCTTCGAACTCACGCCATAGCTACGTCGTAGGCTGTGTGTAGCACGCGTACCCTTCGGTGTACTCTGACGTGCATCTCTCCAAAAATGTAACAACACGTCATTTCTACGCGGACCGCAAGCATTATGATTGGTCTGCTAGAACCCCTCCCTTGGGTTTCACATGCTCCCTCTGCATGTATAATTGCGCATTAAGGTGGACAACAACACATAAGTATAAATGAAAACCAACACGTTGCCTACAGCGCAGAGGCTCTGGCGTAGGTCCGATGCAGAAGTACCTTAATCTGCCTTAACTGTGTGCCTTATGCAAATGAGTTCCACTGGGGAAAGAAGGGCTGGCCACACTGTGTGTGTCCCCTCTGATGCCAGCAGCCAATCACATCACTGGAATGGAGAAGCACCAAATTGCATTAAAAAGTGATAAAGCTACCCTTTCAACAGACACTCCTTGTTCTGGGTGTCTGGTTCATCCAGTGAGACATTAACAGATACATTTTCGTTCTGAGTCTGTCCTATAAGGGGATAGGCAGTAACAGATACAAGTTCTGAGTCCCAGCCTGCAAGGGTGATACTGTAACAGATCAACCACGTTCTGAGCCTGCGGCACGTTACAGGGAAGGCAGCAACAGATGCAACTTCTGAGTCTCCCATCGAGTGAAACATAACATACACCATTCTGAGCTCTGTTTCGTCCAGAGAGACAACAACAGATTCCATGATCTGAGTCTACAGCTTGTGAGGCAGCAACATATACAACCATGTTCTGTGTCTCCAGTCTGTGAGGAAAGAGTTCAGAGTCAAAGTTCAGAGTCTTCGTCCAGTGAGACCATAGTCTCCATGCTAGAGAGACAAAAGCGGATTGACCAAGTTCTGAGTATCTGGCCCAGAGAGGCAGAATACACACAAATACATTTGCTCAGGAGAGCAAACCTTCATTTCAAGCTTCCTTCGTCTGCGTGTTCCAGATTTTAGGACCCTTTGGTGCTCCAGGAGATCTGCATCCCACAGACCTTTGTGTTCAAGGCTGTTGAAACTGATTCTGGCTCCTTTCTTCATTGCATTGTCACCCAGGACAACAAGTGGAAGACATCATCGCCATCGGTCTGCTCGCTCAACTACATGTACATGTAAATATCACTTGTGCCAAACCTTGCCAATGTTGTATATTATCAGTATATGATTTTCTAGTTTACTTGAGGGGTAATATAACTGATCATAGTCAATATCAAATAATCTTTCATTTATTTGTTTGATGCATAATAAGATTCTTCAGCTTATTTAAGAGAAACAACAGTTTATCTTTCCATAAGCCTTTCCATAGCCACACATTTAACTTAATCCCTTATATTTTACGCTTCTTATGTACGTTATTCCTTTATCATCCATGGGATTCATTTAGTGGTTGTGTTAGTTTATGCTTGTTTATCTTTTGCTAATAAACATTTTTTGTATTACACTTGTGTCTTCCTTGTGCTGATAATACAGAAGAGGGTCTACGAGTTAGCAATCTCACCAATCTTTTAGATTAATCAGCTGACCAACTCCCCACTTTACAGTACATTATTTTTTTCTATTGAACAGTCTCCTGTTGGGAGTGTTCTCATATTGCCAAGGTAAAAGACATTTGCTGCGTCTCAATTTACCTACTTATACTGTGCGCTAAACGTATGTACTCTTTTTATGAAGAAAAAGTAGATACTTTTGAGTGTGTAACAAAAAGTAAACAAGCTTTGGGACATACTATCACGTCATACAATTGTGTCTTTAACGGTTGCTCTCTGTCGCATCCTATCACAGTAAACTGGCATGTCAATCATCTTGTCACAGTTAAAATCCTCCTCATTTCATTTAATTTAATTTTTTACCGTATTGGAGAGAACTTCAGAAGCACGTTGATCTGCAGTTGCGGATCTTTCATACGGAGACTCTCCTCATATTAATGCATAATGATGGATTTAAAATTTAATTTCCAAAACGGATCTTTATAAAAGTCCACATTGTTATTGCAGATGGAATATAACACAGATAATTCATCAGGTTCAACTTAGTCACTCAAACTTTTATCTGAATCTCTCACCCCCGGTCGCGCATATCCAACATGTTTTGTTGTTCCCTTTCAGTTGCTCACATTCGACGTAGTCGACGTGCCAACTGATTGGGATCATGCTTAGGGAGCCTGTCATCTTCGAGTATTGATAAAACGAGCCAATGCACACATTGGTGTACGAGCTTTGCATACACGCTTTGCCTCGCAGTGTGGGTATAAATACGGAAGTGAATGCACACACCACTTGTCTTTCGCTGAGGAGCCGATCAGTCTTCATGACGGTGTCTCTGAAGAGAGTTGATTAATTCAACGAGCGAATGTGTCGGTGTTCTTCTGGAAGACTCTCCCAGTGCTGGTGGTTCTACAGCGTGAGTGCAGCGGTGGTCGCGAGCCTTCTGAGCTTTCAACTGCTGTTTTAACAGCATTCCTTTTTGTGTTTGTTTGTCTGACTGACGGTTGAGGGCGAAGAAAGTGAGTGCTTCACTGGTACAGGCTGCACCATCCCTGTCAGTTTTGCCGCAATCATTCCCCTGACTGCTCCGGCACTGGTAAGAGTTTTAATTTCCTGATAGAGCAACACTAATGCATTTGCGTCTTTTTCAAGATGTCATTCCACCCGTGCGTTACTGAATGTGGTCGTTTCCTGTCCCCCTCTGACGGTTACAATAGTTACATCACATGTTTGGGCTTACAGCATGCTGAAGCAGCTTTTGTGAATGGTTCATGGTCCCATTGCGGGAATATGACTATCTTGGTGTTGAGATTGAGACTTGCCTTCATCCACCATAGAAGCCAGACTACCCAGTAAGCCCGGTTCGAAGTGTTGGCTTGCTGCACCATTCCCCTCCTATGGACCGGATACGTGCGATATTCTTGCTCCAGTAGAGTTCCTCTTCAGCCAAAACTTGTTGAATTCCTCCACACCCTTCGGCAACGGACATGGGCGTGAGCGACTGAAAGGGAATGTCTCGGTTACGTATATAACCTTCGATCCCTGAAGGAGGGAACGGAGACATAGTCCAGTCGCCATAATTGCTGGACCACCTCTGACTCAGGGCTCCGCTCGGCTCCTCAGCGAATTGGATCCATTTATAGCCGCGCTGCGGGGTGGAGCATGTATACCAAGCTCGCACGCCAATGTGTCCCTAAGCGTGATCCCAATCAATCGACACGTTGACTACATCTCCATTCCCTCCTTCAGGGAACGAGGGTTACATACATAACCGAGACGTTTTTTTAACACTTTTTACTCGTGTTTGTAGTTCCTCCTCCAAAGCACAATGGGTTGTGGGCAATATTAGCCTTTAGAGTGTATACGGATCCACACTTCGAAAAATCCACCGGAAATAGTAGACCATCCGGGGACTTCTAGCATCCTCTTTTTATCATACTATGCTTAGGGACACACCTATTCTAATCTCACATACCGTTTAGGATGGATAATATGGACATTGAGACGCAGGGCTTGACTGGTGTCACAAACTAACAGAGGGGGAAGGTGGTCATGTGATTTACTCATAACACAGTCTGTCGTGATGCAAGTACTGATCACTACATTACTTCGCGTCCTTGGATGGGCGAAAGTAAAATCCCTACACATGCTAAAATTATAATGTAATTTGAAATAAAATGTCTTCATGAAAAATATATATTTTCAGTATTTACTATTGGTTTTAGGCTGAAATGTGACCTGGGCATTTCTTAACAGGTTTTGTGAGATTCACCCAAGTATATTTTCTTTTTGTGGTGTTTGGGAAGGGTTCAATTTGTGTCATACCAATTGCTTTGAATTTAGCTAAAAATATTTCCCTTATGCTCTTAGAGAAACACACTCACAAACCAGTGTCCTCCCTCACGGACAAGAATTATTATTTTTTTAAAGCAGATATCTTGATATGGTTGAATCATGCTCCATAATCCCTTTCAGCTACTGAACTCTATCGCCCCTGAAAGTGACTGTTGGCCTCTCTGAGGATTTTCACAAGTTTATTTCTTCAGGGAGCTTTTTCTAGAAAATGTTTAGGAAATTCACTGTGATTTCTAGTAAATGGAAATAGTTTTGTCTGTAATTTATGCATTTGATTTACTTAATCTTTACCCTTTTGCTATGCTCTTTAGAGTTGATTTTCAAAGAACTTTCACATTTACAATCTAACTCACACACTTTAGAAATATCCTTGATAATAATACAGGTACTGAATACTACAGTATATGCATAGTGTAGTAAATGAATGAGGTGCAGGCAGTCCAATAGTGTGGCTGAAATACATCAGTTTTATAATATTTTAGAAGTCTTGCCATTATTCACATTATTGCCATGCCCAAAGATGGATCATTGTTCATAGTGTGCAACACTCAGATGTCAGGGCTGCTCTGTCGGAGTCCATCAAAGTGAAGGGTGAACATCTCCATGCTTTCTGATCAGAGAAAACAAGCCTGGCAGGGGATATCCCCTCATACTATTATCCGCTCAAAGGGGATGACGTTGAAGTGTGAAAGATGAGTGTTTTTTTCTCTTTTCATTTTGAAGACAGACTAGAAGGAATCATTTGGCGGATATGGCTTTGTCGGCATGGTTTCTATGACAGGTGAAACAAAGGAAGGGACAGGGAAATAATTTGTTTAAAAATAAAGCATTAGACCTTGTTTATCAGTAATTATATAAAATTTACTAAATTAAAAAGCGTCAGTTTGTAATCTCTTGCTGTAATTGGTAAACTTCAGTTTCAGAAAGGCATTTGTGATAAATTCTCAAGTTGTCCACTGTTATGGGAAGCCTATGTGATGGCTATTATGTAAAACAGGGTTTCTCAACCAGTTGTTCCCAAACCCTTAGTGTCTTGTGATGGAACTACAGTGTGTTTGCGAGATTCTGATAAACCAGATTATGCTGCTTCAAGACTAAATGCTGCATAAAAGACACTCTAAAATATGCCAACTTATATTTGACATGCCTTTCCTCTGAGTGTCAGAGGTGTCTCTGACACGCTTTTGACTCTGTGTAAAACAAATGCCACATCATAGACATTTTGAACCTTGCTGTTGTCATGACAATCATGAATCTTGTTTTTTTGGCTGTGTATTTTAAAGATGGTAGTCCCAATACCAAATTAAATTTTTAACATTTTATATGATGAAAAAATATAATTTGATTAAATTCACATTTATTTATGTAGCACTTTTCACAATACATACTGTATCATTTCAAAGCAGCTTTACAAAAAATGCATGTTTTTACAAAATTTGTATAGCAATTTATCAGAGGTGGCTGTGTCCAAGTAATGTCCATGTCCAATCGTTAGCTAACATCATGTATTCATTTAGGCAGAAACAATGATCTCATTAAAGCAATTGTTACAAGTTGTGATCATAATGAACACAATATATAGAAAATTTGGCAGTGGTGCATTTTGATTCAGAGTTGGCCACATCACATTCACAGGTTTTGGGTCATATGAAATTGTCGTAAGAGGCTGGATCCAAACTGGAGCTGGCATACCGAGGTAGAAACAGTAAAGCAAATGCAAAGTAATTAGCGTAGCTGCTGTTCAAAACATTTCAAGCAAAAGATCTGCATTTCATCTGACATAGCTGGAGTCCAAAGTTATAAGATGTATTGTGTGAATGCTTGTCTAAAGAGATGTCTAATCTAGATTTAAATTTGGACACTGTATCTGAGCACTGTATCAGGAAGGCTATTTTAAGAGTTTAGGCTCTCCCTCCTTTAGTGGACTTAGATATCTTAAAAATGTTGGGAACTTCTGCTGTAAAAGGTCCTCCGCATGTAATATATCCCCCTTGTGGTGCTGTTGGCTAAAAAAGGCCCATGATAGATTTCATAACCTTCAGATAATGCTTTCACACTGTTATGGGAATAGTGCCATCCTGAAGACTTGGGAGTGTGAATGAGAAATGGAGAGAAAACTGAAGGAAATATTTTTAGTGGACGTATTTAAAGAACAAATGTTTCCCCCTAATGTAAATAATAGGCTAATGTAGTATATATTGTAGTAATGTAATAAGTAAATAAAATAAAATAAATATGCACAAATGTAAATGTATATAATTTTATTTTGAGCTATTTTGCTTCCATAATGTCTAAATTACACATGTAAGTGTTTATTTTATTATCATTTATATGTGTGCATCTGTAGATGTATAAGGTTCCCCTTCAGTCGCTCACGTTCGACGTGACGTCGACGTGACGACGTTAGGGGATCACTTCAGGGAGCCCTATCAACTTCGAGTGTCTACAGAACAAGCCAATGAACGTTGGCGTGCGTGAAACGCGTCACGCGCCCCGCCCCGCAGCGCGGGTATAAACAGGAAGCGGACGCACGCACTCATTGTCTTTCGCTTCGGAGCCGAGCTTTCGTTTTGACTCTGAGTTTCTGCAGACTGCTGCATCGATCGTTGAAGACTTCAAAGAGAATACTCTGTTCCAGTGCTGGTGTGACGGCGTGATCAGCGGTGGCCGCGAGCATTACAGCTCACAACTGCTGTTTTCACAGCATTGCTTGTGTGTGTGTGTGTCTGTATGTGTCGGTCTCGGTGGGCGTTCCTCTCGTGAGTGTGTACCCCGATTACACCGCGGCTATCCCTGGGTGCTTCAGCACTGAGAGAGTTATTTTTTCTCTTTATGTGTTTTGTTTTCAACTAAAAGAGCAACACAAGCGTGACGCTGCGTCCTTTTCAGGATGACATTCCGCTTGTGCGTTTCTGGGTGCGGTTGTTCCCTGGCGCCAGCAGACGGCCACAATTGTTGCCTCTCGTGTTTGGGCATTCAGCACGCTGAAGCAGCTTTTGTGAATAGTTCATGTTCTCATTGCGGGAATATGACTATGGCAGCGCTTAGATCAAGACTCGCTTACCTCAAGGGAGGTGCAGTCCCCTCGCCTATGCCCAGATCTAGTGTTTATTCTGGACCTCAGAATGGACCTACTTTTGCGCATGGTCAGGGTGATCTGAGGATTACCGTGAGGGCTTCCCCGCCGAGGCAATCTCCGTGGGCCCCTCACGCCTCTCAAGCGCTGCCGCCGTTGGAGCCCCCAAACGAACGCACTGGCCCCTCTCGTTGTCGGCCAGCCGTGTCCTTTGGGGCCCCACCTGACGATCAGATGTCGATCGCAGCATCGGAGGGGGAGCTCAGTCCTC
This sequence comes from Chrosomus eos, assembly GCA_036326025.1. Lineage (NCBI taxonomy): Eukaryota > Metazoa > Chordata > Actinopteri > Cypriniformes > Leuciscidae > Chrosomus > Chrosomus eos. Next base: position 28,052,014 of record CM070828.1, read on the forward strand.
TGGAGATGAGGATTCGGCTGCGTTACCCCTCTCTGGGAGTGTGGCGTTGCCCGAGTCAGATCCAGAATGGGCGGCTATGCTTTCCCGGGCCGCCGAGAGGGTCGGGCTTGTGTGGAACCCTCCACCACGTCCCGAGCCTTCTCGGTTGGACGATTGGTATCTCGGGGCGGGCCGTGCTGGTTCTCAGCGCTCCGCCCCAGTGCCATTCTTTCCGGAAGTGCATTAGGAGCTTACTAGGACGTGGAATGCGCCGTATAGTGCCAGAAGCTGTCCTAGTGGCTCCTCCCTCCTCACCACCCTCGACGGCGGGGCGGCTAAGGGGTATGTGGATGTTCCCCCGGTGGAGCGTGCCGTCTCGATGCAATTGTGTCCGGTGTCCGCTTCCTCCTGGCGGGGCAATCCACGCCTCCCGTCCAAGGCTGCAGAGCCTGTGGACAGGCTGCTTCTGCCCTCCATGCCATAGCGCTTCTACAGGTCCATCAGGCCCAGGCGCTCATTGACATGAACGAGGGTGGTTCTGACCCAGAGCTCCTCCGGGAGCTCTGTGTGGCAACCGACCTCGCTCTCCGAGCGACGAAGGAAACTGCACGTTCAGTCGGTCAGGCGATGTCCACCTTGGTGGTCCAGGAGCGCCACCTCTGGCTCAACCTCGCGGATATGAGGGACACCGATAAATGTCGGTTCCTGGATGCCCCTCTTCCCAGGTTGGGTTATTCGGCGATGCGGTCGAGAGCTTCGCCCAACAGTTCTCAGCCGCCCAGAAGCAGACGGAGGCCATCCGACACATCCTGCCCCTGCGGACCGCTGCTGCTCCCTCCGTCCGCCGGCCGCAGCTCCTCCGTCCGCTCGTCGCCGAGGTCGACCTCCTGCGGCGTCCTCCGCCCCCGCTAAGCCTTAGCAGCAGCAGCCACCATCCAGGTCTCTGCGTGGGGCAGGCCGCAGGAAGTTGACCATGCCCGTCCAGCCCGCTGCCAAACCAGGAGGCAAGCGCAGGTTCTAACGACCCTGAGACGGGCGACCCAGAGTGAATCAAGTTGCTCTTCAGGAGGTGGTGAAGGCACCGCTCCTTCCCCCGGTGGAGGGCCGGGTGGAGAATCTTTGTTTCCTTTTCTGTTCCGCCACTGACCCACGGGCCAGTGGTACCCTCATTTTCAACTAAAGAGCAATTCTGAAACCTCTGGGTCCCAAGAGGGCGCGCTTGGCGGTCGACGACGCTATGCCTTGTCACCCTCGAGCCCCTCTTCTTCGTCAGCGAGCAGCAGTGGCTGTGTTCTGGACGCACTGACGCTTCCGCACACTCACTCTGCCATTCGACGGAAGCAGGTACGTGTTGCACCACACACTCAGACCCCACTCCGGGCCGCTATGCCGTCCGAGTCGGGTCCCTGCATTCCGCCGCGCTGCCCCACCCCGGGTATGTCTCTGGTGCCGTTGATTCCGCTTGCGCGGTGTCTGGGAGCCTGGCTAGCGCTTCCCAGCCCGTCTCGCTGGCTCATCCGTACTGTCAGACTCGGCTATGCGATTCAGTTCGCCCGGCGTCCCCCTGTATTCAGGGGCGTTCTGTTCACCCGTGTTCTGGCGGACAGTGCCCCTGTGCTCAGGGCAGAGATCGCAGTCCTACTGGCGAAGGACGCGATCGAGCCGGTCCCTCCAGCCGATATGAAGACCGGCCTCTACAGCCCGTACTTCATTGTACCCAAGAAAGGCGGTGGGTTACGGCCAATCTTGGACCTGCGTGTCTTGAACCGGTCCCTTCAACAGACTGCCCGTTCAAGATGCTTACGCAGAAACGCATTTACAAATGCATCCGTCCCCAAGATTGGTTTGCAGCGATCGACCTGAAGGACGCGTACTTTCATGTCTCGATTCTCCCTTGACACAGACCGTTTCTTCGCTTTGCGTTCGAGGGACGGGCATATCAGTACAAAGTCTTACCCTTCGGGCTGGCCCTGTCACAACTGGCTTATTCTCGCCCAGTCGAGAGAGCAGTTATGCGAACACAGGGACATGGTGCTCAGTCACCTCAGCCGTAGGGCTTCGGGTCAACTGGGAAAAGAGCAAACTCACCCCCGGGCAGAGGATCTCTTTTCCCAGTGTGGAGTTGGACTCGATCAACATGACAGCGCGCCTCACCAAGGCCCGCGTCCAGTCAGTGTTGAACTGCGTGAGCATGCTCAGACGCAGAACAGCGGCTCCACTGAAACTGTTTCAGAGGCTCCTGGGGCATATGGCATCTGCAGCCGCGGTACGCCGCTCGGATTGCTTCATATGAGGCCGCTCCAACACTGGCTCCACGGTCGAGTCCCGAGATGGGCGTGGCAGAGCGGCTCGTGCCGGGTCCAAGTGACTCCGCACTGTCGCCAAACTCTCAGCTTGTGTCGGACCCTTTGTTCCTGCGGGCAGATGTTCCCCTAGAACAAGTGTCCAGGCATTCTGTGGTCTCCACGGATGCCTCTGCCACCGGCTCGGAGGCCACGTACAACGGGCATGCAGCTTCAGGTCTGTGGACGGGGCCTCAACTGCATTGGCACATCAACTGCCTCGAGTTGTTAGCAGTACATCTTGCATTGAGCTGCTTCAAAATGCCGCTACAGCGCAAGCATGTGCTGGTCCGTACGGACAGCACTGCGACCGTTGCGTACATCAACCGTCAGGGTGGTTTACGCTCCCGCCGCATGTCACAACTCGCCCGCCATCTCCTCCTTGGAGTCAGAAGCATCTGAGGTCGCTTCGTGCCATTATATTCCTGGCCTGCTCAACCGTGCAGCCGACGAGTTCTCACGGCAGCAGGTGCTACCGGGAGAGTGGCGACTCCATCCCCAGGTGGTCCAGCTGATTCAGGCGCTTCGGGACCGCACAGGTAGATCTGTTTGCCGCCCCGGACACGTCTCACTGTCAGTTGTTCTATTTCCTGACCGAGGGGACCCTCTGCACGGATGCTCTGGCACACAGCTGGCCCCCGGGCCTACGCAAGTATGCGTTTCCCCCAGTGAGCCTTCTTGCACAGACCTTGTGCAAAGTCAGGGAGGACGAGGAGCAGGTCTTGTTAGTTGCACCGTATTGGCCCAACCGGACCTGGTTCCCCGAACTTGTGCTCCTCGCGACAGCCCCTCCCTGGCCCATTCCTCTGAGAGAGGACCTGCTCTCTCAGAGACGGGGCACCCTGTGGCACCCGCGTCCAGACCTCTGGAAACTCCATGTCTGGTCCCTGGACGGGACGCGGAGGTTCTAGGTGACCTACCCCCAGCGGTAGTTGACACCATCACTTCCGCTAGAGCCCCCTCTACGAGGCGCCTCTATGCGCTGAAGTGGAACCTATTCGTTGACTGGTGTTCTTCTCACGAGGAGAACCCCCGAACTTGCTCGGTCCGAGCCGTGCTTTCCTTCCTGCAAGATGGGTTGGAGCGAAGGCTGTCTCCCTCCACCCTTAAAGTGTATGTTGCCGCCATTGCCGCACATCACCATGCAGTTGAAGGTAAGTCGTTGGGAAAGCATGACCTGATCGTCAGGTTCCTGAGGGGAGCAAGGAGACTAAATCCTCCTCGCCCACTCTCTATACCCTCTTGGGACTTGTCTCTGGTCCTTTCGGCACTTCAGAGACCACCCTTTGAGCCTTTGCAGTCAGCTGAGTTAAAAATTCTGTCCTGTAAAACAGTACTCCTGGTTGCATTGGCCTCCATCAAGAGGGTAGGGGACCTGCATACATTTTCGGTCGACGAATCGTGCCTGGAATTTGGCCGGCTAACTCTCACGTGATCCTGAGACCCCGGCCCGGATACGTGCCCAAGGTTCCTACCACTCCCTTCCGGGACCAGGTGGTGAACCTGCAAGCGCTGCCTTCGGAGGAGGCAGACCCAGCCCTGGCTTTTCTCTGTCCCGTCCGCGCTCTGCGTCTGTACGTGGACAGAACGCAAAGCCTCAGGACCTCAGATCAGCTCTTCGTCTGTTACGGAGGCCAGCAGAAGGGAAAGGCTGTCTCCAAGCAGAGGATGGCCCACTGGATAGTGGATGCCATCGCCTTGGCTTACGAAGCCCAAGGCGTGCCTTGCCCGCCCGGGTTGAGAGCCCACTCCACTAGGGGTGTCGCTTCTTCTTGGGCGCTGGCACACGGCGCCTCGCTGACAGATATCTGTAGAGCTGCGGGCTGGGCGACACCTAACACGTTCGCTAGGTTTTATAGCCTACGTGTTGAGCCGGTTTCTTCCTGTGTGCTCGCTTCAACCAGCCGGTAACACCGAAGTTTCCACTCTTGTGTCGGCTTGCTGCGCCACTCCCCTCCTTATGGAGCGGATACGTGCGCTTTTTGCTCCAGTCGAGTTCCCCACTCAGGCGAACCCTGTGAGTTCCTCCGCACCCCTTCGGCAGTCGGACGTTGCTGAGCGTCCGACGCCAGGCCTAGTGCTCGTATGCTTGTGTAACTTGTGCTAGGCTGGGTTCCATATGTGGTGATCCCTGCGGCGATCCCATATGAGTATTCTTCCACGTCCAGCTCCCTGCGGTAAGCCCGTGTCTTTCCCTTGGCAGAGTCCGCTCTGCCGTCACTGTCTGGTGTAGCCTCCCCCTTCTCAGGCTGGAGCCACCCCAGTGACATTCCATATGTTGCACTGCCCTCTGGCCAGTCCATATGAGTATTCTCCACGTTACCTCCCTTCGGGCAGGATGTGGCTTCCGCAGCGTCCCTCTCCCCTGGGAAGGCACGCTTTCCCAGTGTTATCCAAGAGTTCACGGTGTGGGTATATGGAACAGCAGTTGAACTCCCTCTACGCAGATCTTCCGCCCCAGCAGTTGGGGGTCTGAGAGTCTTGCGTAGGGCGCTGGATGTGGCAGCAACCGATGGCGTTTTCCATGGGATCCCCTAACGTCGTCACGTCGACGTCACGTCGAACGTGAGCGACTGAAGGGGAACGTCTCGGTTACTGATGTAACCCTCGTTCCCCGAAGGAGGGAACGGGAGACGTGACGTCCCGCCGCCACAGTTGCTGACCATCGCTGTACGGCCATCTCTATCTCGGCTCCTCAGCGAAAAACAATGAGTGCGTGCGTCCGCTTCCTGTTTATACCCGCGCTGCGGGGCGGGGCGCGTGACGCGTTTCACGCACGCCAACGTTCATTGGCTTGTTCTGTAGACACTCGAAGTTGATAGGGCTCCCTGAAGTGATCCCCTAACGTCGTCACGTTGACGTCACGTCTCCCGTTCCCTCCTTCGGGGAACGAGGGTTACATCAGTAACCGAGACGTTTTTTTAAAAAATAGATTTTTTTCTCTCTCTCATGCACTGAGCCAGAAATGCTCACTTCGGTATCACTTGCATTCACAAAACATTAAAGTTTTATTTCTATCTATCAAAAGGTTCTTAAAGTCCCCCTGCGGTGAAGATCAATTTTTTAATGTTGTTTATGTTTATGTGGCGTTTTTAATATGCTGTAAGACAAACCATGTGCAAATTAAATAGTCAACACTATTGCTAAATATTTTCTCCTTAAAACTGCAGTGAACCAAAGACAGTCTCAAAAACGCGTTTTAAAATCGCTGGTGTTTCTGACATAACAAACTTGTAACCAATCACAACAACCAGTGGATCTCTGAGCTGGTGAGAGTGAGATGAGGCGGGGCTAATTTGCATATTCAAATTATGAATATGTGGCAAGCGTGTAGTTACATTCAAGCTATTTTAAGACATGAACTACAATTTTAAATTAAATTTAAAAAAAATAATATGTCATTTTGGTGATAAAAAATGAGTTTTATGGGATATACAATTACTGACTACAGGGGGGTTTGTTAATTCTGAAAACTTCAATAACACAAAACAATTGTCTTATTAATCAATTGGGGACCTTCAGTATGGTAATATCTATATATAACTACAATGAGGCAACAGTGAAGTTCCCAGAAGAGGTGTTTACAGTTTTTGAAGATTGCAATGGGATTTCTGCTTTTCTGAGTGCTTTTAAAATTGGTACTACCGATTACTGTCAGCTGCATCTACAGTGTGTGGAAATACAGCTGACCCTGTTTGTGGCATGAGGGATCCTGAGGCCTTTTAATTGGTTTAATTTCAAAGAAAATGAGTAGCATATTAAATCACCTTTATTTTTCAAACTTATCTTTTTGATCTTTGATTCACTGTTTATATTTTCCTATCAGCAGAGTAACAAAGCCGCAAACCTATCCTTCTGTAGTTCTTGCCGTGTGTTTCTTTACCCCGTTAAAATATATCTCTCTTAACATTTTCTTGGCCACATGGGACTATCCTTCCAGTGATTATTCAGGAATTAGTTTACTGTCTCCATAGATACATTTTGGGAACGCCCCCGGGAACGCCCCATCACCTGATGTGAATTTACCCCTTGGGGGAAAACATTGCCTTGGTGCTCATTGAAATACACGTGACAATCATGCCGAAGAGTTGTTGTGTCGTTTGCTGTACTGCCAATATAAACAAAAATAATAAATTGAAGTTCTACAACCAACAAAACCGTTGATAAAAAAGGTGTGAGCCTCCAGGGATTTGTAATTTTTGAGATTACTGTGTGAGTAGATCCCTGTGTGAGTAGTGAGTGTTAAACTCGTATTAGGCAGTGGGCCAGATTTGTCTACTTCCTTTTACGAAAAATAACTATAGTAATCCTATAAGATTAATTATAATACTTAAAAAATCCTTTAAGATTTATATTATAATACTTCTGTGATGTTCTGTAATACATCTAGTACTTCTATAATTATGTCCCAAAATACTATAGTATTCCTATAGGATTCCTATAATATTTTATCCTAAAATACTACAAGATTCCAATGGTTGTTTTTCATAAGGGATGTCTCATTCACATTAGCGTTATTAGCTGAAGATTGGCTTGATAGGCCAATCGCTACGTAAAAGAAATGAATGACGCCAGCCGAACCTGTCAGCACAGTCCCTCGTAGCCTACTACTATTCACTGTTTTACAAAAGCATTATAGTTTGGAGGGAAGCATACGTACAATTGGTAAGTGAGAAGGTTTTATGGAGTTATAGTGTGCAACACATGATTGAGTTAAAGGCTAATGTTACCGGTAGTTTTACCTGGAGATTCAACCAGAACAGAATATATCTGGAAATGACACCTCCGGCCATTTGGTTGGGTCATTGACCCAGTTTTTAATTAAATAAGGGCAATCATATCCTATTGCAGTTAATTTTGCAATGTATCGTTGCCGGTCGCAGGCGTCAATGCCTCGCAATAAGATATTTTTGTCATTCAAATACACACGATGCTCACGGTGTTTTCCCCCACGCCGACCACACCCCCCAACTATGACGCGTTGACGACTATATGTATCGCCACGCAATACTGAGCTAGAGACAATTGGCTTATAGTATATTCTTCCTATTCTTCATGTTCTTAATTATTTTGAGTCTTATTTATAATTTTTATAATTAATAATTTTTGAGAATTATTTTTTCAGTTCAATAGTGGAAAAAACAATGTGCACTCGAAATGTAAAGCTTAAAGAAAGAAAAAAACAAATACGAGGGGAAACTGAGCTATGCTTTAAAAGAGCTGATATCAACAAAAAAAAAATAATAATCAGGAACTGGGATAAAAGAAAAACAGCGTTTACCATAGTTCATGGATATTACATGGCATATCTGGTGATGCCATATGGTCTGGTTGAATCTTCTCAGCCTCTGGACATTAAGGGTAGTTTGGCATAACAGATTTGTACTCTACTGAATTCCTGATGCAGAGACAGACAGATGTATTACTTGGTGGGCTGTGAAGCATATGGTCCCAGGGAACCGTCCTCGGTCTCGCCAGAGAACATTTGGAACTTACAGTAATTGCTAACTTCCCATTTTGGTCATCCAAAACACTGTGATCCCATCCTACAGACTATGACAAACATGCAATGCTATGAATTGTCTGAAAAGTAGGCCTATTCCCTGTAATGCCATGTAAATAGATACATTCTCAAAATGAACTCCCTTGCACACTAAGTAACCATTGCACCCAAATTAGTTTAATTGTGACAAACCATTAAAATAGATGGAATCCAGTGATATCATGGGATATGTAAACATATCCATCAAATGAATGAAACAAATTAAACAACAGAGTGCCTTCTCATAGTGATAAATGACTTGGCAAACGCTGGGCTAAACGCATCAAATGACATATGAGTGTCATTTCATTTTGTGTCATGCCAAGCCTTGTCAAAAACACCAAAAGCCATTGATGTGCCTAAAGGTAGCCTACACACCTGCCCACAACTAAATGACAATGTCACCTTTTTCAAACTAGAATTATGATTTAGGTACACAAACAAATATATAACAGTTTTCAACTCTATATCCTTGTTGTTAATTAGCCTGATGTGGTGGTCAAGGCCAAGAACATGCAGGACAGATAGTGAACAGAAGATTTCTTCCAACCAAAAATGACCAAAAAATAATGTATAGGGGCAGATATAACAAAAGTAATCTTCAAACAAAGTCCATACAAAAAGATGGAAGTTAACTGAAAAGCTAACAAAATTAAACAGGCCTAAAAATAAATCTCCCCTTTTAACAAAGAGCAACATAAACAAAAACACTAAGATCAGCAGCTCAAACGTTTTTTTGGCGGTTGGCAAACAGCGTTAAGGTGCATTACCGCCACCTTCTGAATGGGAGTGTGGGTCTGAATTCTACATCACTAAATTCTGAATAATCCTGTTGTTTTCATGTAATTAAAAGATACATCTAAAACATTGTTCCCAGAATTACTTTGCAAAATATCAGTAACATTCAGTTTTATCTTTACTTCCTAACTCTCCTTCTCAACACTGCTATAAATACAGTTAGCCTCTACCAAACCAATAATAGAGGTAAACATAATTATACTTTCCAAAATGAACCACAATCAATAATAATATTTACAACAGAATAGGCACTTTCTCCTAACTAACATAATACAATCAACTACTTAAAGCACAATATAACAAACTATAAACAAACAAAACAAAAAAGATAAACTGAATGAAATAAATTAAAGGATCCCCCTCCGAATCAGATCATGATGGCACAGCTCAATTTCCTCCGTAATAAATACAGAATCTGAAGCACTACCTCTCCCCTTGTCTGCTGCCACATGAAATGTGGCCGTCACTCCATGGACCAGTGTAATCTAGGACTCCGGTAAAAATAAACAGCAAAGAGAGATTTAAGTGTGCATCCTTCTGTACAATTAAGATTTGATTAAACAGTTAACTCATTAACTTGACCTGTGCTTTTCTTATAAGGTGATTTAAATAAAGTAACAACCCATAATAAATGGAATTAAATAAAGTAACCATACTAAGTTAAACTTAACAAGAACCAACTTAAACCATGGTAGAGGCCAAAATATGCGAGGTGGGCTACGCACCCGTCACATAGCCCATGTGTAACATAATCAAATTTTAACACAAAATAATGAATTGATTTTTAAGAGATATTTCCATTACAGTATGCTTGCCACCATGGAAGATTTGTTGTTGCTGTCAAAAAATTTAATTGAGAAATTGCACTAATAACTTGCTTTAGCAGCATTTACACTGCAATAATAATAATAATAATAAAAAATAATACACAAAAAAACCCAGATACATTTACTTGAGAAGTAAATTTGAGTCTTGATGTTGAGTCTTGTTTTCTGAAATTTCTTTTATCAAAATTATGTTTTTGCTTAAAACAAGAACAAATATCTGCCAATGGGGTCAGAACAAATATTTTTTGTGTTGGTGTTTTGTAAGATTTAATAAAAATCAAAAAATCAAAAGCATAAACTTAATTTTGCTTCTCAAGTGTCTTGATTAAGAATTGTTTTTATATTTGTACTGGAAAAGAAGATAAAAATACAGAGGAATAAAATCAGCATATTAGAATGATTTCTGAAGGATCATGTGACACTGAGGAAGAGATGACTGCTGAAAATTCAGCTTTGACATCACAAAAAAACGTTTTTTTTTTTTTTTAAATAGATTAAAGTAGAAAATACTTTTTTACATTTGTAAATTCTCATAATATTTCATTTGCTGTTTTTATGATCAAATAAATGCAGGCTGGGTGAGCATAAGGAGCCCGATCTCATGAAAGTGCGTATCAATACCACAAATGTTATTTCTCGTGCCATTTATACGCCAAAAACAGTTTTTGCGTGTATATGATACGCAGTTTTCGCGTGCATATGATACGCACTTTATGGCGTGTAATACGCACGCACCCCCATCCCCCATCCCCCCTCCCCCTCCCCCTGATCCTACCCAAGGGGTTTTCAGTGCGTAGCATATACACGCAAAAAAACATTTTTGGTGTATAAATGGCACGAGAAATAACATTCGTGGTATTAATACGCACTTCCATGAGACTGCGTTGGCATAAGAGACTGCTTTCAAATACATACATTACAAAAAAATTGTATATTACTTTTATATAGAAATGTATTTTTATGGATGTTTGTTTTTATGTGTGGATATCACCTCCATGTGAAAGTGCAGAAAAATATCCAAACATATGTGATTCCCCCAGTCTAAACTCACTGTGCAGTGTGTGTTCTTCAGATGCTGTGTGTACAGCAATAGAGTGGGTTAATCTTAAAAAGATTATGGTGGCATGATTGTAATTTCACTCTGATATTATTGGTTGACTTTCCAGTTACCCTTTTAAAGCAGTGTGAAGTCGATAAAACATTCTGGAAGGCAATCTTTCTGGAATATCAGTCCTTGTGGAAGACGTGTGAGAAATCTCAGGATCCTGAAAGAGTAAATTTCTCTGAGTGAAATTTCTCTCTCTCTGAAGTGGCAGTCTTGCTACACATCAGCTGTGAAATTGTATACGAAATACACTAAACATGTACTATTACACTAAAGGAGTATACTCACAGAGCCAAATCTTATTTGCAGTTGTATCCCACTACAATGAGAACCGATGTAACACTGAAGACACCAAGCAACCCAATGTGTATCACAATCTTGCACTTAACTCAGTCCACATCTACTGTATAGTTGCAAGAAATTGCCTACTATACAATAAGTATCATTCAATCAGATTAGGGGTCCAAAATAAACTGCTCTATAATCTACTACATGTTTTACATTATATCTTGTGAATACGAAAACAACCTTTAAAAACAGCCTTGACTCATCAGGCTCATGCATTTCCAGAGAGAGGGAGCAGAAAGAAACACAAATAAATAAAACATCAGTAGAAGTTGTCTTTGAAATGAAACATCAAATGCATTAAGTTCCCAGGTAAAGGCCAATCACGATGACTCAAATTGAATTGCCAAGTCAGTTGTACAGATAAAAGATAAGGAGTTCACAAAGATAAAGCAGTCGATTAAGAGTTTTAATAATGAGCTTGCCATTAATGAAATCGGGGCTAAGAGCATCAATTGGAATGAGTATTGTTTTTATTCTTGCGCCATAGATCTTACACCACACAAGCTGTTCTAAAACAGCTCTAATAAAATCACACTGGGATACACAATAATTTAGGAAGCAAAGGAACAATCTTTGGAATACATTTTATTTATTTCCAATTAACAGCAACTCACATTCAAAGGTTTGGGATCAGGATAGTTACCAACAGAGGTTTATCAAGACTTCTTTTAAAAACTCACACTCATACACACTCTTAGTCGCTAATACTAACCATTGTTCGGAACACACAGTGAATTTATCCATGGCATTCTCTGCCAAACTTTTGCAAAGTTGATTTCAGCTGTAAAATCACTAAAACGAGCATCCTTTGTGCCAAACACAAAATTCTCATCTGCAAAAGTGTCAAATAGCAGCCCTAGGCAGTTAGCAGTGAGTAAAAAGGTTTTTAATACGACTTATAGGACAATTCCGTTTCGTAAACTCAGATGCCAATTCAGACAGAAATTAAATTATCACTTGATCATTCGCTTGGGAATTTTCTCCAAAGACATTTCTGATTCACGTGGCAATAAAAACACAGACCATTGCATGCAAGTTCTGAATTACATTATGTCCACATGTAAAACAATTACAGTCTGAATAAAGCATTTGATCTATGTCCATAATGTATGTGCACAATAATAGCACCTAGATCTTGCTAACACTTTCCATATCCATGTCATCAAAATGACACTTCAGCAAAGGGTTGACCTAGACATAAAGCCACCAGTCATATGTCATATGTAGTTTGATCTCCTATTCATTGTTATTTAATGAAGTTTTAGTGCTATATGATATTCAATGAACTATGCTAGTTATACAAAATTGTTTCATAGTGCACATAGACACTGCTGTATTTGCACAGACAGACAGTCCATCAGAATCTGTTTTAGTGTGATTGGGAGAAGCTTAGCTCCTGTTCTAGAAGCCTGACAGAATGGCACATTTATTTTTATGATACAAATCCTCTTCTATCCTCAATCTAAAGGACACAGCAAAATATCAGTGCAAGCCATACACTGTATTTGGCAAATCATTTATATACCTGTCATCAGATAGGCTACATGTTTCTGATAGCTTTACTGTCAGGGGTGTACAATACACGTCTGATCAGTTCACTGCTCCTGAGATGAAAAGTGATGTGAGATGTGGATGAAAAGCAGATGGATAATATAGGAATGAATTCTCTAAGCGCATTTTTAAAGCAGACTTTTTCCCTGAATCTTAGTAACAAACCACTATAAAATCTAAATGCTATATCGGCTTAGTTTAGCCTATTATTAAACAGCGCTTTTTAGCGATATCTAAATCAAGTCATCATCATCATCATCATTTCCTGTGCTGGATAGAAATAAATGCAACCAGGCTCATTGAAAAATCCCTGTAGCGTAATTTCTTCAAATTGATATTACGTTGCTTCTTGCGCATTATATGACAATTTCAAAGTGAAATACCAAGTGAGGGGCACTAAAAACCTTTTCAGTTTTATCCAAAACAGATCAACGTGAATCAGGCAATGTTGTACATAAAATGAGATGTACGATGACTGGTGCTAAAAGGTTATATTCCATTTGAACATAACACCCTAAACCTAACCTACAGTGTCAACAAAATCAAACTTGAGATTAAAAATGCACTTCTTGAAGCAACCATGTCATTTCAGCTTGCTTCTACAGATCATTGTGCTTGTTTATTGTGACTTATGTAATCCTGTAACAGGTGAGCTATAAGCAAGTTTGCTAGGTCAGAAAATAAATACATATGTGGGATACACACATTAAAATGTATTATTTAACAAATAATACACTATGGCAAGTGTTTTGAGGTCAAAACAGTTTGGTGCATGGAGCCACATGAAAACTAGCCTTTATTAGTTCATACTCTGCCGTTGAAATCATACAGTATTTTGTTTAAAAAGTAATACAAGTTTTTGGTGTTCATTTCAGCTTGAAACTGCTGTGAACTGTATGTATGCAGTAGGCATTTTTGGAGTTTTGCAACAACACCCCTGAGGTCATACTAGAACCGTGTGAGTGCCCATATGGTGGATTTGTTGTGGCAAGGAAATGAAGTTTGACCTGTGTGGTGCTATTGGGCCTTTTTCTTTTGGCTATGTCAGGTCCCATGGTGGAAGCATAAGAGAAGACAATAAACATTAGATGCTAATCATCATGAGTTGCCAGCGGGGTTATGTTGTCTCACCCCTCTTGGTCTGATTCCATCACAGATGAAAGGTTAAAAAAAAAAAACGTAATCAAAACCAGAGTCAGAAGTTAACTTATCATTAACACATCACAAACCTATATCAAAACCATTTAATTCAAATGCTCCAAAACACCACCCGCTCTGCATTTACACTCAAGATAGTTGTAATAATCG